>ML682004.1:35543485-35872340 GCA_007922195.1 Podocnemis expansa | reverse complement strand
TAAAAATAACTGACAAAATCTTAACCATAATGAAAATGTACTGCTGACCTTAATGCATGTTGTAATCAGTTTTGGTTTTGTTCTTTGAATGTGTAGGCATTTCAGTAGGACTATGGAGGAGCTGGTTCATGATCTGGTCTCAGCACTGGAAGAAAGCTCAGAGCAAGCCAGAGGAGGTTTTGCTGATACTGGAGATCATTCTCGCAGCGTGTCTTGTCTTTTAAAACGTCAGGCAAGAAAAAGGAGAGGGCGAAAAAGACGTTCATTTACCACCCATCATCCCTGGGAGACTAGTCACTGTTTAAGTGAAGGTTCTGATTCCAGCCTGGAAGAACCTAGCAAGGACTATAGGGAGAATCATAGTACTAATAAGAAAGACCACAGTGACTCTGACGACCAGTTGTTGGTTGCTAAGCGCAGGCCTTCTTCAAATTTAAACAACATTAGAGGTAAAAGACCTCTGTGGCATGAGTCTGATTTGGCTGCTGACAATTTAGGAAACAGGACCCTACGTAGGAGAAGAAAGGTGAAACGCATGGCAATAGATCCACCATCAGAAATCACAAATACGCTGACATTGACCCAACAACAGGATAACAACAAAGATCAAGAAATGGATAATGACAATAGATCTTACCAACATCAAGAATTTGCCAAGAGCAAAGTAAAAAAAAGAAAACTAGCTGTAAGTAAGCAAGGACCAGAAACTTTGGATGAAGGAGTTGTTATAGAAAGTGAAGAAGTAAACCAGGCAAATAAGGACAAAATGGAGTTTGAGGAGCAAAAAGGTTCAGATGAAAACATGAGTGACAGGTAATTGTTTTTCTTCCTTTTTCTATCAACTGAAAAAGTTTTATATTGCTATTGCAGTTATGTAGGTGTTGACAAATTTTTTGTTTTCTTTTATTCCAAAATTAAAATTCAATCAATACAAGTATATTTTAAATAGTACTGTCAAATGATTAAAACAAATAATTGCAATTAATCATGAGATTAAAATGCATTAGTAATGATTAACTGCAATTTTAATTGCACTGTTAGACAATAATAGAGTAGTAATTTGAATTCCGCATTTCCTCTGGCATGGTGGTCAAAGCATAAAGGGGCATAGGAACATTTAGTATATATGGCATATAAATACCTTGTAATGACAGCTGCCACAGTGTCATGCTAACACTTCTTCTCACTTTCAGGTGACTTTGTAAATAAGAAATGGGCACCATTATTTCTCATAAATGTATATAAACTTGTCTGTCTTAGCAACTGGCTGAACAAGAAGTAGGACTGAATGGATTTGTAGGATCTTAAGTTTTACATTGTTTTGATTTTGAGTGTAGTTTAAAAAAATTAAAGCAATACTATTTTCTTTCTTACTGTGCAAACAGTTGTAATAAAAATATAAAGTGAGCACTGTGAACTTTGTATTCTGTGTTGTAACTGAAATCTGTAAATTTGAAAATATAGAAAAACATCCAAAGTATTTAGAATACATTTTAAACAAGTATTCAGTTGTTTCATTGCAAATAAAACTGTAGTTAATCCTGACTGTTTTATATTCTAATGTATTTGTTTTTCATTAATTTTGAGTTAACTGTGATTGACAGGCATAGTTTAATCCATTAGAATCATAGGGTTGGAAGAGACCTCATGAGGTCATCTAGTCCAACCCCCTGCCAGAGGCAGGACCACTCCCAGTAAACCATCCCAGTCATGGTTTTCTCCAGCTGAGCCTTAAACACCTCCAAAGATGGAGACTCCACCACCTCCCTCGGCAACTCGTTCCAATGCTTCACCACTCACCTAGTAAAAAAGTTTTTCTCAATATCCAGCCTCGACCTCCCTAAATGTAACTTGAGACCATTGCTCCTCGTTCTGTCCTCCGTACTACCGAGAATAGTCGAGCTCCATCCTCGTTGGAGCATCCCTTCAAGTAGTTGAAGGTTGCTATCAAATTCCCCCCTCAATCTTCTCTTCTGCAGACTAAATAAGCCTAATGCTTTCAGTCTTTCCTCATAGGGCTTGTGCTCCAGCCCTTTGATCATTTTGGTTGCCCTCCTCTGAACTCTCTCTCTAGCATGTCCCTGTCCTTTTTGTAGTGGGGAGCCCAAAACTGGACACAGTATTCTAGATGTGGCCTCACCAGTGCAGAATAGAGGGGAATGATCACATCCCTTGATCTGCTGGGAATACTTCTTTTGATGCAGCCCAGTATGCGATTGGCCTTTTTGGCAGCAAGAACACACTGCTGACTCATATCCAGCTTCCCATCCACCATTACCCCCAGGTCCTTTTCTGCACTGCTGCTACTTAGCTGAATGTTCCCCAGCCTGTAGCAGTGCATGGGGTTTTTCCATCCCACTTGCAGGATTTTACATTTGTCCTTATTGAACCTCATAAGATTTCTATTGGCTCACTGTTCTAATTTATCTAGGTCTCCCTGAATCCTGTCCTTGCTCTCCAACGTGTCTACTGTTCTCCCCAGCTTTGTGCCATCTGTAAACTTACTGAGAGTGCAGTCTATTCCATCATCCAGATCATTGATGAAAATGTTGAACAGATCCAGCCCCAGGACTGACCCCTTGGGCACACCACTCGTTACTGGGTGCCAGCTAGACATGGAACCATTGATTCCTACACGCTGAAACCGTTGATCTAGCCAGTTTTCTATCCACCCTATAGTCCATCTATCCAACCCATACTTCCTTAATTTACCAGGGAGAATGCTGTGGGGAACTGTATCAAAAGCCTTGCTAAAATCAAGGTATATCACATCAACGGTTCTTCCTGCATCTAGAAAACCAGTCGTCTGATCATAAAAAGAAATGAGATTGGTCAGGCATGATTTTCCCTTGGTGAATCCATGCTGACTGTTCCTGATCACTCTGTTTTCCTCCAAGTGTTTTAGGATGGATTCTTTGAGAACCTGCTCTATAATTTTTCCAGGGATTGAGGTGAGGCTGACAGGTCTGTAATTCCCCGGATCCTCCTTCTTCCCTTTCTTGAAGATAGGTACTATATTTGCTTTTTTCCAATCCTCTGGCACCTCCCCCGTTCTCCATGAGTTTTGAAAGATAGTGGCCAGCGGTGCTGCTATCTCATTGACCAGTTCTCTTAGCACCCTTGGATGCAGTTCGTCCGGCCCCATGGACTTGTGCACATCCAGCTTCCTTAAGCAGTCCCTAACCTGACCTTCCGTCACCAAGGGCTTCTCTTCTTCTCTCCAATCGGCCATACCCATGGTAGTGGGCTGGGAGCTGACCCTCCCTGTGAAAACTGAAGCAAAAAAAAGCATTGAGCACTTCAGCTTTGCCTCATCCTCTGTCACAAGGATGCCTGCCTCATTCAGTAAGGGACCTACACCTTCCGTGATCCTCTTCTTGTTATTAACATACTTGTAGAACCCCTTCCTGTTATCCTTTACATCCCTCGCTAGCTGCAACTCTATTTGTCCTTTGGCCTTTCTGATTTTATCCCTGCAGTCCCTAGCAATATCTTTATATGCCTCCTTAATCATCTGACCAAGCTTCCACTTCTTGTAAGCTTCCTTTTTATGTTTAAGCTCAGAGCAGAGTTCTCTGCTAAGCCATTCTGGGTGCCTTCCATGTTTTGCTGTTCTTTCTCCTAATTGGCATGGCAACTTCCTGTGCCCTTAGCAGGGCTTCTTTAAAATATAACCAACTCTCTTGGACTCCTTTCTCCTTCAGATTAGCTTCCCAAGGGATCCTGCCCATCAATTCCCTGAGGGAGACAAAATCTGCTTTTTTGAAGTCCAGGGTTTGTGTTTTGCTTCTTTCCTTCCTTCCTTTAATCAGCATCCTGATCTCAACCATATCATGGTCACTACTGCCTAGTTTGCCATTTACGTCTACCTCCCTGATCAATTCTTCCCTGTTTGTGAGCAGCAAGTCGAGAGGTGCAAGGCCCCTAGTTGGTTCCTCCAGCATTTGTACCAGGAAGTTGTCCCTGGCACTCTCTAAAAACTTTCTGGATTGCCCACGCACTGCTGTATTGGCCTCTCAGCAGATGTCGGGGTAATTGAAGTCCCCCATGAGCACCAGGGCTTGTGATCTAGAAGCTTCCACTAGTTGTCTATAGAACATCTCAGCATACCTCCCCAGAGGCCTTGTCAGGGCGACAGATGGGTGCCTCTGTTCCTCTCAGGAGTGAGTCCCCAATCACCACAACCCTACATTTCCTCATAGGTGAGATGGCTGTGGTCTCCCCAGCCTCTGGGGTTCATGGCATCTCCTCTACCTCCTGCATTATCTCTAGTGCCTCATGACGGTTCCTCACCACAATGAAGGGTGGGACATGAGCAGGTGTGTAGGACTGTCTGCTGCCAGAGGTGACCAGCTGCCAGTGTCTTCCCTCTGCCATAGGCATCCCATCTGTCTCCAGAGCTGTGGCAGTAGCCCTTGGCACCGGGATAGGGACCTCCTCCTTGTATGTCTCCTTATGGACACTAGGGGTCCACTAATACTAGGGGTCTTTCCCATTCCAATAATACTAGTATATTACTACTTCAGGCATATGTACAATGTTCCATTATAGGCATTCAAAGGAAATCTGATGAGTGTCAGAGAAACAGCAAAGGAAACAATTTCTTCAAGAAGGTGTAAACTGATTGACTGATTATTTAAAAATTAAGATGAAGAAAATAGTAATTTTAAAAATGACTCAAACATTGTTATTTTAATGTTAAGATTCTGTCTCTGGTATTTTTTAGTAAAAGTCAGAGACAGATCACACCCAGTAAATAAAATTTCAGAGAAGCCACTACCTGTCCCTGACTGTTACTAAAAATATCTTGGGGAAAGAGAGGAAAAGAGACCTGCTAGGCTTGCAGCTGCTTCAGACCTGGTGCTCCAGTGGACTGGCTGGCCAACGAGGTGCCACCAGCACCTGGGGGCTAATACATGCTTTGCCCAAAGAGTCATGGAGGTCCCAAAAAGTCATTGGAATCTGTGACCAGATCTTATCCTTGCATGATATTTCAACTAGTAATCAGTCACAAAAGGAAATCTAATAGCTTAGATTTAATTTATAAGCACTTATTACTGGTTATTGCTGTTTATCAGAAGATTTGGTGTATGAATTCACCTGCTAGGCAGTCTGTGTGTCATGCACTTTAAAAGTCTGTAGATTGCCACGCATGCATTTCACGTACAAAATGCAAAAACCAATTTATACTTCATAAACACCTGAGCTTGTCATTTGAAAAATGAGGACTGATGACCCTTTGACAGTATAGCTCGTCAGTCTGTTCCAGACAGTAGGCATGCCACAATGGTAACTCTTTCCAAAATGCTATTTTGACACTACAGAATGGTGTAAGCCAGGGGTGTCCAACCTTTTTGGATGAGGGGCCCCATTGCAATTCTTTTCTCACTTGACGGCCTGTGAGCACATTTTGGCTAGCTAAGGCACGGACGTTCATCTTATTATTAGTAAAATTTAAAGAGTCAAAAATAAGCACCAGCTTACAAATTCAGTTTGGTTCTTTAAATGTTCTGTGACAGCAAGGCTGGCAAGGAAGAGAAGATGTGATAGGACAGGAGTGGCCATGCAGGGAGCAAGGTGGAGGGTTGGCAAGAGAGGGGAGATCAGGGTGGCCATGTGTGGCAGGAGGGGAAAAGGGGCATGTGTGGCAGGGCTGGCAAGGAGGGACAGTGTGTGGGTAGCTGGTGGAGTGTGGCAGGGAAGGAGGAGCATGGAGAGCAGGGCAAGGGTGGCAAGAGGGAAAAGGGCAGGGAGGGGAACACTGGCATGGCATGGCACAGCAGGAGGAAAGTGTCAGAATTTGCAAGAGAAGGCATGTGCAGTGGCTCCACGGGCTGGATAAGAGCCCTCATTGGGCCAGATTCTGGCACCCGGACTGCATGTTGGACAAGCCTGGTGTAAGCCATTTTTCTACCACACAAGTGCTAAGCAGTCTGGTATATAAATTATGCAATAATTATGATGATTACTTGAGAATTCTCACTTATCACTTTGTGGGTAAACAGATTCTTGTTTGATCAGTAGCAGTCTTACTAAAATTACTCTATAGCTTGGAATTCTTGTGCACAATTCCAACATTCACGTAGGAAATCTGTATTTGCAAATAGTATATTAATACATTGAGCGAAGTTACAAACATTAACTCAGTAAGGTAGGTAGACTACAGACTGCACATCTACACAGCCATCTATTCATACCATCCTTTGCAGGACAGCCTGAAACATCAGTCATTAGTTCCTTATCACCATCACCTTCCTCATCATCACTAGTGGCCATCATTCTGGCACCTCTGATGGGCTTCATCTTTTTCTCCTACTATCCACAGACTGGGATGCAACTTTTACAGTATGTTACGCTGAGATCACTCTAGCAAATGAATGTTCAGTAGAATTTTTCACTTTATTGTATTTTCTTATCCTACTAATATTGAAGTATCCTTCTGTAGGTTAGTACATTGATGTGTGCTACTGTTCAAGCTCATGATCATACTTGTTACCTCTTGTTTAAGCAGATGTGTTTATTACTACCATGTTCCTTGTGGTATCACTTACTGGAACATTCTAACTTTTACCTTGAGCAGGGTTGTCTTAGTTCCCCAAATCTAAAGGTAACCATTAATCTCTGCCAAGAGTTACGGCACACTTAACCCTGCTTACGCTAACTTAAGCTTCAGCTAGCATCTTACGAGATACAGGTCTGTTGGTTTCTTGTGTTGCTGCTGAGTGTTACTGAAGCAGCTAAATATAATGAAGACAAGCCAGTGACTATAATAGGTGAGTTTGTCCTTTATGTGCAGATGTTACCTGAGGGGGTCTGATGAGCCTGATTATGTTTATCCATTGTGTTTGATTCTGAATGCGGCACTGTGAGCAGCACAACTCCTATTTAAGAGGTGCATTCTGGCCAATATAGCGGTTAGACAAAATGTTCCTCATTTGTAATAGGAGTTTAATATGTACATACTGTGTTGAATCTTTTATTCATTGGTCACACAGTTTTGTACAGACAGTACATAAGTTCTTGGTTAGGTCAAGAAGATGCACTACTGAAGAAATGACGTAAGGGTATTGGTAAGTGATTTGTTTGAATTACTCAGGAAACATTATGGGGGGTGGTATTTTATATGCTTTCCATCTGTTTTTTTCAGAACCGTAGGCAGTTCTGGTGATGGGTATGATAGGGGCGTGGGAAGGGGCATTTGATAGAGTGGGTTCTGAGTTATTACAGAGAAGTTCTTTGTGACTGGCTGTTGTGGACTTGCCCTCATGCTCAGGGTTTAACTGGTTGCCATATTTGGGGTTGGAAAGGAATTTTCATCCAGGGCAGATTGGCTTCGGCGCTGGGGGGGTTTTTGCCTTTCTCTGTAGCATTGGGCATGGCTCACTTGCTGCTTGATTCTCTGTATTAGTCTTTAAATCATGATTTGAGGACTTTAATAGCTCAGTTATGGGTCTGAAGTTCATTGTAGGAGTGGGTGGGTGAGGTTTTGTGTCCTGCACTGTGCAGGAGGTCAGACTAGATGATCACATTGGTCCCTTCTGACCTTAGAGACTATGAGCACAACAGGAATTCTGAGTCACTTCAGTAATATATTTTTACATTCAGGTTTTTTTAATAGAAATTAGAGAAGAAATGTTAAGCTCCTACAATGTCAGCGTTTAAGTGATCCCAAACAGGCACCAATTGGGGGTCACGACTCATGGAAATAAATAGGGCTAGGGGATTAAATCTTTTCTCTTGGTCTGCATATAGCTGTCTATAATGCTGACTTGAAAGGTCAGCAGCCAGGGATTAGTAGCAATAAGTTTGTGCTCATTCTTGCTTCATATATAAGTAAGGCAATGAATAATTTTTTGGTGCAGGAGAGGTTCTTCACTTTTTGATTTATTCTGTAGAAACATCAGGAATGCCAAGTCATTAGTCACCTTTTCTGGAACATTTTGAGAAAGAGCTTGTAGAACAAATCCTCTCATACAACAATTGAAGTTTGCAGTACCAAAATCTTCAACACTATCTGTCTTTCTCTAAGCATTAATTGATTTTGATAGCAACTGGTTAAGTAGAAATCCCTTCCTTTCTCAATTGCTCAACTTTCAGGGTCTTTTAATGTCACAATTTCACTATGTCATCCATCGTCATGGTCTTTCAGGATATACATGACTGGAATTTTTGAAGAAAGTTTCCCCCTCATGTTCCAATTGGCAAAATCCAGACTTTTTTTTATGTCGCAAAGCAGCATAGCTGGCATGTCCTCTTATGCTAGGATATCAACCTTAACTTTTGTTTAAAAAACAAGAGAATGTGTACTATGCAGAACAGATGCTAAGTCACATGTGAACTGCAGAATGTCATGTTTCCCATTCCAGGTTTCATGAGTTCCATATGCGAATCATAGAAACTGGAAGGAACCATGAGAGATCGACTCCATTGTCTTAAGCCATGCCTGACAGATGTTGGCCTAAACCACTCTTAAAAACTTTGAGTGGTGGAGATTCCACAAACTGTGTAGGCAAATTTATTCCAGTGGTTAATCACCCTGGCAGTTAGGAATTTTTTCCTAGCATCCAATCTAAACCTCCCTTGCTGTAATTTAAGCCTATTGCTTCTTGTCCTATCATTTGGTGGTTAAGGAGAGCAATTCATTACCAAACTTTTAAGTACTAGAAAACTGTTACAATGTCCCATCTCTGTCTTTTCTTTTCCAGACAAAACAAACCCACCTCTTCCAATCTGCCCTTGTAAGTGTTTCAGACCTCTAATCATTCTTGCTGCTCTTCTCTGGGCTTTCTCCGATTTGTCTATGCCTTTCCTGAAATATGGTGCCCAGAACTGGACACAGTACTCCAGCTGGGGTCTAATCAGTGCAGAGTAAAGCAAAAAAATTACTTCTCGTGTCTGTTGTAAAATACTCCTGTTAATACATCGCAGAATGGTGTTTCCTTTTCTTGCACTATCATTACACTGTTGACTCGTATTTAGCTTTGTGATCCACAATGGCACCCAAATTCCTTTCCTCAATATTCCTTCCTAGGCAGTCATCGCCCTTTTCGTATATGTGCAATGGATTGTTTTTTCCTAAGTGGAGTACTTTGCATTTGTCTTCATTGAATTTCATTTTCTTTTACCTCAGACCATTTCACCAGTTTGTCCAAATCATTTTGAATTGCGATCCTATTCTTCAAAGCACTTGCAACCCCTCCCAGCTTGGTATCCTCAGCAAACTTTATAAGTGTGCTCTTTATGCCATCATCATGGATGAAAATATTGAACAGAACCAGAACCAGATCCAGAACCAGTCCCTGTGGTACCCTGCTCATTATGCCCTTTCAGCATGACTGTGGCCCATTGATAGCTACTCTCTGGGAGTGGTTATTCAACCAGTTTTTCAGCTCCATCCAGGCTTCCCTAGTTTGTTAATAAGAAGGTGACGTGAGGCCATATCAAAAGCCTTACTAAAGTCTAGGGATACCACATCTACTGCTTCCCTTCAATCCACAAGGCTTGTTATCCCATCATAGGAAGCTATCAGGTTGGTTTGACATGATTTGTTCTTGAGAAATCCATGCTAACTATCACTTAGCACCTTATTCTCTTCTAGATGTTTGCTAATGGATTCCTTAATTATTTGCTCCATTATTTTTCCTGGGATAGAGGTTAAACTGACTGATCTGTAATTGCCAGAGTTGTCTTTGTTTCCCTTTTTCTATTTGTGAACTATATTTGCGCTTTTCCAGTCCTCTGGGACCGCTCCAGTCTTCCATGATTTTTCAAAATAACAGCCAATGGCTCAGATATCTCCAGAGTCAGCTCCTTGAGTCTTCTAGGCATATCATCAGGTCTTGTAGACTTAAAGATATCTAACAAGTCTAAGTAATTTTTAACTTGTTCTTTCCCTATTTTAGCTCTGATCCTATCCCATTTTTACTACCCTCCCGTACATCAGGCATCCATCGATTTGCAAAAGGAAGACCTAGGGCCTGCTTAGTTTTGTAGAATGTCAAGGTTCAAGCTCTGCTTGATCTCTTGTTGCTCTTAAGATTTGCCACCTTCTTTGTGTTTAGGTCTATTATCCTTATTTAAGTGCTTAAGTTTCTTACTGTATTCAGATAAAAGAGATGTGTAAGTATTGCTTATAAAGTAAGAAGTTCTTGAATACAGGAAGTGATACAGCAGAATTTTAGAGCACGTGTTTTATATAGCTATGTGTGTTAAGAAACATGACAGCTGCACACGTTAGCAAGTCACTGCTGCTTGGCTCTCAATATCAGGTACAATTTCAAAGCCCTTTTGAGATCTTCAAAAGGAAGATATAAAACAACCACATAATTTAGTTCTAGAAGGTGAAATCAGATATTGCCAAAACCTTAAGCTAATTCAGGTTTTAATTTCTGAGAGAGAAATTGGGAAAACTGAATAACTTCAAGACTGTTTTTGTTTTTAAATCGAGCAAAAATTCCTTTCTCAACCAAAAAGCAGTTACAACAGCCAGATTAGGAGTAAAAGTTAATTCTAGCTTTTAAGAATTGGTGAGGGTAATGAAACCTGTGCGTGCGTGCGTGCGTGCGTGCGTGCACACACAAGTTGGTGTCTAGATTGAGATGTGTGAAATGAAGTGGATTTTGCTTCAATGTTGAAGGCAAACTATATAATACAGAAAAATACTTAAGTTGTTTGATTTCCCTTAACATAGCATATGTTAAAGCATACTACATTCAAAATTAATTTGAAATGCATGTCTCTTTTGTGAATTGTCTTTAGATGAACTGATAGATTTTTTTTTTAAAAAAATCATATTTCACCATACAAAAATTAAGATTTATATTCTCACAATACTCTATCTCTTAAGAGCATAAAAGCATTTTTCACTTTACCTTTCTTCCCACCCTACATATAAACTTATGGTTTGTTATAGTTTAAGCACAAGAGGATGGTTTAATATTTAGAGACGCTTTTCATTTATAATAATAATGAGATGCTTGTGCACAACTATTGGAGAATAAAACACGTCCACACTTATGCATGGTATCTGATTTTGTTTTTAAAAGTGTATGTGTATGTATGCGTCACACTTGCTATACAGACAGGCATTCTTGTTTAAGGCCATATCTGAATTTGCAGGAAAATAATTTATAATGTACATACTCTTTTTCTGATTCTATAATCATAATGAAGATATTCATTTTTCTCAGTGAGATCTTTACTTTGATTTAGTGGATTGTAATTGTGAAAACTTTTTTTTCTTATTGAGTAATTGTACTGAATCCTTGAACAATGTATTTTCTAGAATATTTGCAAATATTCAAAAAAAAGTAATTTTCTCTTGTATTTCATGTGTTGAAAAAAGGCTTAGACTGCTTTTGTCTGAGATTTTTCCCATTTTATTGAGTAGTGATGTTCTGGGATCAATCTGAATTGTATAGCATAAGAAAGGAGCGGTGAGCATTTGATGGAAGTAGATAATAAAATGTATCAATTGTGTCTGCATTTTGCCACAGTCATATCTGGCTTACAGTGAGGGTCCCATTAGATTTGTGTAGTTTTATGTGACAAAAATAATATGTCCTGTAGTTAATGGAACTAGGATATTTGCAGTTTGATTAAAAACAAATCTTTTTTTGCTTTTTGATCTTTGTCAGATTTTAGTTCCATCTGAGAACAGCCTTTTCTCTTTAAAATCTTACTGAGAGATCAATTGTTTGTTTTTTTTTCTTTTCTTTTCTTACAGTGAATCCAGCAGTCTGAGCAGCAGTGATGCTGGTTTGTTTACCAATGATGAGGGAAGACAAGGTACCAAAAAGCCCTTAGTTTTTGTTTGTTTGTTTGTTTGTTTTCCAGGTTGCGTCAGTTTAAATTCTGTAATCATATAATGAGTTACTTTTTTTAGGTTGAAAACTACATGCCCATTGCTTTAACAGACTACCTGGTTAGCTAAGGTACAGCTTTTCTTCTAGATTCTTAAATGGTCTATAGCAGATGCGGCCAAACTGCAGCTCGGGAGCCACATGTGGCTCTTGAATGAAAAAGTGTGCCTTCCAGAAGAAAGTCAGCAAATCAATTAGTAGGTAAAAACATGTGGCTATGTGCCTCAGTGCAGCTCTTGAAGGTTTAATAATCAACTTGTGTGGCTCTTGAGTTCCATAAGTTTGGCCACCCTTGGTCTATAGAAAGGCTTTTTGTCTCCTGGAAGTAATTAAATTCTTTGATGAGCTCAAAAGGCCAGTACATGAAGCTTGTAATGTTAGGGAAGACTAAGTGTTTTGAGATTGGTATTTCAGACTATACCTTAGTTTCATCCATATTCTAAGAAGTTCACAAGAGACTGGTAGTCCTTCCCAAACATATCTGAAATATCTTTAAAAAACAAACAAAAACCTCAATGGCTGGATTTATAGTTCTTATTTTTCATTCAGTTGTGATAGCTCTCTGAACAAAGACTAAGTAGTTCACTGTCTCTTATCAAGCCAGAATAAGATCGATCAATCAATCAAATCATAGGGCTGGAAGGGACCTCATGAGATCATCGAGTCCAACCCCCTGGGAATTGAACCCAGGACCTTCTGCATGTTAAGCAGAGGTGCTAGCCACTACACTAAGATGGTAAAGTCCAATATTGTTTAAGGAGTTTTCCCCAGCTGAGGATTTCCTACAAATTTTAAACTTCTTAATTTTCATTTGGATAGTGTGATTTCAGTAAATACCCATCTGTATATTGAAATGCCGCTTATGTCCCTATGCTGTTATGTTGGCATACAGGCGAAAATAGATTACTATATTTATGAATCAGTGTTTCTCAATAAAATGATGAAGTATATTAATGCATCTTTTCAATTCAGATGCATAACCATCTTAATTGTATTTTAAATACAGTATAACTTAATTCCCCATTCTAGTTAGTAATTTTTTTTAAATGATTATTGGAGTGGTTGAAAGTGCAGATTATTTCCTTAAACTATAAAAGGGGGCTTCAGGTGTTTAGAGGAATAAAATACTGCAAATTTGGACAAAATTGCTTTCGTTCTCGTAAGGCTATATTTATGTTGTTTCTTAAAAGTTCTCAGTAATTTTGTGTTTTAATTACCTTTTACCAGTTGCACCTTTCTTCTGCGCTAATGTTGTTGTTCTGGGATTCCTTCAAAACAAATCCTACTGTCCATGCTTGTGAAAGTAAAGCAGGCAGTACCTCAGTTGGCTTAGAACTCTTCTTGAAGGGATTTAGAGTATCCTAGAAATACCAGTTGGCTCAGTTTTTCGGACTTCACAGCAGAGGTTTTTTTCAGTGAGACATTTCCAGCAGATAATATGGTTCCCTGTAGCATGGCATTTCCACCAGTATTTTATGACCCTACCGCCCCTTTTCCCATTTCTGTTTTATATGACTTACTGTACAAGATTATCTAATGATTTTCAGTCATTGTTTTTTTTCCCTGAGGGAGACATGAACTTTTGGCAATGGCTTGTTTTATATCCCCCAAGTCCTCTGAGGAAATTGAACATTTCATTTCCTTTTACCAGCCATTTCTCTGTAAAGTTTGATAATTCATTTCTGTTTGTTTTTAACCAAAAATACCTGTTGATCTAGCTACTGTGGGATCTAATGTTAATTGTATTACTTGGGTTTTGTAAATATCTTAACTGTAATATTAAAACAGTTGGCTTTGTGACCTTTTTTGGAGTAACTGTATTTGATTTGGTTTTAAAGTTCCTGTATTTTCCTGATTAAAATAATCTGGGCCATGTATGGTAATTACTTCTGAAATAATCCTAAATATTTTTTGGTTCATGTGTTGAAAACATGGAAAAGCAGAGATCATTTCATATAATTATTTTCTTGAGAGGTTTATTGGTCAATAAAATTAGTAATTTTTTTCTAGTGGTTTCATGTTACCTTTGAAAATCCAAAGACCATTGGATTTTATCATTTTTGATCCTTTCGAGCATAAACTTTGAGTTGCAGAGGATTACAGCTATCATTTTGGTGGGACTGGACTGCTAGTTTATTCAAGAACTTTATTTTTTCTTCATTCCCACTTCATGTTGCATCTTGATTATCTTAATTTTGGTGTGAATACTGCAAGGGCCTTATCCAAAGCTTATTAGAATAAATAGGGACCTTTCCATTTAGTTCAGTAGGTTTTGATTAAGGCTAACTGCATTTTTCAGGTCTTGAAAATGGTCTTACCTGAAAGCAGTATCAGGCTGCTATTGGTATATTCCTTTTAGTTTCAGTTGAATTTGCTTCATTACCAATATTTTCAACCATTTAGCATTACAGTTACAATTTTATGTCACTTGCCTTCTTGCCAGAAGTAGTTTGGGACTAATTTTTGAATTTTCCAAATTGGACAATAAGAAGTCACTTGCATAAAGTGGATATATGCAAAATATTCCTTTATTTATATTGTATGACATCTATGAGCCCTATGCTGGGCACTGTAAAAGCAGGTGCTACTTGCCTCAGAGCTTATGCTATAAATATAAAACAAAATACAAAAGTTTACAAAAGCACGTAGTAAGACAATAATGGTCACTGTAATAGGCAGTGGTATCAGCACACTAGTAACTAGCTGTTGTCAGGTTTTTTGCAGGCATCATGGAAAAGGATAGTTTCTTAAAGAGGGATTTGGGAAAGGATAATGGGATAGTTTTGCGCATATGTTCACAGACATCTCTTCTCAAGTGTGAGGGACAGCAGTAGAGAGCGCAAAAAGGTGCATATTTGAAAGCTTAAGAAGTGAGTAGTGGAGGCTGGTGTCCTGGATCAAAAAATGGGAGATGAGATCATATTTGGATAGTGGTGGAGATATCCTACTGAATGGCTATGCCTGCCAAGGGCTCTGCTGAAATGGAAAAGAGTGCAAGCTGGTATATGCTCTCTTCATAATGTAGAGGATTCAAAAATGCAATTATTAACTCAGGATTGAGCTTTGAGGTTGTCCTGCTATGTAATTCATAGCATAATTATTAGAAAAATCTACTGTGGAAAAGACTGAAATGCAGACTAATTTTACTTACAAAGGTCTAAAGATAGTAATAAAAAAAAAATTGTTTTCAGGGACATTCAGTAGCCTAATATTGCCTAAACACTGGTCTGATCAGTGCTAATTACACCTGCATACAATTTTAACAACCCTCTGCCCTCCAAAATCCCCTCACATTTAAAAAAAAAAAAAAAAAAAAAGCTACAGAATCAAGCACTAAGAAATTAAGATACGCCAGAATTCAGGTTGCCTGTGCAGGAAGAGCCTGAATTTAGTCCCTTTGGGTGTGTATTTTATGAAATGCATGGTCCATCTCTAAAAAGGGTTCAGTCATCCACAATGTTCTCAGATGGCTGGATCCTTTCACCTGACACTGCTCCTGAGGCAGCCGTCTTATAGATGCTTCTGCTTCTTTCTGACTTGTGATCTTAAATCAAGTGGGGACATTAGCTTTTCTTTTCTGTTTCTCCTGCTTCCCATCTCTTTTTTTTTTCTTTCTGATCTTTTGAACAACTTTGCCTCTGACCCTTCTCTCCCCCTCTATCTTTCTGTCATCTGTTGTCCACCTTACTTCTTCCTATCAGCCTTCTGCTTTCCTTTGCCTCCTGGCTCTGTATTTCTCTCCTTACTATTTCCCACACTCCTCTTCAGTTATTTAAGCTACCATGTTGATGACTTGTCCAATCCTTTAGCTTCACATTCCCTCAGTTTCATGTCTTTATTCAGTCTGTAGCTCTGATTCAACTGCTCTCTGACAGTCATAGGTTTCTTTTGGTGTCATCCTGCTGCTTCTGTTTTTTACTCTATAACTTGACTGTTCTGTAACTTCCCGTTCATCAGCAGTGATGACTTTTTCAAGTGCTTTTAACGTTTATTCTGCTTGCTGTTTCTTCCGTTTCTGTTCAGGATATGGTTAACTTTCTCCAAGCTTCATTGTCCTTCACCTTTTGCTCTTGTGTCCCTCTCTCCCATTTCAGTGTTTAACTTTCCAGCTCCCAACCCTGAATCTTCTCCAACACCTCCTTCATCCACTAGAGATATGTTCTCTCCTCCTTTAGTTCTGCCATCTTCTTTGCTAAAGAACTCTATTTCAACCCCATGCCTATAGAACTGACTGCCTTTTTCACCAGTTTTGACTTGCTTCTCAAAATCTCCTTTCCTCCTGTATCAGTTTCTCACTCCATACAGATTTCATTGATTTTGTTACAAGAGAAAACTGACAAAATACGACATGAACTTTCCTGCAACTCCCAAATCCTTGCCCCTGTCACAGACTCAGAAGTTTGACAGCTTACCTTCTGTAACTCCGCCTGTCCCTGCCTTACTATTCTTACTATTACTCTTACTATTCTCATTCCCTGCCTTACTATTTTTCTTAGTCTTTTGCTTTCTTCTGACTCTTTCTCCTCACAATACAAGCATGTTCAGTTTCTCCCATTTTTTAACACCTCTCTGCCTCCTTTTGTCTCCAACTCCTACCCCGTGTTCCTTCTATGTTTCATGTCTGATCTTCTCAAGCATGTGGTCTAAAATTGCTTCCAGGAGTTTTTGTCCTCCAGTTGCAACCAAGACTTCTCCAATCCATTCTAGCCACCTTTGAACTGTGCTCCAACAACTGTTACCAAATCTCTAATGATCTCTTCCTAGTCAAAGCTCAGAACAGGTAGTTCATCCTCTTCATCCTTGACCTATTGACTGCCTTAGCATGATCGACCATGTTCTTCTTGAAAACTTGTCCTCCCTTGTTTTTCATGAATGTCCTCCCCAGGTTCTTCTCCTACATCACTGTTCATTTTTGAGGGTGCTCTTAGTATCTTCCTCCTCTCCCTCCCCCTGTTTTCTGTGAAGGTTACATAGGATTCTGTCCTTTGTCACCATCTAGTCTTCTTCTAAATCTTATCTCCGGGTAGATGGATTTGCAACACAAAATCAACTACCATCCCTGTGCACAAGTTTTACAGATTTCTCTTTCTGCTCCAGATCTGTCTCCTTTCTTTCTATCTGAGCTAAAAATCTCAGCCTGTCTCTGATACCTTCTCATAGATGGCCACATGTCTGTTAAAGCTCAGCAGGGCTCTTAATCTTACAGACCCAGTTCCCGCTGCCAGTTCTGCACCAAAAACAAACAGAGCAATTTAACTCCTTTCTCTATCACTGTGGACAAAACAACCTCATCTGTGATGCTGAGCATGATCTTTGATTTGGATTTCTCTCTAAGACACACAGATTATGTGTAAATATTACTATTCCATTCTGCAGCACATTTTGTTTATTTACAGCTAAACTTCTCATTCATACTCTTATTCTATGTTTTTTATTAGTGCAAAATGCTTTTCTCCAGTCTTACCAAACGCAAACTTGCCCCTTTCAGAATGCTTCCAGACAGACAGTGCAATGTGCTGCCAAAATTGATCTTGTCACCCCTCTCTATTCATCCCTCCACTGGTTCATGTCTCTAGCCCATCATATACGTTATCTGTCTTCACCTTCAGTCTGTTTCTGCTTTACTTAAAATTTTTCTTGCACTGTTGATGGCTTGCTTCAAGTTGACCCGTGATGACAGCCTTTGTCATTCACTTCTTAAATTTTTGTACAAGTGCCTGTGCACTTACTGCTGCTCTTTGCATTGGGGAAGAACTCTCTATGAACACTTTCTAAAACTATCTTATTGTCCTGAAAAACACTTCTCTCCTATAATGCCTGTAAAACATTCTGGCACAAGATGGCATAAATCACATTGGTGGATGAGCAGATGACTGAATCCTTGATGGAGTAGCTGGCTTGATTAGGTCCTATGACTGTATCTTTTGTGCAGATATGTGGGTAAAGCTGGCAATGTAGTTTGTTGCAGGGATGTGTGCCTGCTTTGATGTTTCTGTTTTTAGGTCTAGCAGTGCCTCCCCTTCCACCTTATACAAATGGAACAGTCTCTGCACAAAAGAATAAATGGACACAAATCTGTAATAAGAAATAACATTCAAAAACAGTAGAGGATCACTTCAGTCTCTCTGCTCATTCCACTCATGATTTGTTAATAGGTGTGCTAAAATAACTGGAGAACAAAAATAGCTTCAAAGAGAAACTGTGAAATTGGAATTTGTATGCAAATTTGACTATGAAGTCTAGACGAAAGAGGGACTATGGATGCTTTTCCCATTACAGCTGGTGGTTTGACCTCACCTTCCTCTATACACTGTTCCCCGGTGTCTGTATCTTAACAACTGGTTTTGTTTGCTGTTATAATGTGACCTGATCCTTTGACTTAGACTTCCCTGTGTTTATTTTCCTCCTATTCTTTAAGTTCCCTGTCTTCAGAGCATCTGATGTAGTGGGATATTCTCTCATGAAAGCTCATGCCATAAATAAATTTGTTAGTCTTTAAAAGAGCCACCAGACTCCTTGTTTGTTTTGTTAGACTAAAGTAATATGGCTACCTTTTTAGAACCTGCAATTTTACAGAAATTTATGAATTAGTAAATTTTGGGCAGACTTGCATGGCTGCCAGAAAGCACGTATCTGATAATAAGTTGATACCTCCTAAAAATTTCAAGTCCCTAGGCCAAAGAAGAGAGGTGGCAAAGCTCCTGAACAAAATATTTTAAGTATTTTTAACATGGTTAAAATAGATATTTTCCTAATATCATTTTCAGAAATGGCTGAAGAGTTTTGGCTGAAACTTTAAAAATCTACCTCAAAGAGATGCCAAGCATAAATTTCTGGCAAAGTGATTGAAGTTTGGCAAAGCTATTATAAGCAACTAAAAATGGGTCTTGCAAAGAGCGTCAGGCAACCTTAACCACTGGCATTGCTACCAGTGTTGCTCTTCCTTTGTTTGTTTTTTCTTAGTGTCCATGATCTGACCGTTTCAAAGAGCTTTACAAACATAAATGAATCAGAGTTCTCACTACACTGTTTAAAAAATTATAAAGACACAAGGAATACCTGCATAAGTGCCTTCAGGACCATAAAGTCTAAAACTATGTGGGTTTTCCTTTGGATCAAAATAGGATCCCCGTTACTGTGACTAGTTGAATGAAAAGGAAATACTTGTATTTTTGTAGTCTGTGTATTTAGGGCCAAACCCTACAGTCCTGAGGTATGCAAGTAGTATTTTTATGAGCAAGATTTATAGTACTAGAACACAATAATAAATATGTGACTTAATTTTGTAAGGTAGCACAAGAGGTAGTTAGTAAGTATGACAATTGCTACTATAATAAGGTTGTACAATAGTTTCTAATAGATACGTTGACCAAGAATGCTCAAAAACATTCATCTGTTGGCAAAGGTTAACTTTTAAAGCTACTAACCAAGGATGGAGTTGAACAGAGAGACAGTGGGACAGTCTAGCTTCTACATACCAAGTCACAGACAGGATGCTGTCTTTAGACTTTGCTCATGGACTGCTGCTTTTGCATTAGCTTCCAGCTAGTAGGTGTCCAATGAATTTGAGTCTGATCTTCCCTTCACTCCTTGGAAAAAAGAAGGGTTTTCTTCTGTTGCCCGTGCTTTAGAGACTCTTACAAGGAGGTGCCTATGCTACCTGCTGGTCCCCTGCAGGGACTTCTGTCTGCCTTAAGGAGTTAATACAGCTCACCTCTATTTTTGTGGGTGTCCTCCATGATTGCAGCATCTATGCTTTCTAGTTGTATAGAAAATCTTTCAAAGAGGAAGTCATGCTGCATTTTCTTCCTGGGACTGTGTATAGTTTGAGAATAGTTCTGACAGGTACAAATGTTCCCCTTCAATTCAATAAATAGTTAATTCCAAGGCTGAAGCCCAGTGTTTTATTTCACTACCTAATGTCCGCCAGAGCCAGTGGATACAATCATAGATAAAATAGGTGGAACTGTGTATAACAAAACTGTCCCTTGCTTCCACATTCACAGGTTGAGGACACTAGCAAGAATCAAGCATGATGCACGTATGATCCAAGCTTCCAAACACACCCAAAACCTACTATATACATCTAGGCTTATGTATAAGCCGATCCATGTATAAGACGACCCCTGTTTCTGAGCCCCCCTCGGCCCATAACTCCCCCACCCAGCGCCACTGGCTTCTCCCAGAGTCCCCAACACCCTCCCTAACCCCCAAACTCCTGCTGCAGCTTTTCCCTTGTTCACTGCCACATTGCTGCTTTTCTGTTGCTCCTTGCTGTGCTGTCCCTGTTCCCCTTACCACCATGCTGCGGCTTTGCCCAAACACCCGTGCTGCCCCTTTTCGCGACACCCCCAACCTCTGCCGCCAGTTTTTCTGGCCTCCCAGACACTTCCTCCCCCCCCCCCCAACTCTTGGGCACTGCTGCTGCTTTCCTGGCCTACCTGAGCCCCCAGGCTGACCGCCACCCAAGGGCCCCCTTACCTGGCCAATCCAGATGCTGGGGTCCCCTACTTACTCTAACCCCAGCCCAGGTCAGCTGCCCAACTGCTCTGGCCACATTGGGGCTCCAGCCTGGAGCATGCTAAGTGAAACTCTGGGGCTGGGGCTGTCTACCGTATTGACCCATGTATAAGCTGAATGCCTGTTTTGAAGGCAATTTTCAGGCATAAAAATCTTGGCTTATACACTAGTATATATGGTAACATAGACTATTCCAAGTTTAAATAGAAGTTAATATTGATGAAAGTTGGCAGGAAACAGCTATAAAGCACACAACTCAGTTACAAGTTCCAAAGGGGTAGCCGTGTTACTCTAGTTCAGCAAAACAAGCAACTCTTTTACAGCAACAATAAGTCAGTCACCCACTTAACAAAGTCAAGAAATGCACCTGTTAAAATTCCAAAATTATTGCAAATACACCAGGAGCTACATGTCCTGTATATTTCATGGTTTACATTTAAAACACCATATGATAAAACACCAGATTTAATCAGGAAAAAAAAAATCAGGAATATAAGACATTGGATTTGTCAGTGCATAAGGTACTAACTAAGTGCATTCCCTGATGGTAAGGAGAGCAGAAACAAAAACAGTGCATCCTGAACCAGAGTTGTTACTGTAGATGTGAGGTCCCTATAGCCTACAGCCTTCTCAAGGGGGAAGAGGCATGGTTAATAGCATGAAACTATTTTACATGGAAAATGGGAATATCAAATCCAATCAACAGAAATTGGGTATTTAATATGAAATCAGTAGGTGGAGATAAGTCGCTGCCATATGTTATCACTTGTCCATTTTTATATAATGTAATATATAATGCTGGTACATTAGTTGCTTGTACAAAGATCTTCCACTTAAGACCAGATTAAGAGGCATGGATCTGTTATGGAGGAGGTCTTTCATCTTCACATTCTCTTCCTGTTAATTCTGTCAGCTAGCTATATGCTAGGAGCCTCCTTCCTGGAAGGTTCTCCAGAGAGTCAGAAAGAGAAATGATGTACAGCATATGTGTACAGATAGTTAAGGCCTTTGTTTTCATGAGTGGGCTGAAATCCTTCTTGCTTCTGGAAGGGGACTTAGTCCTAGCACTGAGAAAGAAACTGGAGACACTAAGGGGAACTTTGTGGAGTTTCTGAGTGCAAGTTGTCTTCTTTGCTTAGGGAAGCTATTTCTTTCTTTCTTTTTAGAAGTAAGTGGTAACAGCACAGAGTGACAGTGTGTGAGGGCAGAAATCATATGTGACACCTCCAGAGCAATTACTGCCTTTTTTCATTTTTCTTCAGAGCCAAAAGAGTAAGAGAATCCAGGAGCAATAGCTTGTTTCTCTCCCTTATTCCCATAGTCTTTGATAAAACCTAGAGAGCTTATTTGGCAAGCAAGCACAGATGTGAAGAATCAGAATGAAACCAGAACATACTCATTTAAATCTGGGTACAAAAATAAGTGCTTCTCTCCACACCATAGTCTTTCCACGTCAAACACACATCCTAGTAGATGGGGCTTGAACTTCGCAAAGATGTTAATCATAGAATTGTAGGACTGAAAGGGGCCTTGAGAGGTTATCTAGTTTAGTCCTGTGCACTTAAAGCAAGGCTAAGTATCATCTAGACCAGCAGTTCCCAACCTTTTTAAGGCTGAGGACCCCTTTCCAGCCCAGAAAGAGTTTGTGCCCCCCCCCATGTGCCTGGTGCCGCCATGGGCAGAATCTGGCCTGCACCACTTTCCTGCCAGGGAGTGGGGGCCGCCATGGCTATGGCCCCCTCCCTCTGCCTGAGCAGCTGCCGTGGTGCCATCCCTCTGCTGGGGAGTCAGGACTGCCATGGCCATGGCCTCTTGCCTCTGCCCCCCGGCAAGCGCTCCCAGTCTGCTGGCCTGTTCTCCGTCCCCCCCTACTGGGTGTCCGGCCCCAACCCTTCTTGGGGCCTCTTTCGCCTCCTTACCTGGCCACACTGCAGGCTTCTCTGCCTGAGCATGCTCAGGGCAGAAGTTTTAAAAACTCCCTGCCTGCGGAAGCTACCTACTGGCCAGAAGCCCGGGTCTCTCTGGCAACTGGACACGCTGGCAGCATCCGGCCCCAGCTCCCAGTCTGTCTACAGAGCCCCTGGAGTAACTGCGGTCCCACGGGGGTCTGCAGACGCAGGTTGGGAACCACTGATCTAGGCCATCCCTGACAGGTGTTTTTCTAACCTGTTTTAAAAGATTTCCAGGGATGGAGATTCCACAACCTTCCCAGGCAATTTTTTCCAGTGCTTAACTATCCTAATAGTTAGGAGGTTATTCCTAATGTCCACCCTAAACCACCCTTCCTGCAATTTAAACCCATTGCTTTTGCTCGTATCCTTAGAGCTTAAACAGAAACAATTCTGCTCCCTCCTCCTTGCAGCAATATTTATGTACTAGAAAACTATTACTATGTCCCTTCTCAGCGTGTTCTTCTCTTAAGCAAACAAACCCAATTTTTTTCAATCTCTTCCCTCATATGTAATGTATTCTAAGCCTTTAATCATTTTTGTTTTTCTCCTCTGACCTCTATTCAGTTTATCCATATCTTTCCTGAAATGTGGCACCCAAAACTGGACACAGTACTCCAGTTGAAGCTATGTCATTGTGGAATAGAGTGAAAGAATTACTTTTTTGTCTTGCTTACAGCATTCCTGCTAAAATATCCCAGAATGATCTTTGTTTTTTTGTTTTTGTGACAGTGTGGTGTTATCAACTCGTATTTAATTTGTGATCCATTATGAGCTCCAGATCCCTTTTTGCACCACTCTTTCCATGGAAGTAATTTCACATTTTGTATTACTACAGCTGATTGTTCTTTCCTAAGTGGAGTACTTTGTATTAGTCCTTAACGAATTTCATCTTGTTTAGTTCTGACCATTTCTCCAGTTTGTCCAGATCAGGGACTGGCAAACTCTTCCCTAACTCTCAGCTGGTGCCAGAAGTCCCCTCTGTCAAAAAAAAAAAAAAAAAAAAAAAAAGCAGCTTATGCCTAAAAATTCAATGATGGCCATAGCTGTGAGTGGGGAGGGGACAGGTGGGAGACAGGGTCCCAAGGCACGCCCTGGAAAGAAACTACCCCAAGCAGCTCCTCACTGTGGTGTGCTCAGTGATGGCTCTTGAAGCACACTGTAAAGAAGTGACTTTGGGTCTGGGCAGCTTCTTTCTGCAACATACCTGGGGACCCCACTGCCACCCATTTTCTGGGGCAGGTGAAACACTTTCAGCAGTGAACACCATGTGCCATGCCAAATCAGCTCATGTGCTGCTGCTGGCATGCGTGCTGGAGGTTAATGACTCCCTGGTCCTGATCATTTTGAATTTTAATCTTATCTTCCAAAAGGACTTGTGACCCCTCCCAGCTTGGTATTGTCTGCAAACTTTTTGTACTCTAGCCCAGTATCTAAAATCGTGTATGAAAATATTGAAAAGAACTGGACACAGAAATGTTCTCTGGGGAACCTCACTTCATTTGCCCTTCCAGCTTGACTGAGATACTGATAACTACTCTTTGGGACTGGATTTCCAAACAGTTATGCACCCACCTTAAAGTGGGTCCATCTAGATTGCATTTCCTTAGTTTGTTGATCAGAGAGTCAAGGTAGATAGTATCAAAAGCCTTACTACAATCAAGATATACTACACCTGTCACTTCCTCCTATCCACAAAACTTATTGCCATGTGTTGGAGTGGTGCTATAGAGGAGCTTATGGTTGCAGCATGTGTAGATAACAGTGACATAAGGAGGAATAGGAAGGAGGTTCTGGAGGTCAAATTTAGGCTACTAGGTAAGAGATTGAAGTTCAGGACCTTCATTGTAGCATTCCCTGAGGGTGCTAGCCCAAGCTGTATATCATAAGAGTAAACAGCGCCGGTAGTTGTGGAACTGGGGGCTTTCAGTGTGTGCTTTGTGCACCAGGAAGAAGTTGTAGCAGAGGAACCCCTGCTGGCTCACTGATGCATTAGATGTTTGTCATCTTTGGATGGGATGCAGAAATGAAGTTTCTTAACACTTAAATGATTGTGTTTTGGAGCTGCCAGTGCTGGAACTGAGAAGAGGAGAGGCAGTTCTTGATTTAGTCCAGCTGGAGCGTAAAATCTGGTCCAAGATATGAATATAGCTGAAGTACTTGGTAATAGTGACCATAATATAATAAAATGTAATATTCCTGAGAACCTGGGGGACACCAAAGCTTCACACCAAAGTAACATTTAATTTGAGAAAGGGGAGCTACATAAAAAAGTTATTTAAACAGAAAAATTTAAAAGTTACAAGTCCAGAAGTGAAATTCTGTGAGCTGCATGGAAACTTTTTAAAGACGCCATGATAGGCACTCAATTTAAATGTATATCCCAAATTATAGAGCATAGTATTAGGACTAAAAAATGCCCCTGTGGCTAAATAAAAAAAAAAAAAAAAAGTAAAAGGAGCATTTAGAAGCAAAAGCTGTCCTTGTAGAAGTGGAAATTCAATTGTATTGAGAAAAATAGAAAGCATAAATTCTGGCAAGTGTCATATAAAAATATAATTCAGAAGACAAAAAAATTGAAGAACAGTTTGGCAAAGACTCAAAAAGGAACAGCAAAAAAAATGGAAGTAAATGAGAAACAGGAAACTTGCTAAACAGTCTGGGCTACTGGATGAGCAAGGTGCTAAAGGAGCAGTCAAGGATAATACAGCTGTTGCAGAGAAACTATATGAATTCTTTGGATTGGTTTTCACGGTTGAGGATGCAAGGGAGATTTTCAAATCTGAGCTGTTCTTTTTAGGTGACAAACTGAGGAAATGTCTCTGACTGAGGTGTGATTAGAAGAGGTTTTAGAGCAAATTAATAAATAAAAATAATAAGTCACCAGGACCAGATGGTATCCACCCAATAATTCTGAAGGAAGTCAAATGTGAAATTGCAGAATTACTGACTGTGATTCCTAATATATAATTTAAATCAGCTTTTATACCAGATGACTCAATAGCTAATGTGATGTTAATTTTTTTTAAAAGGCTCCAGAGGCAATTCCAGCAATTATAGGCTTATAAGTCTAAGTTCAGTACTAGGCAAATTGGCTTAAAGTACAGTAGAGAACAAAATTATCAGACACACAGATGAATATGATTTGTTGGGAAAGAGTCAACATAGTTTTTGTAAAAGGAAATCATGCCTCACTGTTCTACTAGAATTCTCTGAGGGAGTTAATCATAAGGACAAGAATGATCCAGTGGATATAAGAAGCAAGGAGTCCTGTGGCACTTAGACTAACAAATTTATTTCTCACATGAGCTTTTGTGGTAGGAAATCCCACTTCATGAGATGCTTTGAAGGTGGGGGAACTTACAGGTCCCTAATAATTTCTCCTAACAGGTGGTTTCTTTGTGTTTAAATCTCTCTTGGGAATTTTCCACTTAGACTTGCTTCTCGTGGGATCTTACCTACCAGCTCCCTGAGTTTGCTAAAGTCTGCCTTCTTGTAATGCATTATCTTTATTTTGCTGTTTTCCCATTCTTTAGAATAAAATTCTACTTTTTTATGATCACTTTCAGATTGTCAACCAATTCCTCCCTTTTAGTCAAAATCAAATCTAAATCAATCTCTCCCATAGTAGCTTTCTGCATCATCTGAAATAAAAAATTGTCTCCAATACATTCCAAAATCTCTTTGGATAATTTGTGCCCTCCCATGTTGTTTTCCCAGCAGGTGTATGGATAGCTGAAATCCCCTGCCAAGTCTTGTGCTTTGGATCATTTTCATAGTGGGTTGGTTGTCTTTTTCCTTCAAACATTGTCCACTTCTTTTTCTTGCTTAGATGTAGACACCTCTTATGGCATCACCCTTGTTTTTTTGCCTCTTTTTATTCTTACCGAGACTTACAACAAATCTGCCTCCTCTTTCTATTTGACCCTCAGTCCAAGTGCATATATTTTTAATATACAAGGCAGCACCTCCCTTTTTCCCTGCCTGACATTCCTGAGCAAGCTGTATCCTTCTGTGCCAATACTCTGATCATGCATATTATCCCACCAAATCTCTATGATGCCAAGTATTTCCATAGTTTTGTTTGTTAACTATCATTTCATGTTTGTCTTGTTTATTCCTCATATTTCTTGGATAAATGCATGTCATTTTTAGTACCACTTAATCCTTTTCTTATTGCCTTTCTTAGTTATAGGTTGTTTCATGTAACTGCCTTTCTTCAACAAAATATTTGAACAAATTTTATTAGTACAAAAGTACACTAAATTCTGTGACGGAGATTTAAGTCTACAGAACTCCTCCCCCCCCCACCCCTGTTTTCAGCTTCCTCCTCCTACTCACCCCACCCATTCAGGGTTATTGGTCATTCTACAAATAGCCACCCCCCAGGACCTGCCTTTCCTTTTTCTAGAACTTATCAATTTTAATGGTAGTCATGACTACTGGGTGTTTTAAGGCCATCATTTAATCCATGTGGGACTAGTGAGAATTTTTTATTCTTAATATGCCTGCAAAACTGGATTTATCTGGCCCAGAGCCATTTCTTTAGGCAGTAGTGCTATACTTGGACTGATATTGGGGACTGCAACATATCTGAATTATTACAAAACTTCTTCATGACTCATCTTGCAGATTGTATCTATTTTTTCACTTTGCTCTACTTGGATTTTCATGACTATTTTTTTTGTGGTAAGAGTGAGAGTGAAATTTAGCATAAGCAAAGTGGTCTGTTATGTAGCTTATTCCACAGCTGTTGTAAACATGACTCTGTAAAGCCACCTATCAATTTAATTAGTTGTATTTAAATGAATAATTTTCTTTAAATGTTTTAACCCATACATATTAAATCTTTGTTGAACATTCATTTAACCTTTGTAAGGTACAATTTTGTACATGGAAATACTTATGAATAAATTGAGTACTTTAAAGACAGTTTGTGTATAATTACACTACCAGACATGGTACTAGTCCTGGTAGAATACTGGATGTAGGGGGGCTAGTTAGTGAAGTTAGTTGGAGAGGATACTTTTGGATTTAACCATTTACCTGTTAGAGTTTGGGGAATTAGTGCCTCAGTAACTCAAGGGAAACTTTTTTTTGTTTCGGTTTATTTTAAAATACAGTGTTCTGTGTCCTATTCCCGCTTCTACTGGTGTACAAAACAGAGCTTTTTAAACTTAGCATTTCATCTTTTAATTAACGTTTGGTGGTGGGGTGCTTTTTGTAATCAGGTTAATTAGAGGCAGGCTTTGAGCTTTAATGTTGAATTTTTTCTGTCTTTTGCCACCGGCAGTCTGTGATGATATTAAAAATGCCCATTCAACATTTTTCTTAAAAATGGCCAACTACATAACACAAATAGGTTTCTCAGTATATTTCATGGTTCTGTCACTTTTCATTTAAAATAAACTTTTTCAAAACTTATTTCTTAATGAATCTAATCAGATTAATTTTATTTAGTCACATCTGTTCCTGATTGTTTTTCTCTTTTTACATGCCTTACAAATCATGAAATTAAGCTAATTATATACTATTATCAGCTGAAAAGAACTGGTTTCACAGTTTTATACCTTTTAATTCCCAGCAGGTGATTAAGGTTTGTTTTTTGTTAATGGGAAAAGGGTGGTAACTTAAATGGATTTCCCTGCAGTTATTGCCAAAGGATTAACCAGTTTATTATTGTTTTTCACGTTTCTAAATTAGTTCTAAAACATTACATTTTGTGTTCTTATCAATGGCAGTACTTGTCATGCTATTAAAACCTGTTTTCCAAGCAGAGTTGCTATGTACAAATAATTGTAGGAGAATATGAAGCAAAAAACAAAAGATTCTGATTATAAGTGTGATTTCTATGGATAATAAACCTGTATTTTTTTTTTCTGGGGGGTTATAATGTTTACATAGGTGATGACGAGCAGAGTGACTGGTTTCATGAAAATGAATCTGGCGGTGCATGTGGAATCACTGGGGTTGGTCCCTGGTGGGAACAGGAAGACTCTACGGACTTGGAGAAAGAGTTACCTGATCCTGTCTTCGAAAGTATCTTAACTGGTGCTTTCCCTCTTATGTCCCATTCAGGGAGGAGAGGTTAGTAACACTTAAAGGCAGAATAACATAATAGCTTAGGCTCAGTGGAAAGAGATCTGTGGTCTGCATCTTGTATGTAAAATGTGAGGTGATCAGTCTTGATCTTGGAGCCTCATCGGCCTGAGAGTACTTGCAATTGTTTTTGTTTGGAGCAGTGTGAAGACTAGAAATGAGACCTAAAATTGTCAGTGATTGCACAATTCAGAACGTACAAAATTAATTCTTTTTTCTCAGGCTGAGATTGCAAATGGGTATGGATTTTTTGGGTACACCTACCCTGCAGCTTCAGGTGTAGTTTGCAGGCTGCATGGACATTACTGCATTATGTTTAATCTACCATGGTTGCTAAAAATAGCAGTGAGCTTGCTTCAGCATCAGCCCTGGCTTCAATGTGGTTGCATAAGAGCCACTTGAGTCCAGGAGGTATGTGTTTATTTGTGCAGACCATGATGAAGCCAACACCTGTGTCCTCACTGCTGTTTTTAGCAAATTAGCTAGATTAAATAGGTAGCATGGATACATCTATCCTTATTGCAAACCTGCACCCCTTGATGATGTGTAATTATACCTTTTTGTGTGCATCAGAGTTGGCAGCATCAGGCCCTAAACTTAGAATTCAGTAGCTTTCATAAAACAAGCCAGTTGTTTTTCAAACTAAACAAAAAGGTGCAGATAGAAAACTAACAACAAATTAAAATATTCTGTATTGTTCAAAGAAAATGTTTTCTACACCTTTTGGCTACCATCTCCCACAGTAACTTTAGGAATTTGACTGCATGTAATATAAAATATTTTTAACTGGGTTCTAATTATTTCTTGTAGGATTCCAGAGTAGATTTAGTCATCTTCATGGAATGCCAGCAAGGAACATCAAAAAGGTTTCAGGAAACCCAGCTGCATTGGTAGGCATGCTTTTATTTCCCTCCCCTTCATTCAGAGCAATTTGAACTGTGTTTTCTCATTATTATATAACAAAATAAAACACCCAAAACCAAATGCATAGCTCTTTCATTGATATCCTAATTTTTCTATAGAGCTGAAGTGATTCATTCTTTTACAGTGTGCGTGCAAATTGGAATGGTAAACCACTTCTAACAATTCTATATTTGTTTTTAATTATTTTCCTTTCAATGCTGTGATATTATAATGGGATGGTCCAAACAAACTGTTAATTAAAAAACTGTTCCTTAGTGCAGTAGTTCTCAAACTTTTGTGGATTGTGACACACTTGGCAGCATATCAAGACCTTACAGGACACACCAGCCAACCCACCCAAGGACAAATCCAGCCATTTCCCTAGCTCTCCATGATACACTTACCACTGTATGGTGACACAGTAATGTGTCCTGGCACAGTGGTTGAGAACCACTGCCTTAATACTTTGTTATGAACTATAGGGACCAAAGTCAAAGAAAAATGCATGTTTCAGCATATGACAGTTGTATATAAGGAAAGCAATATTTGTCTAAAGCAAATCACATTGTAGAGAGAGATTATTTTTACTTTTTAACTTCATTTTCTTTGTAAAAGAGCATTAAAACTGATAAGCTACTCAAATGCAACTGACACTAAAACCTAGTCTACAGTAGTTATACAGGCTACTCTGGCAGTCGAGGGGAGTTATGCAAGCTAACTCCTGCCTGCTTAGTAACTTCACTTCTACGCTCCATCTTCACTGTGCTTCTCCGATGGAAAAACGTGTTCCTGTTGATGCATTGCTATGCCACATGAGGGTCTGGTGGTATTAGACTGACTTTTCAATCAATTGAGCATGTCTGTGTTGAAATATCCCTTTCTTTATACACAACTGTCATATACTGAAACAGTCTGGGTAAATCCATACTGAGCTGTAACTTTGCAGCTGTCAGTGAAGATGTACACTAAATGTGTGTAGCACATGTGATTAATGTACTAATCTTTTTTTTTCCCTTTGGAAAACTCTTCTTTTTCACCCTCAACTTCATCTCTCTCTCTTCTTTTAAGGCCATACGTTAAAATGATGTTAGTGATCTCATACTCATATGCATGTCACAAAATCCTCAGAACCCCTAAGTGGAAAAACTGTTCATGGCCCCCCCCCCCCCAGTTTAGGAACAGCTATGTTAATAAATAAGGGAGAAAGTCCAGTAATCGCTGTCTCTCCTGTTCTGCTCCCAAGTTTGATTTTTCATTTTTCAAATGGGTCTGAAGACTTTTTGGAGGGATAGCGAAAGAAAGAGAAGGAGAGAGAGCTTTTTAAAAGACAGAAATGAGCTGTAATCCTTTCTTATCAAAATAGGGGTTGGGAGGTGAAGAGAGAACAAGGAGAGCTCATTTCAATGTAATAACTTGAAGGTTCTCTCTGTAACTAACCATATCCAGAATGATAGATTCCAAGCTCTTCAGCCTCCATGATCTAACCTCATTATCAGAGAACACTGTTAATTTGCTTAATTACAATAATGTTATGGTGGAAATGGTACATATATTGTATATACAGGGCATAGAAAAGCAGTCCTGAAAATTTAACCATTTTGGAAGAAGGGAAATTTTCTAATTGAAATCTTTTATCCAATAATTCCCATTCAGAGCTGAATAAGACACTTTAAAACCTTGGCCTATGAACTCTACCTTTAGTGGTCATGAATTAGATGAATGCTGTCTAGTTCTTGGTTTCAGAGCTACCTATTTTTATTTTTGGTTCACTGCTTGCTTGAGCATATCTGGGATTTGTAGCCCATTTTCTAGTCTTATTGCAATCTCGCTCTGGTATTTTATAGGAGCTATTACAACTGATAGATTAGCTTCATGGTATTGATGATACATAGCTTAACCACTCTAAAAACTGCCTTTCCTTCTAAATAATAAAAAAGTGATTAAGTTTCAGCTGATGGAAATATGCTGCATAGGTGCATATATAATAAGATACATGTTGCTTTTTTGGTACAATTTCTGGATTGTCTTAAGTACTCCGCTCTCTTTCAAGAGAGCCTCATGCCTATTAACAATAAAGTAGTTTCCTTTTATAACAATGTGCATACTATTCATTAAAGAAAGATAACTGAATTATCTTTAAATAGTAACTTTATTGTTTTATAATTACAATATGTGTGGTGTCTTCTCAGAGATGCAATTTCAAAGGAGGGTAGAAACCCCTGGGGAACCCCCCATTTGAGGGAGGGGGGAAAAGTATGCATCAGGCAAATGTACAAACTAACTGCCAATTAGCATACACATTTTCCTCATCTGCATACATCCTCGATATCCATTTGTTTTTGCAAGCACACCCATTACATCCAACTTGGAAATTTTGGTTCTTTGTGTCAGAACACATAAGCTTGTTTCTCATCAGGGAGTGATTTTTTCAAAGAAAATCTTTTAAATGCACAATATCAGTGACAAAAAGAAAAAATCATATAATACCTGTGACATCTGATAACACAGAACAAAAAGGTAATTACCTCTGTTAGACTGTTGCACTGAAGAGCTAGAATGCTTTTAGAAAGATTAATATCCTGAGCAAAGAAGAATATTGCAGACTCAACCCATTGAACACAATTGTGATGGTGACCTAATTCTTTCATTTTTTAACGGAGATGTCTGTGATGTGTGCTTAAGAGCAGTGATACAAACTTTGAAAAGGAGAAGAGGAGAAAGGTGGACATTGTGCAGTGAGATATGCCAGTGTGTGATCCATGTGTTACAAGAAGTGTATTTAGTCAAAGTGCATGTCCCTTGTACACGTATGCCCTGATTCTTTAATAAGTTCAGTTCAGGTGCACCCCTGTACTGCGCAAAACCCAAGACAGAGGGGCTCTTTGATGGGCCCACTGGCAAGAATTCTGTTGCAGAATCTGAAGAATGGTAATTAATATAACCCTGAAAATATTTTTGAGCTGATGTGGAAGGATGAATATTTTAGTTGCGGTAGTACCTTGTTAAAGGATCCTCCTCTACTAAAAAAATAAATGTTATTTTAAATATAAGACCACCAGCTAAAGAATGTCATACCTATTGCATTTTGGGGCAGTATTTCCTTGTATGACTAAATACTTTCTTCAGGTTGTTTCTTTTAGAAGACTTTGGGACTGAAAGTCTAGGGTTTATGTATCAGTTCAATGGCTTTTACTTTAGCCCTGAACTTAGCACACTGATCATCTAGCAGAAAAATATTCAGATGTACATTTTAGTGGATCTGTAGTTACATTTGAACAAGTTTTAAACAGAGTCTCTCGTGCTTCTTTCTGTCATTAGTGTACTATTTTTGTGAACTGAATGACTTTTGTTTTAACAATCTGTCTCTGGTTCATGCAGTAATACCAAAATCTAGTGTTTGACATTCTACATCAGCAAGGCATATTGCATGAAGATCCTGTGTAATCCAGCATGCAGGTTGAATAGAGCATTGTGAAATGGGTAGCTTTATACTGAGCGGTGAGAACAAATATAAATATTGAACAGCTGTTATTCACTGTGCATTATCCAACCTGCACACTCAGTAAGGCTTGTGTCCTATGGAAAAGTAATATGCTCATGTATTTAAGTTACTACACTGTAGTCTGTAGACACAAAGAAGTAGAGACGAGACAGGAAGGCAACTTTAAATTTGGCATTTCATGATTTGAATGCTTCATTTTGCAACCTCACTGTTTTTAACACAAATTTTTAATGATTATAAATATATCTGTAATTTTTCTGTACACTAAACTTTTACTTACAGTGCTTTATCTTTGTCATTGGCATATTAGAATGCCAAAGCTGTAAAAATGTTGTAAGCCTATTTTTTGTAACTCATGCTACATATCCAATAGCAAATTCTTTTAGTAGACATATTACATAAAAATCTATCGAGTTCAGTGGGATTTGGACTGCAAAGATTTGTCTTTCTTTCGTCACATTTCTTCATATGCCCATTATATCAATGTATAGCATTCTTGCTATAGGAAATAAAAATATAGTGATGCTGAATGGTAGCAATATAGAATCAGAGAAATGTAGGGCTTGAATGGACCTTGAGAAGTCATCAAGTCCAGCCACCTGCGCTGAGACAGAACCAAGTAAACCTAGACCAAATAAACAGAGACCATCTCTGACAGGTGTCTTGTCCACAATATTCTTAACCGGGAATGATAGGATTCCACAACTTCCCCTGGAAACCTATTCCAGAATTTAACTACCCAGATGGTAAGAAAGCTTTTCCTGATACCTAACCTAAATCTTTCTACCTGCAGATTAAGCCCATTATTTTTTGTCCTGTCTTCAATAGGACATGGGAATAATTGATTGTGTCCGCTTTATAACAACTGTTAATATATTTGACAACTCTTTGCAGATCCCTCTCATGTTTTTCTGAAAACTAAATATGCCCAGTTTTTTAACCTTTCCCTTTAGGTCAGGTTTTCTAAACCTTTTATGATTTTTGTTGCCCTTCTTGTAGGCTCTCTCCAATTAATTCACAACTCTCCTAAAGTATGGTGCCCAGAATTGGGCATAGTACTCTCGATAGTTGACACCTCACCAATGACAACTTCAGCAGAACAGTTACCACCTGTGTCTTATATCCAATGCTCCTGTCAATATACCCTAGAATGTCATTTAGCCTTTTGGCAGCTGCATCACACTGTTGATTCTTGTATCCAATTAATCTACTTTAACTCCCATATCCTTTTCAACACTGCTAACCTGTTACTCCCCATTTTATAATGGTGCGTTTGCTTTCCTCCTAAATGTAGTACTTTATATGTCTTTATTGAATTTCTTCTTGTTGATTTCAGGCTAATTCTCTAATTTGTAAGTGTCTTTTTGACTTCTAATGCTGTACTTGAAAGTGCTGTCAACTCCACCCAGCTTGATGTCATCTGTAAATGTTATAAGCATACTTTCTCCTCTATCAACCAAGTCGATAAGAATTCTTTAATACTACATGTTTTCAGGATGCTGTGCTGTGTCAGTACATATGGTACTCTCTTAGATCCCCATCAAGTTACTAAAGCTTTTCAGTATTTAACAAAATGATCTCGTGAGTCTGACATTCACAGAAACAGAATCTGGATTCTAATAAATCTTTATCCAATTACACATTTTTGCCATCATACTAATAGGTGGATCCTCTTTTTCTTCGTGGGATTAAAATGATATGTTTTTGTTCTGTCAGTTTCAGACCTCTAATTTTTAGTTTCAATTACTAGTTTGTCAGGGAAGGGAAAAAAAAGCTTAATTGATTAAAGAAAATATGTAAACTATGAACTACAGGTACTAGAAATAGATGGTTCTCACCAATGGAAAAAAATTTTAAATGTTTTTGCTCAACTTGGTGCTCATTATATTAATATCTTCATCATTTTTGCATGCAAGTTTTCCAGAGAAATGGGTAAGAATGCTAAGATATATAAAATATTGATCCTCTTGTTCTTGGCCCTTGCTCTTGCCATTTAACTCCAAATGTAACTCATTCCCTGAGAAGTGAAATCATTGTGATTTTTGAGCTTTCTAAGCATTGATTTTGCCTCTCACCAACTCTGCTCTCTTTCTGGTCTGATGTAACAGCACTAGACTGAATTGTCAAAAGAGTTGACTAGTTACAAACATGTCCTCTCAGCTCTGCATATCTTGCACCGTAGGCCTGCTCTCTGCTTCCTACTTTTTGGATTGATAATAGGATACACCTGTTTCAGGCCCCGAGATCACTCAGGTTTTCAGCTATGCATTTCCTTCTCATCATGTTTATTGTATACCATTTCATGATTTTGAAGGATTCTTCTATGTGGAATTGGGTCAGGTATATAAGTGCACTTTTTATTGTCTGCTGTGAGAACTTTGTGAGAGCAAACTAAGAGCTTCAACTGCTAACACTTCTATAACTGAGAATTAATAACATTTCTTTAGTGATATTTTCAAAAACATGATACTGGAAAGAATAACTTGAAAATTGTTTTAAATGGTGGTAGGGCTATAATGGGAGATCTTTTACCCAAAGGAATATTTCCTCTTAAGAAGATTGAGTATTAAAAAATTTGGTTAAAGAACAAAAAAGATTGAGAGTTGCAAGTCTGAAGAAAAGGTTTTGAGAGGGAGGATACAGTAGTAGGTGTCATAATTAAAGGAAAACTGCCCATTTTTCTCAAACCAGAAGTACATTTCACAGAGAAGATGCACTTGTCACCATGAATAAACTGTGAAATGCGTTTTCCTTAAAACTTTAACTTTTATTGACATAGCTGAACTGCTACTCAGATATAATTTCTGGCCATGTCATGGTGAGAGTCCAGTGGAATGCTGTAAATGATTTTTTTTTCCTAACTTGTATTAAGTTTAGTTGATCAGTTATAAAACGAACTTTAATTATAAAAGTTCCTTCTGTCCTATAGATCATTTAGTCTCAAACTGGTACACAAGCAGCATTCAAATAATAAACAAGTTTGTTCAAAATACAGTGTCAGAGTAACAATCAATTATAACTTCACTGGTTAAAATGTTGAAGGTGGTCCTCTAAGTAGTTTGAGTTTCAGATATGCTATGATTGTTCTGAAAGCTTAATAAGCTTCTCCATCTCATGTCTCTTGGCCTTTGCGTATCTTGACCTTTTCTAGTCAGTATGGGGGCTTATCTGAGGAGACCATAGCATTCTTTGTGCCAGTGAGCCAGCAAATGGGCAGAAGAAATACTCTACCCTTTCTCTTCTCCCCGGAGGTCACTAATCATAAGCCAAACATTTTTCACAAGAGTTGGATAGTAAATTGTTTTCTAACAAACACTAATTTAGTTTATCAATTACCAAAATATAGTAAAACAAAATCATAAAGTTAAAGATAGTTAAGCATATTACTCATCTGGCTTTTAATGGAACACAAAAGGAAATTTAATGATACATGAAATGTGTCTTCTTCCTTTCACTTACTTTCCTCCATGATGTCCAAAAGCCATTACTGCTTTGGAGTCAGTCCATTTAACCGATGAGACCTAATTCCTTAATACATTGAAGTAATGATTGCTTATGAAACCTTGGAAACCACCCTACTAGATATTAAAAATCTACAATATTCATTTGTCTTGCTTGCATCGAAGTTAGATCTGATTTCATTGAAAATGTTAGATCTTGTACTAAGACCTTTTATTGTTTGGCAGAATGGAGAATAATGAAACCCAGGTAAAAAATAAGAATGTGAAATCTCTAATTGGGAGTTAATAAATAGAGGTTTTGTACGTCAAAAATCTGAAGCTATGAAAACTTTATAAAACACAAAAATATTAGGTATGTCAGAATTTTTGGAAGTAGAATACTTTGAAAGACTGCCATGTGTGTTTAATACCCTTACTAAATTTGTATTTCCAAACCATTTATGTATTCTAAGTTCCAAAGAGGTAGCTGTTAGTCCAGTCTAGCAAAAGATACAAGGAGTCTGGTGGCGCTTTTAAAGACTAACAATTTTATTTATCACATGAGCTTTCATGGGAGAGCAGTGGGTTTTTCTCCTGTGAGAGGTCATGCGATAAATTTATTAGTCTTTAAAAGTGCCACCAGACTCCTTGTTTATTACGTATTCTAAGGTTATTTTGCATACAGCTGAAATGAGCAACAGTAAAAATAACCTGGTTTCTGGCTCTCTGAGTAGTAGTAGTAGTAGCAGTTATGATCTCATTGTCATTGGTGTTGGATGTATTATGATTACAGAGCAGAAAGGAAGAATAGCATATAAAGTTCAGATAGAAAGGACTTTTACTCTTTCTTGATATTATGCCATGTTGCTATTGTTCCTCTTCCTTCTATTTTGTATGATGTTTACGCAGATTGTAAATGTGTCAGGATACAGATAGTGTCTTTATAAATGCCAATAAAATACGTAGCACAATGGGGCTTAACAGACACTATGACTAACATGTCAGTTACTTGCTCTTTATAGAGAGAACTCTACATTACCCTAGAAATGCAGGTAGACCTTTCCATGCACCACTGATCAAAACACAATAATACATTTCTAAACAGAACTTCATAACACCAGTTATTAAAACCATCAGTATGTGTACTGCCAGTGAAGTTCATATTGCACCTTCTGATTACAGTTCAACTGCTAAAGTAATAATTAATGAAATTGTTTACTTTTTACAATATTAAACAATAACCTCTTTCTTCCATGAGCCTGGCATTAATGGATCTTGGAAACTGGCTTAAAATCTCTGCTAGTACAGTATCAAAAAGGGCATTTTTTTTAGCATGATGGATGTGTTCAGGACTAGGCTCAGAAATTCCAGGTGGGCTTCTGACATTTTTGAAAATTTGTTTTAGAAATGTATTCAGTGTGACAATTTCTATGAACTGTTGGGCTTGAATACTTTTCTCTTCTGATTCATCTTAACCTGGAAGCAAATGGGCTTTTTCAATTATTCTGTAATGTACTTTTAAATCAGGGTATACTACCTGTTTGACACTGATTTTGCTCTTGAATCAGCATCTTTCTCATGGAACAGCTTTGGTCTATTTTTACAACTTTTCACAGGCATAACTACGATAGCAGAAGAAGAATGCTTCCTATTATGGAATTAGAATTAGAAACAAGATTATTCCTCAATTTCTGTTATTTGCCATAAATACTTCATCTTCCTCTCCTAACTGTTTCCTGGACTTCTGGAATTTTTGTACCAACTTATACAGTCCTGTTTGGTTCTAAGACTGCTTTATGATGGTTTTCTTCATGCCCTTCGCTAAATTTCAGAAGACAGCTCAATGCAAACTGTGCATCTCTGGACATTCACTATTCAAATTACAAACCTTTTTTAATTTTGCCCTCTGTCTTTTTCTAAAAGGATTTCTATAGAAAACTGCTTAGCAGCAGCATCTTGTAAAATTAACTGTAAATTAATCATCTTTCTGTACTACCATTGGAAAGTGTGTGACACTGTAGAAGAACTCATTCTTTTGTTGGCCAAAACAAAGAACACTTAGAAGTAGTTCACTTCCTAAAATGCTGCTGCTTTGGCTTTCTGCCTTTTAAGTTGCTGGCAGCATTATTTTGGTAGCCCGTGAAACCTACTGTCTTCCTGTTTGCCTTCTAATATCAGAAAAGCTCAGTATCATTAATGGGTAGAACAAGTGAATGTGTCATGTAAAAAACATGTAGCTATGCTAAATTTTCAGTTGAAGGTCGATTGGAGGGATTAAACTAGTATGCTCTGATCCAGGTGTGGCCAAAGTTACAGAACCCAAGAGCCACACAATTTGATTATTAAACCTGTGAGAGCTGGTCTGAGGCATATAGTCATACTTTTATCTATTCTAAAGTTACTCAGTTTAAAATTCATTGCACACTTTAATTTTATCATAAGAGGAGAAGTATTGATGCTACTAGTGTTAGATTATACTAACTACTTAAGATTACCATGAAAACTACTCCAATACAGTAAACAATCTATTTTCTTCTTATTATTCGATGCCATGTTTAGAAGGACTTGTAAAATACTATTTTATTTTAACAATGAGTAAACCTCACTAGGGCGTACAAGAAAATCTAAACATGCTGCTGCTTCTCCCCTCTGTCCCCGACCATGCTGCCCCTTCTCTCCACCATCCCAGCCCCCTCCCCAGGGCCCCCTTACCTTGCTGCTCCAGCAGCTAAGCACAGGCTGCTCCCTCCCCCCCCCCCCCAAGCATGTTCTGAGCATGCTCAGGGCAGGAGATTTAAACCTAGGCTAAGGCGGCTTTCCTCTCTAAGCTAAATTCTTCTGCGAGCCTCACTTTTTTTTATTCAAGAGCCGCATGTGACTCCCGAGCCATGGTTTGGCCACTCCTGCCCTAATCCCTAGGGCATGGGACTGAGCACTAAGAGATCTGAGTTCTGTTCCAAACTGTGATTTGATTTATTTTGTAATATTTGGAAGTTCCCTTGATCTGTGTCTTTAATTCTTCCATCTGTAAAATAGACCTACTTGCCCTTTTTAAAGAACTTAATTGTGCTTTGACTTTATTCCTGAAAAGTGTTAAAGATACAAAGCTCTAGCAGCTGAGTAAAGATGTTCTTGTGTCATTCATTTTGGGCATATCATGGGCTCCTCTGGAGTATGCTTAGCATGTTCCTTTCAGTTGCTGATAAGAAGTTGTTTACTCATTTGATAGACTGTAGTGAGGGGATGACCCTTGGGCACACCTGGGTGATAGTTCACACACCATTGGTATTCAGAAGCATCATTATTTATACTAACTTATCCCACTGGCACTTGGGCTTTGTCTGTAAAACCCAAATCTGGTTCCCAGAGGTCTGATGTTATCTTATGTTCTCTTACTATATTTTTTTAAAATTCCCTTTCAGTTTGGAGGAAAACTATTTCTGTAAAATGGCTACCTTATCTTGGTGCTATATTAGATTTCTGACCCACTAAAGAAATGGAGGGAGCTCTTCTATTAATACCTTTTTGTCTGAGACATGTGCCTTAGAACATAGGATATTTTTTCCTCTTTGGCATTATTGTACACTCTGTATTTCTTTTGACTGTGTCCATCAAGGGCCAGACACCAGTGTACCTGCACTGGGACAAATCACAAAACTGTATGGACAAAGCCAATGTAAATTTTGATTTGATTGGTGAGGGTTACCCTTGTTTCAATCAGTGATAAACTGCATGGCACAAATAATGTTTTAAGATATTAATCTATCTGCTGTTGAGTTATGCACTGGTGTAAAGCCACCAGTAGCTAAAATACCTCATTTAGACAAGGCCTGTTGAGATACTTGCCTTTCATACTCACAATATTGGATAGAGCTTCAAGAAGCTTATTACGCTATTATTTTTCCATGCATTTCCTAGCAACTGAGCTATTGCTGTGTTTTTTTTTCATGACTTGGTTACATAGACGTTGTTTTTCAACTATCCTTTTATATAAAGCAGCTTTAAATGAGTTGCTATTATATATAAACTGGGAATTAGGAAGCTTCATAATTTAGACTGTGATTTAAAATAAGATTGTTTTTTTGCTTTTTTTATATTTAATATAGTTAATGTTATTATACACTGTTTTTAGTGTGTGCGCAATACACATGGTACAAAAGGCTGTGTAGGAGGCAGCTCTGAGGGTGAAGAATAAACCTAAACCTTGAGCACAATCCTTAACAGCTAGTCACTGAGGGACTTATCTAGGGGCTTAAAAATAGCATTATGTTCTTTTGAGTTAATTATTCTGGTACTGTACTATGTAATGAATAAACAGGGTCAAAGTTGAAATGTTGTGGTCAGTGTTTCACTTTTATTTTCATAATATAGCTGTCATTAAAAAAATAGATGCTCTTCTACTATAATTCCTTGATTTTTTGAGGGATTCATGATTTATATTATTCAGCCATAAAGAAAGCTAAATGATCTTTTAAGGGTCTGGTATTCAGAGAATATCCTTACATGAGCCTGCAAAAATTTGCAAGTGCATAACTTTTGCGCCCCCAAAATTTTGTGTGTGTAATTTTAAGACCCACTGAAACTTTTGTCCTAGAAGCCTGGAGCGGTGAGGAAAGATCTAGGAAGCAAGTTGTGAAATTCAGACTTAAACATGGCTTGCAAATAAATTTTGTGTGTGTTTAAATTATACATGAAATTAAACATTCAGTTTCCCAAACACTGAAGCAAAGGAAAATTCACTCCCTGACTTTTTCCTCTCCTTGCTTTCTTTGATTATTCCTGAGTTCCCCAAGTCTTTGCCCTGCTTCTGCGGGGTGTGCAAAATTTCTGTATTGTAGTTCAAATGAGTCATTGTTCTGTATTAATATGGCTAATAAATAACTTTTTTAGTCTCTGTCTCAAAAAAAAAATCCTCAATCTTTTTTCATTGTCCATATTGTTGGACATATTTGCTGACAGGTATTTTGAAATAATCAAAGTGAACATGATTATATTGTGTTTTGTCAAATAACTATGCAGAATTGTGCAGAATTTTTAATCTTTTGGCCCATAATTCCTACAATAATGGTCAGGGAACTTCTTACAAATGCCTGAACCTTACTGCCTATCTGAGATAGGTAGATCACTATTTTGCCTATTTTATGCATGCAGAAACTGAGAAAGAAAGAGGTAGTGCCTTTCCTAAGACCATAGAGGGTGTCTTTTTCATGCCTTGACTGGCATTCAGGACTTTCTTATTATTTTCCCTGTCACCTGCTGTACCACTTTAATTAGTAGTTCTGGATATCATACAAGCAAAGGTGCTTGTCAGGGAGAGTAGTAGAGTGGGTGAACTCCAAGGAACATACAGTAATGCAAAAACATACATGATTCACCACTTTTCCCTCTGAGTCAATACTGAACGTGTGTAACAGTATGTCATTAGAGATACCATGGTGCAAAAGGTGACAGCTTTCAGACAAGATGTAAAACTGAGTAGTGCCTAATACGGAATGTTAATCTTTCAGTCTTGTCTAGAATCCAGCACTGGTAACTATTTTGCCTATTGAAATTCTTCCTGCAGTTTCAGGTATATGGTGTTCTTCATATTTTGTGGCAAATTGTATATGCTGGTAATTAGTTTCTGCATACTAATAGTGGCATGCTACAATATTTACTTGAATTCAATAACCCTCTTTCCTCCTTCACCGATTTATAGATTTAATGGGCTAATATTAATCTATTTCACAGCTTCAGTCGGAAAGTGTTTTAGAAATTAATGCTGTTTTGTATTAAAATATATATTTTATATGTAGCCAATAGCTTACATCAAGTTAGAACAAAGAATTTTGTCGACTGAAATAATCATTTTTAAAAAGAAGATATACATGCGACCATGCAGTGGAAAGGTAGTTATATGGAGGACTCTTAATAAACTAATAATCCTAAATATTGGAAGATCTGTCAGTGGAAGGCTGAAAATCCTTGTGACATAGTATTTGTATGTTTTGTGTTATACATTGAATTTTCCGTTTGAAAGCATAATATTAATAATGTGTTTTCTCTAATAACACCATATGAATTTTTATAAAGATTTCAGACACCAATCTGTAACTATGGATGTTTAAAGAACAAATGCAAATCAGTAGTGCAATCAAAGGACTCCCATTATCATTCAAAAAAAACTTTTCCACTTGGTCCCTTGCAGTTTGATGTTAGAGTCCCGTGAGTGAATTACAGAGTTAAACTGGCTTCTGGACAACCTGTTTGTTTGGGGTTTTTTTTGATTGTTTGTTTGCCCCCCCCCCCCCCATTAGCTGTCCAGTTCTTTGTCTGAATGGTTATTTTTATGATTGTAAAACCACCATGCACAATTATCAGAATAACTTTGTTATAGCTATTTGAGGCATTTTCATTCTTTTTGTAATGGTGTCATGACATCTTTTGGAAAAGGTTGATTGAAAAAGCATGAAAATTTAACTTTTCTTTAATTCTCAGAATTTAAGAACAATGTATTTAAACATTTTTCTGACTATTTGATTGTCATCTGAGTAACTGTTATGGTAAGGTGGGTGGGTGTATGTGCATGCACGTGTGCGCCTGTGTGTAAAAATATTAAAACCAAATTGTGAAACTAACACACGCACACAAGTTAACCATATATCTCAGTTTATTGTGAGATGTTTACAGACACTATTAACCTGAAATCTTGGAAAATTAATGCAGCTCAGCTAAAAATTGTGCCAGGTACTACCTTCACCTTGTCCTCAGAAAACTTTGGGGTGGGAGTGTTGCTGAGTTTCTATTTTTTACAGTTGTATTCTGTTGAATTTTTATTAAAATGATTTATTCTCCCATGTTACTGTATGACAGACTTTCATAAACGGGAAATAGGCTGACAATACAGAGGAACGAAAGAAACAAGGTCAGATTAGAGTTCTGTCCAGTGCATAAGCAAAACAGAGGGTTTTTCTCCTCATCTTTCAGACCTACTCATTTTAGGTGTTACTTTGTTGTGGGCTTGAAAAAAAAAAATCAGAAGTATGTTTAAGTCTGCTGTATTGCTTAACTTTTTTCCATAAAATCAAACTTAATCATTTACTTAATAATTATGTGAAATATTAAAGGCAATTTATAAAATATAGAATAATTTTATGAAGTCATTATCTTCTAAGAAGTCAAAAGGCAGATTTTGTACAGCAAAAGCACCTTAGAGCAACTGAAAAAGAGTGTTGAGTGGAAAAGACCCCCCCCCAGGTCAGAAAACAATTTACATTGAACATATATATTTTGGCCTATATTCAGGTTTTTTGTTTGGAAGACAAGCATGCATAGTTTATATTTAAAAACCTGACAGTAGAATTGCAAACTCATATTATATACAATGTTAAAGAATTGTGAATTGTTACTACACTTTCTCAGTAGATTTAAACTAATCAGTCTCCAGTTTTTCTCTTAACCTCTATTAAGTGAGATTTTATTTTAGATTTATATAGGCATATTCATTTTATTTTTATTATACTGTCTTAGAAGAAAATGGAGTAGGGAAACAAATATAATTGTTATACTTTATATAATGATATAGTTTTTATTGTATTTGGTGCTAAATATCACTAATAGATAGAAATTTTTTAGAAAATATTTTTTGAGTTGATGGATTAGTACTCTTGAAAGGGAAACAAAACACTAAATATTTCTAATCCTGCATTATTTACCGCATGGGTGGTTAAATGCTACTTTAAGCCTCATAAAATTAAAAGGGAGAAATCTGCCAACTGTAGCAGGAATTGGATTTAGGAAGAGTGGTACAGAGCCAAAATATTACTACAGAATTAAATGTCAAAAATCTTCTTTAATAGTAGATATATAGTTCACAGTGCTTGGTTATGATTAATACATTTAATCTAAATCACTGAAAGTTGCTCTCTCCTTTTCCATAAAATACAATAGGACACAAATCAGTTTTACTGTAGGTGGATAACAATTGGAAAATAATGCATCTTCCCGCCCAATAAATTGTCAGTTATACCTTTTAACTAAAATCAATTCATCTTTCCAAAATTTATTACAATTTCTAATAATAAATCTTCTCAAATGTTTATTCATTTGCTTTTTGATACATTTGTGCCACTTTTGCTATGGTCTAATGTTTTTTCTTTTGATTCATTGTAAATTAGAAAATGTATTTGAAGTCAGTTTTCTAGTTAAGAAGTTAAAATCTATAACCCAGCCATTTTTTCATCATCTCCTTTACACATTTTAATACCCTTGAACTTGAACTTAGATACAATCCAATAAATTCTGATCAGAAGGTGATTAAAAGACTTTTGAATGTAACTTCTTGTCTAAGGGCCAGATTCATAAAACAAGCACTTACGAGTTAGGTGATTTTGCTAACAGATCTTTTTTCTTGATTCAAATAGGAAAAATGAAACAGTTGTAGCAAATGAGTAAATATGTAGGTTTTAGTCAAAGAATTTTAATGAGAAAAAGAAATGCACCTTGGAATTAGGCTCCAGCTGTGGTCATGCACAGTGAGAAAAGCAGAAGCATCATTTTATTTTCCCTTCACAGTAGTTTGACACTGCTAATACTACACATAACCATGTTTACTCCTGTGCTTGCCTCTGTAATGCTTTTAAAATATTAAATATTAGTGCAGATGGGGGGGACTTTTTTTTTTAAAATGTACTTTGTTCATTTAAGAAACTTTGTGATTGTTCTGTCATGAGTGATCTGATCCTTGTAGTGCAAAATTCTAAGTTCATTCTTCAACATGTTTTCCTGGTGGAATGTTCAGTATGTTGGCATTTAAAGGTGGGGAAAAGCTGGTACTTCTCTATAACTATTAAGAAGTTGTAGACAAGGTGGTTTTAAATTTTTGATTGTCAGAGTTTTATAAAATACATTTCTTTTTCCCCAGCCCATAAATACTTCTGATGATAGTTCCCATTCTGTTTTTTGTCAAGAGCTGTGAGTGAATAGCTCGGCATTATGTGTCCTCACTAGTAGGTATAAACTGTAGCTTTTATGATACCTGATCATATTTTGTTTATATTATAAATGTCAAAATGTTTATACAACAGGGGAATGGTGAAAAACATTTCAGACACAGCTGGGAATAAAAGTGACATGTTCATAATTTGAAGGTGATCTACTATATCACTTACTGATAAATTTGTTTAGTTGATAATATCTTGGGTGTTGAAATGATTGATTTCAGGGATGAAAAAATCATTTGTGTGTATGGATTAAAATTAATTAATTTTTTGCTAATTACACAGATGTTTTCTTAGGAAGAGATCAGACATCAATAACAGGACTACCTGTTCATCTAAAAATAGTATCAATATGTTCAGGTCTGTAGAATTTTTAATTTTTTTATGGACGTAAAATGCCATTCTGGATGTGTTTATTAAGCCCTAGTTAGCGAAGTTCTGGTCACATGAAGGTGCACTAATAAAATAACACTCAGGCCTGTAGAATAACTGTTGTATTTATAAAGTGCCCTGAGAACAAATTAAATCAATACTACCATTTTGTAATTTCAAAATCAGTCTTGGTTTTTGTGTTTCTAATTCATATAGAGCCATGTGTGTATACTATTTTACAAACATAAGGAGACAAAATCCCTGTATCAAGGACCTTAAAATATAATGCGCCAATCCTGTGCAGTCCCAGTAAGATTCTACAAGAAGGTAATGGTCTGCTTTTGCAGATCCCGTTTCAGGATGCCAGATGACATAGGAATAAGACATTGAAGCATCAATGAGGAAAGAGCAGGAGAGAGATTTGTGCTGTCGGAGTAATACTTTTCTATTATTATATTACTGTAGTTGAGACCTGTCCTGTTTTGGATTGTTTTAAATATCAATACATCATGATCAGGTATCAGTGTGGTGGTAAACAACACCTGGTGCCATTAATGATGGGAACACAACTAAGGACAAATGTGTTTTGAGAAACCACTGAAAGTAATAGAGTGAGGGTGCATAACCTACAGATAAAGTGAAGTTGTTCCAGTCTAGGAGGTGGCATGTACTTGGTATGCATCATTGTACCACATAGTAAATATTTGTGACTTTGTGGATCAAATCTTTTTTGTGTATGAGAGATGGGTTTAATGCAGAGGTATGCACGTCATGTGAAAAATGTTCTTGGCTTTTTTTTTTTTTTTTAAACCAGAAGAGGGCCATCGTGAGATGGGAGAAGTGGGTGTTCTCTCAGAAGGGAAATACTAACCTTTCAGGGCTTTCCAGGTCAAATACTACACCATAGACAACTACTAGAGACCCACATATATAGCTGTTACAGATGGTTTAGCATGATATGAATAGGCTCACAGTGAGGTACCCTGTTTGCTTTTTTTTTCCCCCCCCATAGAATGCTTCCAGTAAAATGATATGATTGTCCATTACAGATGGTTGGTACACTGTGTATCCTGGTTTGTTTGTTTTTCGGCAGGAGGTGGAAGCATGATTGATTGCATGTTTCTATAGCTCTCCCTTAGAACTTATTATGGAACTTCAGCACTATAGTATAGAAATTCCAACACTCTACCATATAGAATTGTTTTAATCAAGACCTTACACCAGTCTCCTCAGGGTAGGACTAATTCTGTCCAAATACTTTGTTAGACAGGACTTCAAAAGTGAAAACTGGTACTACTTACATCTCTAGTCACACACACCTTTTAGGGTGATCCATGAAGATCATTTGAGAAGGTGCTATTCTAGAAGGAGAATAATTCTTGCGTACTGCACATAGGATTTTTGTGGAACATGTGGCTGTGCAGACTCACTGCTTCATAGAGGTTATTTATATCCTTGAGATATTTATGATGTTATATGCTGTATTATGTCTATTTTGATATATGCTTTTTTCAAAGCATAGTAGGGCTACAGTTAGCTCTTATACCCATAGAGGAAGATAAAATAAACTCAAGATCCTGTTCTACCTTGAGGAGGGGGAAGAACAATCTGGAGACTCAGATACTTTCAGTGCCCACTTTGTTTTATTTTCCCTAGCTCAAGAAGCTGTAAGTGGCTGACTCTCTGCTGTCAGTGTACACGTAGCTCAAAGATCTTAGAGGGCCTTGACTTTCGCAAAACAGATGATTCTGGTAGGGTGTTAAAACTGCTAGGCTATTTACAAAGTTTGTCAAGTCAGACTACAGCCCAAGAGCAATACCACCTATTAGAAATGTTGTTGGTGCCAGAAAACGAAAGGGAGGAAGCATCGATTGGATGCGTGGGTGTTTTAGGACTATATCAAAATTACCAAATTGGTTAAGCATCCATAGCTAGAGAGAGAAGTGGGACTTCTTGCCCTCACTTAACCTTTGTAGCATAACTCACAGGATTTGTCTTGGCAAGCCCCCCTCTGCAGACGAGATCATAGAAACCATTAATGATCTATTCTTTGGCAAAATGCCTGACAGATTCACTCAGGGCAAACTTCTTTAAAGCTTTATCTGCATTCTTTAACAAGCAATTGTGTATGTTCAACCATTCTCAGGAAAGTGATGGTAGTTGTCTAGGTTTCCAGATGTTTGGAGTGTTCTTGTTAAAAAGTGTAAAGGTTCAGATCTGTTTGGTTTATATACATCTACATTTTTGATTAACATGGAGATTAAAAATATTAGCAAAACACTTGCGTCTTGTAATTGAGATGTTATGCAGCCTGACCAAACAAAGTTTATCAGTAAATACTTCTGTCTACGGGCTGGGCTGGCAAGGATTTGTTAATTCAAAATGGCCTTCCCTAAAATCTTTAAAGAGATGAGGTACTTCTATACCATTACACTATGCACTAGGTTCTTGCTCACTATATTGTGGCATTTTGAAATTGCTGTTGATGCTTGCACTGTCTCTTTTGCATTCAGGGAGTTTATAGAATGATCTGTTGTGTTTTTGTTTTGTTTTTTTTTAATTTAATTTTGATTTTCATGTCCTTTTATGGCTTTCCTGACATACCGTTCTGTTTTTCTATTGTGACTGCTTTGATGATACATTTTCTCAAAAGTAATTATTGTATTTGAATATATTGCGAGGTCCCAAGATGCAAAATATAGTCTCTGTTGTGTGCTGAAATCTTATACCCAATTTATCCTGAGGTATTGGTCACACTTTCAGCAGGGACAGCTGGCAATGTAAAAAGCAAAGGATTTTTTTTTTTTTTTTTTGTTTAGATTGAATGAACATTTTGTAATGGAACAGAGCAAGCAGAAGTTTGATTTGTTTAATTTCTGTCTTCTGGTAAGGTTACTTAAGTGATCTTTCTGTCAATAATATAAAACTTGGAGAAACCAAATTAGCAATAGTAAATATCTGTCCGGTAAGTGGATAACAACTGTATCTACCTGTATCCTTCTTAAATTACTACCACCTATTTATGTTAATTGTTTTTCAAAATGTTAATCCATAGTAGTTCCCAGTACCACCAAACAGTTTAAAAAAAAAAAAAAAAAAAAAATCAGAAGTTGGCTGCTTAAGTTAAGAGTCACCCTTTTAAGAGCTAAAGACCCTTTTTTTAAGTGAAAACCATTTTAGGAAAACTTTTTTAGTTTTTTTACATTGCACTTTTCACAAGATATTCTCTCAAAATATGTTTAATCATGCTTTTTCTGGTCATGATATCTCTTTAAAAGATATGAGTTCCTTTTGGTATCAGACGCTTCAGATTAAATACCATAGTTACAAGTGTCTTGTCATGTCTACCATATGCTGCTTTGTAGTACGAATATATGGAGAAACATGATTCATGTAGAAAGCAGAAAGAAACATTAGAATATGTGCATGATGCAGGTTATTAACTTGGGGTCATATGAAATGATGAGCTAAAATGTTTTGGTTTTTTTAACTTTATATAATTATTACACAGCACCAGATTTCTGAAACTTATTGAAAGTTATTTGTACATGCTGCAAAAAAGTTTAGTAAAGTACTCTTTATGGTTTATCCATTTTAATATATATAATGTCTCCTGCACAGTAGAAGTTTGTGGATCAACTCAGAAGGATTTAGTTAGCATCCTAAAAAGAGTGATAACTTGAATCCTGTCAGAAGAACCTTGAGATTGAATTATGACCTTATTCAAACTACAGCATGTATTGTTATTTATAAGGTATGCAAAATGACTTTTATAGGCTAGATTTAAAATCGGTGACTCAGAATAGAGTTTATAGTGCATGTGGCATAAAGTATCTACAATGTAAAGGAAATAGAAGAAAATCTGTCTATATACTAGAAATCAAGACACCTTTTAACATAGTGGTGATTACTATTGATTTACTGTTCCTTTTATAATCTTTCATCAGTCAAAACAAGCAGAGAAAGAGCTTTTTTGTGTGTATTAAGGCATTGTAGTAAACCTGTAGTGTCTTCTAACCATTTTAATAGATATACACAGTGGATTTGTAAAACTTTAAATAAAGTCCAATAGGTGTCATATTTTCACAGGATTTGTTTAAGCATTACCTTTGTTTGGATATGTAACATACAAATATTTTTAAGGTATATTGTTTAATAGTCTGCTTTAAAAGAACAAAAAAAAAATTACTATTCTTTGTTCTTTTTGACATGGAGCCTGAATTGGGATCTACTAGCTCATACCTCTGCCTGGCTATAGTACCATGCAGAATCGGCCTTTTCTGTGTAATATCTTTTAAAGTCTTTTTTAGATCATTTTTTTTCTTTTCTAAAATAGTTCTTTACTGCATTTTTTAATGAAACATAGGGCAACATGGCATTGTGATGGGAATGGGTGTGTTCGTCTGCCAGCATTTGTGTTCTCTTCCCTCATGAGAGGAGTATAAATCTTAAATGAATAGTGAATAGACTGTTTTCTGGACGAATGTGATCTTTTTAAAAAGAAACTTTGAATTTGTAGGTATGTTCTTTAGGATTACTTTGTTTTGTTTTTGATTGTAAAAAGAGAAGCACATTTTCAGACCTTAAAAAAAAGAAATCCTTCCAAGTATAATTTTTTTAGACGCAAGCTATATAATTTGTTTTATTTGTTTTTATACTGACAGCAGTATACATGTCACTTAAGAGAAGATTGCTTTTTTGAAGAGCTTACAGTCTAAGTAGACGATAGAGAAAAGGGGTGGGGATTATTGAGAACAATCAAATTAGTGCAAGACAATTTATTAGCTCCATACTTAGCTAATTCAGAAGATGAGGAGAGTGGGAGTTGTCAGGATTGGGTTCATATGACTCTTTGAAGAGGTAGCTTTCTAGGATGTCCTTCTTTGGTATCTGACTCCCAAATCGTGACTTGTTTATTTTTCTTTCCTGAAAACAGCAGTGTGAAGAAAAACAATGAGAGTGAAAATAACAAAATGTTTGAGACTTGCTATCTCCCTTACCCTAAATTATGATCCTGATTTTTATGATACCCTTTATGTTTTCAGGGGCAGTTAAGTGCAGGTACAAAATATAGCATTTATTTGTCTTGGCCAATCATATAGTTATCTGAAACTTTAGGAGTTGCATCTGTAGAAATGAATGAATCATTGAAGCCACTTAAAGGATTTGACCTATTTATAATTTTATAAGGTCTGACAAATTTTGAGGCTGGTGAAAAATTCTAGGCAGGTTTCTACTGCTCACCATTTTTTGGCAGCAGACAAACTGAGATACATAAGTTACTTAAAATAACTTGTGTTTCTCAATTTGACTGTCCTACAACCAGCAGCCACGTCCACGGTGCTGAGTCAAAGGGAGAGGCATCTCTTTTACTCAACGTTACTCCACTTGCCAGAATGGTCTTAACAGATCAGCTTCCTATTCAATTGAGAGGGTCTTCAGAGATCCAACTGGTCAGTCAAAAAGGTCAAGCTGACAATGGTGATTTTGCCACCATCAGTGGAGACAAGTCCTCTGTCAAATAAGTACTCTTCACTTCTGGGATCTGCCTAGCTTCTGTGTAGGATCCCTGCACGAAATGAGTTGTAGGGTCCTTTCTCCATTTTTTGCAGTTTATGTGGCCTTCCACAGTTCTGCCTGTAAAACCCCCAGATGCTTTTTCTTATTAATATCCTAAGAGGAACTGTTAGCAACCTTTATATTTAGGTGGCCTATCATTTTCCATTACAAAATATTCCTGTGGTATTATTTTGGGAAGCTCTAACACCTTCACTTTTTCCAGTAGGTCTTTGAAATTCAGCTGGGAGAAAGTCCTACAGTCCATCATCTTTGTTCCATGGCGTTCAATTAATACATGACTAAGACAGGAAAACTTATGAAAACCACCATTACCCTTTGTCACTCACATTGTTGGCAAAATTTGAAAAGAGTGGGCCCATCCTACCACCAAAGCAGCTGTAGCAATATATGGAGGAGGGACCAGCAAATAGTCCCACTGACAAATACATCAGGCTCCTAGCAGTAGTTTTTTAACTCGTCTGGAAAGGGCAAAGTAGTTGGCATCAAGGCCACATAGGGAGAGGCTGAGATATGTAAGGTGAAAGATGACGAGGGCCTATACAAGTGTTTTGAAAGTCTGAACATTCACGAAAGGCTAGAACCTTGAAAAAATGTATGTAGGTAGAAACATCAAAATGTGAAGGGTCTAGAGAGAAGGCCAAATTGAAGATTACATCCAGTTTATAGGCTTGGGTTACTGAAGAATGGTATTATGTTATTTAATACGACTGACAAATTGTAGTGAGAGTAAATCTTGAGAGAGATCTACAGCTCACTTTTCGCTTTGATGATCTTATGTTGCTGGCTTGATATTCACAAAGGTGTCAGAAACACAAGCTCGGGTGCATGGCTAGGTGGCTGGAGATAGGTCCTCAGTGGAGAAGTATTGGCAAATCATCAGCATAAATGTAGTATTTTAAGCCATTCATGTTAATATAACCACCTAGAAAGAAGAACTTGGGGAGAAAGAGCATAACTTCTGGAGATGCCCATTGAAAGAGTAGAGAAATAGGAATACCTATCAAGTGGAGTGAGCAGAAAAGGCAAAACTAAGGAAGAATAGCAAAACAAAGGAACCAAAGGAGTCCTATGGCACTTTTAAAAGACAAAGAAATTTATATATTATTATTAAATTATTTATCACATGAGCTTTCAGGGAATACATTCCATTGCATTAGATGTTTGAAAAATGGAGGAACTGTGTCTCAAAAGCCAGTGGAGGACAGTATTTCAAGACCTTAAAGTTCCTCTTCTCTGTGGAGCCACAAAAGATGGACCTATTCCACCTCAGAGCAGACAGCAGTTAAGCAGCTATAGTATCCTTGTTATAAGGTGTTATGATATTCCACAGTTAGAACTTTTTAAGCGTATGCAGTATTTATCTAATTTTAGTAATAAAATGACTTCCTTTAGTCTCCTGTATAATTTTGGCATTTACAGTGGTGTTCGCTGAAAAAAGAATCTAGTTGAAAGGCTTATCTTTGATCATGTGCTACAGCGTCCTATGTTTAAAAGTCAACTGACATACAATGGTGTGATACCCTTCCCTCACAAAATATATCAGAAATAGAACCAGCTATTGAAGCAACTGCTGAACACACAGCTCTGACATGGGTGGGGGTTTTTTTGTTTGTTTTGATTTGTTTAATATTCTAGTAGTACTCTGAAGTTCCTTGTCCACCTGTCAGTTTATTCTGCCCTTTGATATTTTATGATTTACGCTATTGTGTGCAACTTTGTGATGACAGTGTTCTAAACCAGTGGTTCTCATCCTTTTGCAGGTCGCGACACACTTGGTGAAGTGTCCCGACCCTACTGGACACACCAGCCCACCCTCACCAGGGGAACTCCAGCCATTTCCCCAGCTGTCCATAACACACTTACTACTGTGTGGCAACATAGTACTGAGTCCCAACACAGTGGTTTTGAACCACTGTTCTAGACAATTTATGAAATGTATGACTAAATAATTATTTAGAATACTGGCTGTTTAAGAGAGAAAATTTTGTATCTTTCAAAGTCCTAGTTTTTAACTATTCAGCCTAAAGTCTGAAACAAAAAATATTTTGAAAAGAGAACTTTAGTGAACTGGTGAATAGTGGTCAGTTTGGGAGCCATAATTTGTTTTTCAATAAAGGGGAATAGTCTCAGTTTTTGAGGAAGATTACACCTTTTGGATTTGAAAATACCAGAAAGAAAATGTATCACAAAGAGCATGTTTGCTGATGTGCACATTTAAGTTTACGTATGCAGCAGTTAACAGTAAAATTTGGATGTAAGTATGAAAGTAAATAAAAACTTTTGTAGATCACGTTGATCTGCTTCTGTTTATTCCCCATCTAAAGTCATAACCCTTTGAGTTTTGGCAGCAGAAATATTTTCACAGTAGCTACATCTGAAGTCACAAATTATGACTATACCTTCAGGTGGGGAATAGTCAGCAGGAGCAGAGGGTTGTGATGGAAACAAAGATCTTCTTTTCATACATGTTTCTATTTATAATTAAGAGTAGGCGAAGAGGAATAAGGGTAATTTGTGACACAGAATTAGAATTGCCTTTTTAATGTTTTGTTTTTTCCATACAATTCCAAGGTAAGATTATAAATATTTGGGTTTTTTTTAAATCACTATTTAGATATGCCGGGGGGGGAGGGAAGCATTTTCCTCAGTCCCTTAGGAAGAGGTACATGTGCACTGCTCAAGTATTCTCCTTTGTGAAGTTGAAATCTTCACTTGGCAGAATTTTAAGATACTGTAATTTGAGATTACCTATTAAAATAATGGCAGTATATATTTAATGTTTAAATCGTGACTTTTCTTTTGGAGAAAATGAAACCTGCTACTGAACTTGGTTTACAAGTAATGCAGTATACTTCCTCTTTCTTTGTCTCTCCCTACGCTTAGGAGTAAAAGAATAATATTCACGCTTACATGCCTGAATCACAAATTTAATATAACCATTTTGCTACATAACAAGGAAAAGGATTATAGCAATAATTTGGTATGATCAAAATGTTAGTTCAGTTTAATGTTATTCAGAAAGTAAAGACGGAAATAGTTTGTTCATAGATATAGATATATAGTTCAGTATAATTCAGAAAGTAAAGGTGGAAAATTTTTTTAGATAGATACAAATAAAATAATATTTCATGTTTGGTCTAGTTGCTATCGCTTATACATAATTAACATTTTCCTGTTTCTGCTCCTTGACTTAAAGTGGTAAATAATGAAAGTATTGGTGACATCATTTTTTCTAAAACAAGCAATTATGCTTTCATGAATTTAGAATTATAATTTCACAAGTGGAATAAACATAGAACATTTAATAATCACAGATCTTTCTTTAGCACAATTGCCCTTTTGTAATAAAAAATGGGGAAAGAAAGTTACAAAAGAGATGTCTTTTGAAGGGTTGTGTCATTCGACAGCCCTCTTCCTTCCCCAGAAGAGTGCTTTTTATAGATAAGTAAGTAATATAATTCAGATACGGAAAATATAATGCAATCTCCCTCCTCCTAGTCACTTAAGATGCCTTTGATATTATACTACAAGTACCATGAGCGTCTTGTTATTAAGAGAAAATTTAACTTAACTATACATAAATTAGCTAAGATGTTAGTTTGTTCCAGTGCGCATTGAGGGTTTTGGAAGTACTGGAATGGGAAATTGAAATAGTTGGTGTTTATTTTTTATTTTATTATTTATTTACTTGCTTACTGATTATGTAAATGTTTCTGAAACCAGTTTACTTAAAAGATCACAAACTAGGAAGAAAACTAGAGAGGAGAAGTAAAATGGTTTGAGAAGATGATACGTGCACTATAATACTATGAGAAAAATGTAGGGAGTCTTGAATTAAATTCAGCAAGCTATTGTTTTCTCTTTCTCCGTCTACCTTTTTTGCACCAAACATGAATGCTCATTAGAATCAGTATTGCCATTCAGTTCACTGGAAGTTGTGTAAGTATGAAAAATACTCTGAACTTCATGTCTGCAGCAGGTAGGTGGTGCACAGGTTGCAAAATACACATTTTATGCTTACAGAACTCTGAATGTTCCCAGAGATAACACTTAAGATTGCCAAATGAGTTCGACCCATCTCTAACTAATAGTAAAAAATAGGATTCCTTATAATACATTTAACTTGTAAGTTATATATTTTGTAAAGAGAGATGTTTGAATTTGCAGCTTGATGTGTGCATCACTTTCTTCTGGGCTTTGCTTCCCATCCTGTATTATCACAGCATTAAGTTCCAGCCTGAAACCCTTTTGATGATTTGTGTGTGTTAAGTGCGTAGATCTGCTGCAGCATTTTGAACATTTTTAAATTAAAATATATCACTCATTCTATGTATTGATTTGCACATCTGTGTCAATATTAAATTGAGCAAGTTTTCCAATAAGTTAAGAAGATCTAGCAAGGCAGCTTACATTTAGTGAATTGGGTTGAGTTTAGGCATGTATGTTTGTTAGTTGTGTGTCTATTTTTGCTTTTTGCCCTTTATTCTTAATCAGTGTTACAAATTTTGAAATGTCCCCTTGAGCATGACAAAAGATGAAGCCCCTTACAGTATTTATAGTTAAATTGCTGCCCTTTTCACTTATTAGTTAAGATTTTAAAACTGCTGTGCTTTGTTTCTGAGTTTTTTAAATTCTTTTTTCAATAACACTTTCACATCACTTTTAGGTTATTGTGTGGAATGATGTTATTCTGATAAAATTTTATTTTAATCACTAACTACTGTGATGTACTAGACTAGTCAAAGTCAGTCTATTTGGAAGTGTTACACTCATTTTGTGAAGAAAAGCTGTTTCTGTTTTGAGCTTCATTTGTTTTAGGCAAATTTATGCCAGCACCAGTTTGCAGTTAAAGTTAGCTGAATTTTGCAGGGACTTTCAACCTCTCTTGTTTTAAGAAGTAAGCTCATCAGGTATGTCTACATTAATTCGAATTAATGAGGATTAACTTGAATTAAATTAATGCATGGCTACACTGGCTTTCATTAACTCGAAGTAAGGAACTCCTTAGTTCAAATTAATGAAAGCTTGCTTTGAAGTTATAAAGCCTTGCTTAATTTCGAAGTAAGAGTTGATTTGAATTTATTAGTTTGAATTAACCCAGTGTAGCCATGTTAATTCAAACTAACCATTAGTTTGAATTAATGCTTTTTGACCTTCTTCCTCCCAGGATGCCTTCCTCTTCCTATATATTGGGTGGGTGCGTGGCCCTTCTTGAGGGCCATTTTGCCACACTTCCCATGGTGTCCCTCTCCTAATTCAAACTAGCAGGTCCTGTCCGTGGACAAGCTGGTTCAAATTGGTTTTCCTTGTGGGGCCATGTTAGTTCGAATTAACTGAATTTGAACTCATCACTGTTAGTTTGAATTAATTAGTTTGAATTATGTTAATTCGAACTAGCCTAAGTGCAGACGTAGCCATCCTGAGTACATCTGTGGTTTAGTGATATTACCCTAAATCTAGCACTGTATCTAATGATAACCACTTCACAGCTAAGCATTGTAGTAAATAATCCAGTTCCCCTTGTGCTACTGACTGGAGCTTTCCCTAGACTATTTAATGTTATCAGCTGACTGCTTCTGCAACACTCAAGTTATTGTAGACAGTGCCAGGAAGTCTCTACCTACAGAGTGTCTGGGGTTGAATTTAAAGAGAGAAAGCTGAATTGTTGGTATTTTATGCTAACTTAGCTAGTACAGCTTAGTGGACTTGTGTTAAGAACAAACCATTTTTTTTCCCTCTGCAGTGTAGAGAAACTCTTAACAGTTTTATTTTGTGGAAAGCGTTCTATTATGATTCTTCACCTCCTCCAGATTCTTCTCCTGAATTTGACATTTTGTAGTGCTTTGTATCTTCAGATGGAAGTATGTGTTTTCATCTTAGCATTAGGGTGTTTAATGTCAATTCAGTATTCACACAGGAGGGATACTGTAGAATAAATAGAGCCAACCGCAATGCCATCAGTTGGCTCCCTGCTCTTCCAGATATTAGGAACCCTAAAACTTTGATTACCCAGCTTCCTTAAGAATACTCCTCTAAATCACTCTCCAGTCCATTTTATCATGGACATCTGCTGCAGGATGATCCAGAAATTAGCTTGGCTGCCTTCCTTCTCATGCCTGCTGGTTTCCCAGATATTAACTAATTCCCGTCTTAATACTGGACACAAATATATCCTCTCCTTGGTTTGATAGGTTTAGCCTGTGCTACCCAAACAACTCATGTTACCAGGAAGATATGTCAAGATGAGTAATTACTAATATCTCTTTGTCACATGTGAATGTAGCTGCCATCCTATTTACTTGTCCCTGAGCCTTATCTGTTCAGAGAGGCTTTGTGGCTCCTTGTCATGCTTTTCTTTGCAGTGCTTCAGTCCCAGTTGTCATCTTGGGGAAAGCTCATGAATGCCTCTTAGCTCTGATAATCAAGTCAACCCCTTTATGCATTCCTCAATTGTTTCCACTGGGGTGAAAAATAATCATATATAGTACCTGTTCCTGCAGTGTCAAAGAGTGTGGAAAGAACATCAGCTGGTTCCAGAGCACACCATCCTGCACCCATTCCCTTGATCTCTGTAAAATCCCTTCTGTCTAGGTCAGCTCAGAGCCACATTGCTGCAGGAGCCCAGCAGTGAGCCTTTGGTTGAATGCACAATATTATGCCCACACATCTAGGCGTCAACATCTGTCCCTGTTTATGTGATACTGAAGGAGGGAATCAACATGAAGAATTAGCAGATAAACCATTGTTCAATCCTCCTTAACAGAGAATGCCAAACATGTATGCATTTGGATGCAACACTTATAGCCTTGATTTGTTGGGCTCCCACTTTAAGCTGTACTTTGTATGCAACTACTGTAGTTCTAAGCAAATTCTGTAGGAGAACCTCAAAAATATGTTCCAAAGGGGCAGCCATGTTAGTCTAGTAAAGCAAAAAAAAAGCAAAGAGTCTTGTGGCACTTAAAGACTAACAGATTTATTTATCACATGTTCTCCCACGAAAGCTCATGTGCCACAAGACTCCTTGCCTTTTTTCCAGCAATATGTGTTCTTTAACACTGCATAAATTGAAAATTCTTTCTCCAGGGTCTTTCCTATAAAGAAGAGTGGAACCTACACTAAGCTAGTCTGCACTACTTCGACTGGCCAAATCCCAGTCTCTCCCACTCTTTTATATTATTATGTATCTCCTTGTCCCTTAAAGCTTGTTAGACATTCTTCGAAATCTCAAGGGGTTGAGTCCATCACTGTCATCCTCCACCCCCCACTTGTGATTTCTGAATTCCAAGGAATTATTTAAATCCTTCCTTGCTGAAGCCCCCATTAACTTTGATAGAGAGGATCCCTCCAACCAGTCCCAATTTCCCTGTAGTCTTGTTTCGTTATGACCCACCTTGCCATCCCTTAATTGTTGCTTTAAATTCTGAGAGTCAGGGAGCCAGATTTCCCCCGGGTTACAAAGTCCTATCTAAATCTCTTCTTGCCAAACCCCTTATTAGCGCTGATAGCAAAGTGGAGTAAATTTCCCCTACACTACCAATATATCAAAGTGCTAGTTGCTTTGCATTAAGACAAAATTGATCATTAATGAACTAGGCTTCCTGAGGTCTCACTGTATCTGAATGGGTTCATCGCTGGATCCTAGCACCAATGCTTAAATTCTTCCTACCTTATATTCTGAGTGACGTGAAGAACTGATTATCACCACTGCGGACCCTGAATGTGACCAGAATTGCCTTGCTGGCGGTATTTTTTAACTCACCAGCCAATATGTAATGAAGACAACAGGTTTGTAGCATCTTTTGAATCTATCCTTGCTACAAACCAAAGTGTATCTTGATTGTCCCCTGCATGCTAAGCTGGTCTTCAGTAAGCTATTATGCATGGGTTTCAATTACCCAGTGTTAAATGGGGAAGGGATTCATGCCCTGCTGTGGTGCTTTATAGATGGAGAAGTTGGCTCGGACAGGGCAGCCTCAACCCGTCTCTCCCCTGGTGGGGTGCCAGGCTGGCTCTTCAGTGCTTATTGCATCCCCTGCCTTCTGTACCTTTTGAAGAACCAGCCCAGCCTTCCCCACCATCACCACTGACCTGCCCTACCCCATCTCTGTCTTCAGTATACGCCACTGACACTGAGTGGTGCCTCAGTTTTCTCAGTTTGGTTCTTAGTATCTATTGGGAGCATGGCTGCAGCATACCTGAAATGTTTTTTCCCCCTGAATTTTAGTCTTCAGTTTCCATTGAAATCTTGGCTGCAGGCATCCTGAATTGTACATTTCCCTCCCTATTTTGGTGTTCCATCTCAGCAGGAATTTGGTCACAACCACCTTGACCTGTACTTAACTAAAATTGAGGAAACTTATCTGCAGAGGTGCTCACCACACTGTATGCATGTTTTTGGCAGAAAGTTTTTTTTTCTCCTACCTTTGGACATGGTAACCAAGTTCCTTTTAACTGAATCCAGGGTGACCAAATTGCAACAGTAAAATATCAGGACATGGGGTCGGGGGTGAAAAGTAAGAGCAGTGACTTGGAACTCATAGCTGAGCATGGGCAAATTCAGAGCTGACAGGGCCTCCCACGGCAGCTGGGAGCTTCAGGTCCCCCCGTGGCAGCACCAAGGAACTGAATTTTTATCTGAATATCTGAACAAATGGCTTCCCTGTCATATTGAATGGAACATGGGACAAAGGATTAAATTTTATTGGGCCATCTGGTCACCATAGCTGTATCCAAACTCTGAAAGTCCCTCTCTCATATTTTCTCCTCACTGTGGGGAGAACCAACTTCTTCCTTCTCCACGCAGGTAAACCTTTCTCCCTCCTCTGCCACTAATTTCAAAGATAGCCTTTATATGGGTAACAATCCTTTTTTTTTTTTTCCTCAGCCAGTGAGACAATGACCCAATGCATATAGTTCCACTGACTACATACAATCTGAGTGAAAAACTTTTTTTTTTCTGTATTACTTCCCTGATCTTAGTTTGCAGCACAAACAGGTGCAGATGAGGAGGAAAATGAACATTAGGACCATCCAGTCTTAGTAACTTGCTGTTATGAGCTGATAAGAGACTAACAGAGTCTGGTTCTATTAGCTTTTTGAAGGACTTATCTCTTATATTTGTTTTAATTCAATATACGTATCTTGTAGTGATTAGCACTAGAATTTGGAGGGTTTTCCTGTGCAAATTTAACCTACGGTTACAGTAACTCTTGAGTCTTGTTTTGATTTATTTTTGTATGACTATTATAGGAGACATATTCTTTAACAAGTGAAGCTACAATACAAGTTTCATTTACTTGTTGGTAAAACTGAAAACTTTTGGCAACTTTTCAATGAGGTCAGATTCCTTTCAGCTTCAAACACATGCCTTCTAAAAGTTCAAAATAGGAGTTGCAGAGTGTTATATACTCATAGACTCTAAGGTCAGAAGGGACCAATATGATCACGTAGTCCAGGGTTCTCAAAGTCAAATCACCACAAGGACCACACTAGGACTAGTATGTTAGCCCAAGGGCTGCACCGCACATTAGGACTAGTACGGTTGCCCAAACGCTGCAACCGCCCAAACGCTGCAACCACCCAAACCTTTTCATACAACAATTTTGAAAATATTGATAATGATAATGTCGTTGCAGACCACAAGAAATAACTTTGAGGGCCGCATGTGGCCCTTGGGCCACGAGTTTGAGACTCCTGATAGTCTGATCTCCTGCACGATGCAGGCCACAGAAACTCACTCACCCACTCCTGCAATATATCATCATTGGTCAGCTATGAAATGAGACATTATAATAACTCTCTAAACCATTACTGCTTCTGAACAAATACAACAAGATGCACATCTATGTTAAGTATTTTTGTTGTGCATGCCACTGATTCTCCTTGCTATTCTTTGTTCTTTTCTTTTGAAGAGATAAGGGACTAATCTCCATGTAACTTCTGAATTTCATGAAATTTCACAACTGTATTTCTACTCTTCTTCCATTTCATCACTTTTTTTCTCTTCAGTTAATCAGGCCTGATTCCTTTGGATAATATAAGCAAGAAGAAAAAACGATTCTTGAGATGCTGGTAGCTTCCTTAAGGGAGCATGACAAATTGTTTGTTTAATTTGCATAGCAGTTTTGAATGGAGAATCACAGTTTATTACTGTTTTGAACCTGAGAAGGATGTTGTAGCTTTGTAGTGCAGCAGCATGCTGCCGAGAACAGTAGGTCAACTGAAAAACTAACTGGCTTAGTAGAGAGTCGGACTGCTGAATACATCTCTTTTCCTGAAGGATCTTATGCCTGTTTTTCATTATTGAAAAGTTGTGAAGTTCTAGCATCTGTGTGTTGAATGGAGAAGTGATGGTTATACATTTAAATACAATTACTTTTTCCATCAAATGGAACCCAAAACTGTGACTTTGAGACTTTTTAATTTGTCGTGTGGCTTTTCAGTACTTTAGTACCAGTTGTCACCACATTGTATCATGTATAATTGTTTATTCCAGCAGTAATTCCATTACAGGTGAAATTCATTCAGGTTGCATGCAGGTGTTAAAGTGGCCCGGAATGACCCAGAATGCTGTTCTGGAGCCCACTTTTTTTAGGGGCTGAAGGTTCCATGTCCCCTAAAAATAGAAAATGGTGCTGGAATGCTGTATTCCAGGACCCAACACTGAAAAATAGCAGGCCCCAGAATGCAGCATTCCGGCACCATTTTCTATTTTTAGGGGCCTGAATGCTGAGCCCCTAAAAATAGCAGGCCCCAAAACAGCATTCCCCCATGTTCCAGCAGGCAAGGGGGGGGGGCAGGCTCCCCTGCACATGTGCAGGCTGCACAGTTTCCAGGCCCAGCATGCTGACAGTGAGTACCAGGGCACCTGGCTCATGCTGGGGTTGGGGAGCCTGAGCTGGGGTGGATTTTGGGGACAAGGGAATGCTTATTGGGGGAAGTAGCTGTGGTGGGGGGCCGTTGTTTGCGGGGCAGGAGCTGGGGTGTGGAAGGGGGGCCCACCAGTGCAGGAAGGGGAGCCCACCCATGCAGGAGGGTTCCGGGGCCCACCAAATTATATTTTAACCCCTGATTGCATGGGCTCATATTTCCCCGCTAGCTTATTAGGAAGAGGTAAATTTTGTGAAGATGGGTAATGAGTGGGAGCTCAGTGGGTAGACTTTTGTTACATTTTGCTTTTGTTGGGGAGTTGTGATCCAGAAGTTAACTGAGGTTTTGTATCTTTTTATGCATATATTGTATGCTTTAAAAAAAAAAAAAAAGTCAAAATTGTCTGAAGCCTTGATCAGCCACTATTTAACTTTTTTTTTTTTTTTTTTAAGTTGTACAGTGATAAAAACAAGGACTCTGGGGGCACTTTTAAAGACTAACATTTAGTTATTGCATGAGCTTTTGTGGGAGAAAATCCCACTTTGTCAGACATCTTCTAAAGTAGGATTTTCTCCTGGGAAAGCTTATGAGATAAATGAATTTGTTAGTCTTTAAAAGTGCCACCAGACTCCTTGTTTGTTTTGCTAAACTAGACAAACACAACTAGCACTTTGGAACTTGTACAATAAGTACTTCAGCTCTTCTCTCATGTCATGTCAGCAGAATCTGTAAAAAGAATTGTCATTGTTTTACAAATTTGCATTATTCCTGAGTTCCAACACTCAGAATTTGATTTTGTTGAGCAGGAAGTAAGGCCCAGTCAAGCCAAATGTGTTGAAGCTGAGTTTTTATGATTGGCTTTTATTTACTTGCAGGCTTTTTTTGGTAATGTAATTGAAAATTTGGTTTTTAATTTAATAATATTTCAGTGAATAATGGCTGTATAATGAATAGGAAATAGGAGACCTGGATACTGTTCCTGGCTACCAAGGACTCACTGTAATATGTGACAAGTCAGTTAATCTCTCTTGCTCTGGTTCCTCATCTGTAAAATGGAAAGAATAATGCTTGCCCACCATTATAAATTATTTTGAGAACTGTGGGTATAAAATACTATATAAGTACTAAGTATTTATAGTTACCAATTACAATTCAGTCTGTATAATCCAAATCTTAGTTATCTGGAACACACTCATGTCTCCAAGACATCTGTTAATTTAATTGAAGAAGTTCTATGATTTTATTAAACAAAACAGGGGAAAAAATGATTGTGTATTCAAAATCCCTTGTGGTATTCAAATAATTGACGTCAAATAGTATCGCTGAGTTTATGGTAGCATAATAATATTCTGGTTGCATACTTAACTAGAGCATGGTATTTAGTACTTTGTCCAGAAATACATTGTATGATTGGCTGAAAGGGTGATATGGCTGCCTGTTTGTTCTTGAACGTGACCAGATTCATAATACTGTATTTCATATAGCACATTCCTTCCCCCTCTGAGATTTCTTTTTGAAACTTTCTGCAGCAAAAACGGAGCAGCAGTGGTAGCTGTGTACTCAGTCATCTGCTTAATCCTTATCCCTTCCGCATTGTCAATACCCATCTAATTCCACTTTAACAACAGTAATTGGCTGATGGAGTAGCAGATATAGATTTGTTTTCCTGATGACTCCTTGACTTTTTTCCTCTGGTAATACTAATAGAATTCCAAATCCTTACTGGTGTGATCATGTCATGAGTAGGTCAACAGTCATGTCAAGGTCCTATTGGAAACTTCATAGCCAACATCTTAATTTAGACTTAGCTGTTTTTTTCCTCTTGTGTGTGCAATTGGAAGCAATTTTTTTCAAGTCTGATACTCATTCCATTATAACACAGTTCATTTAATTCAAAGAAAGGTAGTTCTGCATGTGAATTGTTTGACTAGCTCCAGTTCAGTAAATACAAATCCAGAAAGGATGTTTCTAGACTTGTATTTTATATCTATATTTTAACTGCATTGGGTTATGAGTGGGGAAAAACAAAATATAGCTTGTTTATTCACATGTTTCAGAAACATTTTCATGGTCTTACAGTTACTTAATGACGTCTGTAAACAAATATTTCACTGCCCTGATTTTCAGAAAAAACCCTGGGTTTCCACAGTGCCCAAGATCCCAAGGTTCTGGCTCTTCACTCATGTAAATTTCAAGGTAGAAAGATAGGCCAGAAATGCATTTTCAGTAGGGATTTTCAGATTTCTGGGGTTTTTTTTGTTTTTTTTTACATGCGTTTGTACAGCACTTAGCATAGTAGGATCCTGATCCATGACTAGGACTTGTCCTCGATGTCTACACTTGCAAATTAATCCAGATTAAGGAGGCTTAATTTGGACAAATTTTGGTCCTTGTCTGCATTAGGCTTTGCCTAGATCGAACTAAATATTTCTTAGTTCAAACTAAGCAATGCTTAGTTTGAACTAGATCAAAGGGTTATTTTGAACTAACCACTTAGTTTGAACTTAGTTTGTAGTCATGCTAGTACAATATAGTCATGCTAGTTCAAACTAAAAAGCCATGGTTAGTTTGAATTAACCAGGCACTGCTTAGTTCAGACTAAGGAAGTCTGAACTAAGCTTGCTAATGTAGACGTAGCCATAGACACTAAGGTGATACAAATTGCTTCTTAGAGCAGTAGGTCTGAGGATGATTGACCTTTTCCTTTTAATTAACTGTTAGCTAAAAACTGACTGAATCTTTTGGAAATGACTGTCCATCAAAGTCAGGGTTAACTACTTTACAGTGGATCCTACACCACCAAAATCATTGCCATTGATTTCAGTAGGATCAGGATACCCCCTTTTCACCTTTGCATAAATTGTTGATTTGATTCTTCTTTTTAAATTATAAAACTACCAATGTGTGATTAAACACCTATACTTCTTGCTGCTTGTCAGATGTTGTGAAGAGCACAGAGGTACAGGTTTGGCAGTGACTTTAGTTCATTTAGTTTTTTGGTTAACTTAATTTATGGGTGCTGTCAGTAAATACACACAGCCCCTGGGAAAGGCTGAAGTATGGGGCATCCTTCAGTATCTCCATCATGAGACTACAGGATCATTCTTATCCTTTCAGTAGCTGATTCAGAGTTGTCTCTAATTTTCAACTCCCAGTATGGCATTGTGGTATACATATTTTGGAATGTAATTACTTCTGATATGCAAAAATAAGATTTCTTGGTAAGCCATCCTCTCTTTACAAAGTTTGTGGAGAGATCCAGAAATCCAGTGATGTGGGGAAAATACTTAAAATAACTAGTAATATGGTTACTGAAGTGATGATGTTGACACAGCACTGTGAAAGAGATCATGAGAGAAAGGAGGTCAGTAACATATCCAAGTTCTCTATTGGATTTCTCTCTTGCTGTGGTTTTATTTAATAACTCATACTGATTTTATGGCTCCCATTTTTACATTTTAAAGCCCCTTTTTGGTTTTAACTCCTGTCTCCCATCTCTCTTACATTTTTGAATGTGTCCATTTTTCTCTCACGTCTGTTAACAGTGAAACACAGGTCCGGCTCATTCTTCAAGAAAAGGCTTTGGGAGTTGAGCAGGTCCTTTGAATTTGGGTTTTGCCCTACTACATGCAAGCAGTTTGACAGTCCTGCCTCCTCATTACCAGCATTAGACAGAATGGGAACTGCTGCCAATGTTAAGTAAATGAAGTAAATCTGTTAAAGTGCCACACAACTCCTTGTTGTCTCCCCCCCCAAGTAAATAAAAGACGTTGACCTGGAAGTTTTCTTCCTAACTGTCAAAGGCTGGAAGGCCCTCCCCCATCCCCCTCCCATCCTCTGGCCAAGCCTTCAGTCAGTTCTGATGGAGTTTCTGATCAAATATAGTGAAGTCAACCAAAGTTAACAGTTCTTTCAATCTAACATATTTACTTGTCATCTTTAAGTACCTACATATGTGATGGTAGCTTCCATAGAAATCAGTTTCTGTTCAATAGTAGTTCTGGGCCTCCAGGTGACTGCACCATCTCTGGTGATCAAATGTATGCATTGTGCTCAACAAATGACTTTTTAGTTCAACAGTCATTTGTGAGTTAGTTTCCTACAGTTTATACAAAAATGTGTAAGAATGTACTTATTTTAAAGTTTTGATTTTAACATTGCTTTTTTCCTTTCTTTTTTTTAGTGAATCACATCTTTGAACAGCTACTTTTTAAATAAATTGACAAATGTATTTAGTCTGTTTTTTTGAGACTCTCATTCCTTTTCACACGGAAAAGACTATTTTTATACCTCCTTTACATAATATTAATATTCACTAATGTTTCAGGCTTCCTACTTTTTCTAACTAAAGCAGGAAGCATCAGTAATTTTTTAAGATGGAAATTATTATTTTTAGAATAGTACTAAATACTTGACATCCCTAAACACTGCAGCATGGTTACTTATGCTAAATGTATGTATTTAAATATTCTGATTAGGTAATGCAGTATATATAGGAATAAATAAGTAACATTTGTACTCCTGTATCTGGAATTTGCAAGATTTTAATCCAAGTTGTAAAAGCAATCTGATATGATCATGCTCAATGGGCAAATATAATAATTAATATCATGTTAAATTTAACTTCTATAGACCATTGCTCTTTTGGGAAAAGATTGTCCTTTTTGCTGTTATTGTCACTGATATTAATTTACGTAGATGCTATTACTTCGTGTATTGGTGTTCCATTATAGTATTCAGAATGTAGTGCTTGATATGTTACATCATCACTTTTCCCCATAGATTTCCTATGCCAAAAGGGACTGTTTTGATGATCTAGTCTGACCTCATGCATTTCACAGGCTTTGGAATATCTCCAAGATAATTCTGACTTGTTAGTCTTTCAGTCTACAGCAATAGGAAATATGTATCACATGTTTGGAGCATGACTGGACATGGGTCCCTGCAAACAATGCATTTGATTTAAGTACTGCTCTGTCTGGGACATTGTGATTTTCCTTTCATTTTTTTGTTTTAGCATTAATATACTTTGCTAATAACCATATTCTAAGCTAATAAACTCTGAAAATAAGATTATCATCCTAGAATATGGTGATTATTGTGTTAATAAGAAGTACCTTCAAATTATTTTTAACTTGGTATTTTAAATAAAATATAAACATCTTTGCATTTTCCTGATTACAAATTGTAATTATTATGCTTGGGTTAGTAGAGGATGATGTACAGTAGCTCTTTCTTATAAGCTTCAAAGAATTCTATCTAACCAACCTTATTTAAGGTGTAGAGGGGTCATTGGAAGGATTAATGAGGCAGTATGGGCTACGATGTTTCAGTGCTCAAACTGAAACAATCTTTAATCTCCATCTTTTCTGACAAGCCCATTGCAGGTGTGTACCTTATCTAGTACCATAGAGACAAGTGCTTAATTAGAGGACAGCTTACCATAGCCAAGACAAAAACCAAGGTTGAGTAGGGGAAAATGTAACCAGAAGATTGGCTCAGTATAATTCTGCTTTCTTAATTCTAGAAATTCACCTGCCATTTGTAACATGTTCACCAACTGGAAGTAGCAGATTTTGGGTGTCTTTAACTTGCAGTAGCAGAAAGTGTTTGGTTTTGGTAGCTCTTCCAGTGTGATGGGTATTTTCTGGAAAAAGCAATCCCTAGCCCAAGGAACTAAAGACAGAAATGCACATGATGGGTGGGGGAAATAGTCTTGGAAAAATGAGGTTAAGCCATATTTTTACATTAACTTGTCAATATCAGTCAGCTAGATTTCTCATAGGTGACATGGCAAAAACGTCTTCTTGAAGGATTTAATGGGGCCGGGGGCGGTGAGATCCTTGTAGATGAGCTCAGAAATATCATTTCCTGCATATGGCTCAGTATGGAAGAAGGTGAAGAGTGGCTTTTGAGAGAAGCTGAACAAAGCCTGCAAACATCTGGCATCATTGGCAAAGCAGCAGGGATGGGGAAGTGTTAAGAAATTAAGACAGTTAACTAGGGGTTGGCAAATTTATACAGGACTTTGAAGATGATGATAAGCTTGAATTAGATGTGGTAAATAAGAGCAAGGTGATAGTAAGGGTCATAGAGAAGGTGATATGATCAGAATGACAGGCCAGGAAGATATCCATAACAACGAGACTGACGATGATGGGGAAATTGAAAAATTGGGATTTTGGTATTGAGGACAATGTGGTCCAAAAGGAGCTGTTTATGTTTAAGCTGACAGTGTGACTCCAAGTGATGACTTGAGATGTGAGTTGGATGGAAAAAGGCAAGTCGAGGATGGGCTGGTAGATTTGTGAGTCCTCAAGGTGGAGATGCTATGTGCTATAAGATGCTATAGCCTTCAGTTCATTTCAGGATGAAGATCAAAGCCCTGGCTTTGACCTATTAATCCCTAAATAGTTTAAATCCTCACTATCTCTCTCTTTGTGAGACTACCACAATTGAGATGAGATGAGGTGCCGTGGCTAACAGCAGGGTTTTAACTGCAAAGGGGCTGTTAACTGAGAATTCACAGTGATAGGCCTTCTGTCAAATTCACTTCTCATTTCACTGAGGCAGAACCTGATTCTAATCATCAGAGCATGTTACCAGATCCATCAGTTTCCCCTGGATTTTGACAAAGGGGAGGAGTGAATGGGTTTGGAAGAATTAATAGTAGTATCTTTCCAAATCTCTAAGGCCCACCACCTCATCTGGTGTTAACTGACACAGCTCAATTAACTTTACCGGAGTTACACTGATTTGCACTAGCTTAGCGTCTGATTTGCACTAGCTTAGCGTCTGACTTTGGCCCCTAATGGGTTGGGGTGTTTTCTTGGGCACTTAATTTATTTAGAAAATTTAACATAACAGAAAAGAAAACCCACAAATGCTTTAAGCAAGTATTAAAAATACAATCCATAAATAATCTTGTTTGTCTTAAATATCTGTTCTCTGTTTAACATAGCTGTTTTATTAAGGAAGATTCTGAATTCATATTGGTTTGTATTCCTGTTAGCAACATTTGTATTTTTTATTATGCGTGTACTTACATGATAGATAGGAGTATTTTAAAAATCCGTGCAAAGAGGTATGCAATTACAAAGCACTGTGAACTGATTTAAGGAATGCATACTTCAGGAAAGTATGCATGGTTCTCTAAATTTCCTTCTTTTGAATAGGTTACATCACTACTGATTTTTTTGTTGTTGTTGTTGTTGTTTTTTGGTTTAATAGACTAACAGCCATAGTAAGCTGGTACAAAAAAAGGACATCTACCGGTTTTGACACTGAGAATTAATTATGAAATAAAAGACAGATTTTTTTCTCCGGCTAGAATTAGCCTAGTAGTTCAAAATGTAGCAGTCACCTTGGAATTATCTAACGGAAAGTGACACCCTTTCTTTTACTATAGGCTAAATATATCTTGTGAAGTTAAGTTAGACAAATCATCTGTTTGTCAGCTCTATCTGTTATTCTGTTAATTCATTTAGAAAATAGTTGTTGCTTTTTTGATAAGCACAAAGTTCATGTTTATTAAATAATTTAAATATGACCAGGTTTTTTAAGTGCATTAGATGATTATCAGAGAGGTCATTCATTCTTACTGAAAGGGTGATTGTCAAGCATACCATTTTAACCCTTTTTAAATATAGTAATGTTTCAACAGACTATCTCTAATGATACTTTTAACTTCAATAATTATCTTTTATATGGTATGCTGCTTATATGTATATTCTGCTCTAAGTGAAAATAACTATTTTAGTGCTTTTAATGCAACTTTCCATATAAAATACAACAAAAACCTCTCAGAATATCTCATGTTGGTTAATACAGAGAAACATTGTGATAGTAAGCTAATTTTGAGCGCACAATGAACTACGGGAGGGTAAGGAGAGGACATCTGTTGGATAAGCTTTCAATATGATAAGGATGATAAGAGACCTGCCACTGGTGCAAAAGACAACAGCTAATCTTTTACACTATTTGATTAAAAACACCAAAGCCTATTTCATTTTGTTATTTGTTTATTGCAGGAGGGGGGACCCAGCATGTTCTGGGCAGTCACTGGGAACTCTAATATGAGAAGATACCATTGTGGTGTGACATAATTTATGAAAGAAATAGTCACCATACTGTGTTTCTAGGTCTGTGTATGTTGGGGGGCAGGGTATTATTTTTATGGTGGATTTTCACTGTAATAGAGGATACCTTGCTGTTTCTTATATACATTTGTCAGCACAAAGTTTGTCAATAAGTTTTTTGGGCTTCATAATGTGACTTATAAGGATTCAGTGGCCTATACAGACAGCTTTAGTGCTGAATCTAATTAACAAAGGTAGTTAGGAATAAAAAGCAAGTTGGGTTGTGAGAGAGGGGTGACGGTACTAAGAAATTCAAGCTGAGTGTACAGTCATTTTTCTTCCATCTCCTGCTGAGTAATTTAGGGTATAGACAGTGTGGACTGCATTTTTTAGTTCCGAGTGTAATTCAAATTCACGTGCAAATAACTTTCTCCTAGAAGGGAAGATTCATGTTGCTTACAGTTTTAAAAGAACTTTAAACTGTTAATGTTTTGGGCAGAAAAGACTTTAACAGTTATATACACTCACAGATGACAATTTAGCATTTAAAACATTCAGAATGATACTTAATAACTTTCACAAAAACAAGTCTTTAGCCTCACAAAATACTGTAATTTTCCTAAATACTTGTGCTGCTCGTTGCAGAGTTAATTGCTGGAAGGTAACTGGAAGGTAACTGTTGGTTATTCCTCAAACTTAGAAAATCTACATGCATATAGTAGGGTTTGTTAGCTGCCAAAAAGACTGTTGTTATGATTCTATACTTTTAGCTACAATATTTATCATTTACTCACAGCACTTTACCTCTTGAGAACTGAAACATAAGCCAGTCTTACATGGCAGGCAAATATTAGTCTCTCCATTTTATAGAAATAGATGGTAAAATGAGACAGGGAGGTTGTTTTGACCACTGTCATAAAAATTAGTGGAATAGCCAAGGCTGAGCGCAGGAGCTACTGGCTCCCAAACCTCTGCATAGTTCTTTACAAATAACTGTGCAATATTTTTTAAAGCTTTGTGTGTACCCAGTTTCTGGGCACTATTAAAGTAAAGAAGAGATTCAGATTTTATCTGAAAATAAAGAAGAAAACAAATGATTTGGTGTCTAGGTGGTTGGGGCTCAATTATATGCTAATAAAACACGTATTAAATGAGCATTCTGTTGTGTGTGTTTGTTTTAGTGATACTTGGTGAATTGCTAAATTTAAGAATTTGTTATTAATTGTACTGATAACTAATCAGAATAATACTTTATTCTTTTTAATAAAACATAGGAAGTGAAACCTTTTCAGTGTCAGTTTCTGGAATGGCATGAACAGAGTGAAATGAATTCCTTACTCATTAAATCCACAAGCACTTGGTGTATTATTATTTGGCTGTAAACCAAAGAAATGATGGTTTAGTTAAAGTTGGGGGGGGGTGCATTTAATCAAATTTATACAGCTTTCTCAAAGTTACTGGAACTAAAGTAGTTGGTGATGTAATGTGTAAGTCCAACAGCGTATTTTGCTGTGCTGGAGAAAACTAATGGAAACATTCACTTGGGGTAAGACAAATGGTATTAAATGAGAAAACACACCATGAATTGCAAATGGGGCTGAGTTAATTTGTTGCTACAGTAGTGTTGCCCTACTGTTAAATGAAGGCTGTGTAATTATCTTGCTGGCAAAGATAATGTCAAAACCTCATTTCTCCTTACATGCCTCATTTTTACATGAGGGCTAATTGAGCTGCAAGGTGACAACTGATTATATATGGCTATCATCGGGTCCTCTTGCTCAATTTGCAAATAATGTTATCTTTAAGTGATGATTTTTATCACATGTCAAATTAGGGGTAAAAATCCCCCTTTTTTCTAGCTACTTTAATACTCTTAACATTTTATTTTGATCAATAAATTGTTTTGAAAGATACAAAGAAAAAACAGTAATGAATTATGCATTTATTTCTTAAGATTCTTCATTTTCATCCATTTGACATGCCTTTACTTAGAGCACATCAGAGAACAATACCAGACAGTTTGATTTGGAGCTGTCAATTGTCTTGAATATCAACAGGCTATTTATACTCCAAAGCATTTATATCTAGCCTATCAGTCCTCGTCCTCAAAGGAAACCAGCACAATACTTTAAAAAGACAAGCGTCATAGTTGGAATTCTTTGTTCTTTTAGACACCAAAAATCATGGGCTGACCATAGACATTGGATTTAAGGCTTACTGGAGCAATCTCTAACCTGCTAACTCTGGCCTGGTCTACATTTACCATGGATTTTGGCAGCAGTTGATGGGAGATATGCAAGCTACTTACAGTAATGCGTGTATCGTATCTCCCATTAACTTCTTAATGTCTACCAACTGCGCATCCCCCCTGGTTTGCACTGATGGGAAATGCCCTCCTTTCAGTGCTGTGCTACTCTTTTTGCCAAGAGGATTATCGTATTGACTTCTGAGTTCTATTGAGCAAGTCCTGACTGCCGCCTAATCAAATCTGCAAAACTGATCCTACACTACCAGTGATACTGCTAGCAACATAAAAATACCCTACCTCTTTTTGTACTGTGACTGCAGAGGGGTTAAAAGGTAACTCTATCTTGAATAGTCCCTTACACTATGTACTAACTACTTATGTTAAGATATGTTCCTCCTTGCATTTTCCTGTGACTCTGGCTGCTCTGCACTCCAGTTAACTTGACATTATGTTGACCTAGCTCTGAAAATATCTAAGCTACAATATAACTCACCCATTACACTTACTTAATAACTCCACCTCCGTGAGAGGTTTAGTGCTGAAGTTGAGAGAGTTAGGGTGAGATGGTTCTGTGCAGACGTAGCATTGCTTACGTCAGCTCTTCCTGCCTTTCACAAACTGTCCCACAGTGCTCCGCACTAGCAGACTGGTGCAAGTACACCTGTTGAGGATACACACACTGACACAAAGAACATAGGGTGGATATGTAAAACTCATTGAATTAGTAATTATTATGATGGCCGTGCTCTTATTTAATTGATGTTGACTTAATTTTGTACTGTATATTTGCCCTCTGGGAATTCTTTTTCCAGACATGAAGAAGAGCTCTGTGTAATTTGAAAGCTGCTCTCTCCCCAACCGAAGCCAGTTCAATAAAAGACTCTCTTCTTTGCATGGTGTTCCTTTTGGGTGCTCCATTTTTGGTGTTTGGTGTGTCCCCATGCCCTGGATTGAAGATTTCCATCAGCAGTGTCCATCTGTGTTGCACATGCACATCCCTGTCCCTTATGCCCTGTTGGCACCCTGACCCACACATGTGCATCCCCACCCCTATTACTACATAATCATCTGTGGTTAGAGATGAATCATGCAGCAGATGCACAGATACTTTAACATCCCTCACAGTTACAGATGAATCACTTTCTAAAATACCATTCTCTAGCAGTGTGAATGATAAAGAGGAAGGACTCTTTTCATTCTAACACTCCTTACCCCAGTGATCAATTCCCATCTCTCCAGAATACAGGGAACTTTCTGGGTACCACGGACAAACATGGTTTGGACCACCAATGCCATACCCTCTGCAGTGGCCCAAGTAAGACACAATGGCTGTATACACAAGGAGTTATCTCACTGACTGATAATGAGAGCCCTGTCTCACTCTGCCACACCTATGTCAGAGCCACCTCCCAAAACATCAGAGGAAATGGAGAACACAACATAGCAGAAGATGCCACTGCAATTTGTAACTGTTCATCAACACTGAGTGAAGCAGCAATCTCACCTCTGTGTATGATGATGGATGACTTCAAAAAATTTCAGGAGCTGTTCAAGAAAATGGCACAAGAACTTGAAACACGACTCGAAGTCTCAGAAATGCACCGTAAGCTCCTAAAAATTCTGCACACTGCTGCTTTGTCAAAAATTGCACTGTCAATGGATGAAACACTGATGGAATGCACGAACAACATCTGTAAACTCAAGCGATGATCCCACCAAATGTGAAGGGATGGACAAAAATTATATTCCCCTCAAACAGTATGGAATTCCTTTTTACCCAGCCTCCTGCTATCTCCTCCTTATAGAGGTTGCTAACTAACAGAATCTGATGCCCTCAATACAAGTCCACACACAAGCACAAGTAGTGGAAGAGAACGGACTTATTTGGTCACAAAGTATATTCATTGGCCACACTGAAGCCACATATAGCAAATTACACCACTCTATTATTAATTTATGACCATAACAATTATACAAAAATAATGGACTTTATTGATGTAATGCCAGAAGGGAGACGAGCAATCCAGGTCTCTTGTCAGTAAAGGCCGGATCGTTGCTAGGCCTGCCCTACAGGCTTCCCATGATGTCACTGATACAGCAGTGAAAACAATGGCTACAGGAGAATAGGGTTTCATGCTTCCATTTGTATCCTCACCAAAGTATTTGCAGTCCACTATCAAAGACCTCCTTTGCATCAAACCATGTTGTTCACCACAAAGACTGATGAGGTTCTAGACACCATAAAAGTCCACATTCTGCACACTTGTCATATACATCCATGCAACAATAAGACATTTTAGATAGCAGCCGTACCTATGCACATACCCTCAATACACTCAGCATCAAAGACTGTGCTATACCAATGGTAACAGACTATAAAAAAAGATGAAAAAACCAACAACTTCAAAATCGTCATCTTCCAAGCAAGATTTTTAATATTTGGTTGAGGGTATGAATGACCTCGCCCACCAACCAGTGCTGATAACATTTGTCATCCAATTCTGTCACCATTTATGCACTTTCCAACACATCTGGGCATCCATTCCGTGAGACAAATGAGTCTTGGAGATCATATGATCAGGAGACTCCATCCCCTTTACCTCCATCCACATCACCTAACTCCCTTCCCCATCTTTATTTAGCACCCATCTCACGAGCTTCTGCTGCAACAAGAAGTAGACTATCTCTTCCTTCCAAGTGCCATAGAACATGTACACAATAACACAGAGAGAAGGGTTTCTACTCTTAATGTTTCCTGGTCCAAAAGAAAAACTCCCATTCTACTGCACCAAGGTTCTTTTCAGATTTGCTTGCTGTGATGGCAGCACATCTACTCAGGCAAGAAATAATATATACCCGTACTTACACAACTGCTTGATAAAACACAGAGTAAAATACAAGCTATACAAGCCACCCAACAATCAGAAACACTGTTGCAGGACTTATGGCCCATGATAAACAATCGGAAGTCCACCTTGAATCCATTACAACAACTGGAATTTATAGGAGCACACTTGGTTTCACTATCAGCCAGGGCATCACTATCGAAAAACAGCTTCCTAGACATTACAAACCTAATATTACCAATAATAAACAGTCCAACCTTAACTGCCCAAACATCTCCAGCTATTAGGGAAGATGATGTCCACTACATTTGTAGTGCAACACACATGTTTACACATAGGCTGCTACAGATATGGCTAACAACTGTCTGTTAGCCATACAAGCATGGACTAAACATGATATGATGGCCAAAAGAATCAAAACTTCCCTACTATTATATCCATCAACATAATGACAGGGATTCTGTTTTTACAGGAACCACTCTCAGTTATGATCAGTCTACAGGTGCATCCATAATAGGATGGGGAGCACATCTGTTAAACTATACCATATGGGGCAGGTGGTCAATGACCAAAACAGCCTACACATTCATTTACGGGGGCTCCAAGTGCTATGCAACACTGGCTCCCACTTCTTCCCATTCATAATGAACAAAACCATGAAGATCATGGCAGACAACATCCCATGCTTGTTCTTTATAAACTGATACAGAATAGCATAATCCCACTCCTTGTGTGCCGAAGCAGTGATATTATGGAACTTGTGCATGCATCACAACATCAATATATCAACTACATACTTACTGAGGTGTCAGAATGCACCTGCATATACTCTCAGCAGATAATTCAGACAAAAGCACGAGTGGGAATTGAACGACATGATTCTGCAAAACATTTTTCAACAGGGAACTGATTGATGGAGGACTCATTCCTCCTCAACTGGAATATAGAGCTCTTGTCCATCCTGGTGATACTCAGAGTTATCCACAAGAAGCACACCAACTGTGCAGGAGTAATAATGATAGCACCCACATGACCAAAACAAGTCTGGTACTCTGACCTACTTCAAATGTCGAATGTGCACTGATTGTTCTCCCATTACACAAAGATCTGCTATATCAAGGCAAAAGGTGGATTCTCCATCCACACCTAAAAAGGCTTTACCTGACAGTATGGCCGCTCAGGTTTTCAACAAGACGATCTACTGCTTTCAACACGTCAGACTTGTACTACTTAGCACCAGAAAACTAACAACCCAAAAAACTTACCTTCGGAAATGGGATCAATTCACTGTATGGTGCAAAGACAAATATATCCATGCCATATCTGAACCAATTCCAGCCATCTTAGACTACATTCTAGAATTTAAATAGTGAGGCCTGTCACTGTATTCCATCAAGGTTCATTTGGTGACCATCATTTCTTTCCACCAAAAAATGAATACCATGACTGTTTGCACTCCTACCAGTCAAACACGTCATTACCAATGTCCAAAATGTATATGCAGACATACATACTCCCGCAGTACAATGGGATTTAAACACAGCACACCAGACTATCACGTGCCCTCCATCTGAACACTTAGCAACATGCTCTCTTATCCACATGTCCATGGAAGTTGCATTCCTAGTGGCCACTGCATGTGCCTGATGTGTGGGTAAAATTGGGGCAGTAATAGCCTGTCCACCACACTGGATGCTATACATATGTTAGCCTCTTATGTAGACAAAACAAAACCTTTCAGGAAGACCTGGAAACTCTCTTGATGACAGTAGCAGAAGAATCAAATGGGGCAATCATTTTTACTCAGAGATTATCAAAATGCATATCAGGTTGTACCTGTTCAAGGTACAGTTTAAAAACCTATAATCCCTGCAAGGGGTTGAAACACATTTCACCAGGGAAGTATCCACATCCATTGCATTCCTCAATATCATACCCATACTACATGCACTTAAAGCAGCTACTTTGGCCTCAGCACGAATGTTCACGAAACATTATGCCGGTTATCGGGCATTCAGGTCTGATGCATTGATAGGATTGACAGTAGTGTCATCTGTTAACACAACCAACCCAGAAGTCCCTCTATCCAATGTGGGACACTGACCTGGAGTCACCTAGAGTCATCATCTCTTCTTCAAAGAGAAGAAAAAGTTACTTACCTTGTGCTCTAAGTGAAGTTCTTTGATATGTGTAACACAATGTGTGCTCTATTATCAACCTTCCTCTCCTTGCTTAGGAGTCTATATACACAGCTCTGTTGTAAAGAAGGAACACAAAGGTTCAGTCATGAATGCACAGCTCATTGTCCCAGTGGCTGCACGTCTGTGTGATCCAGAGAGATATTGTTGATGGAAGTCTTTGATCCAGGATGTGCTAAACACCTAAAGTGGAGCACCGACAGTGAAACACATCTTAAAGAGCCTCAATTACTGCACAGCATCTACTATTTTCTTATCCTTTCTGCTGTTAGGGAATCTTGTTTGTTGAAATGCTGTTAAACATTTAAAAGTTACTAAAGTTGTCTTGTATCTTTGTTTAAGAAGTTAAAAAAATCAAAATTACAAACTTGTATGTAAAAATTTTCTAAAGTATATATTGGCATTTTCAGAAATGAAAACACTTATAGTCTTGACTTTCAGTGAGATAAAGGTCTAGTAGACACGGAAGGCTTAGGCTGACTTAGGTATGTAAGTGTCTTCACTTATATGTGGGTTGCAGTGACATAAGACTAACAGATTTATTTATCGCATGAGCTTTCATGGGAGAAAATCCCACTTCGTCAGACACTTTGAAGAGGGGGAACTTACAGAATGGAATGAAAATACATGCAGGGGAGTGTAAGACGTGGGATCGGGTCATACGGGAACAGGACATCAGAGCATTTGTAAGGATTCAAACTCTAGGAAACAGCACATAGGGGCGGGTGAAGTCAAATTACCTGTTATAATGTGAAAAGAATCCATAGTCACGATTAAGTCCTGCTTTTTACATATTAGTTGGATTTCAGCTGTTTCTCTTTGAAGTCTTGATGTCCCATTGATTTTCTTGAGGACCATCGTTAATCTACACCAATAAGTAATATCAGCTCCCCAAGCAGTATAGAGTCACAGTTGATGTAATTAGGTTAACAGAGTTTGAGGGTAGACACTATGTTTATTACATTGACGGTTACTGGGTTTCAGGAGCTGCCACACAGTGCCCCACACTTACATTCAGTACAAGTGCTTCCTATGAGAACGTGTACCACTGACACAAAGAGCCAGGTACATTCACACACCAGCAATTTAGTAACTGGTAATGGCTGTATGACAAAGTAAATTAGGATGACATAATTTTGTAGGATAGACATGGCCTCAGGATCCTAAATGTCTATTTCACTTTTGAAAATAGGACTTGAAAATTTGTCACAGAGGGACTGCTGAATATTTTAGCTTGAAGAAAAATGAGATGGAAAAAAATCATAGATTTTGCCTATTTTGTCTCCAAGTTACTGAAAACAAGTAGAACTATTTACAGTAACTACTGGATTTTCAGAGTGATTGGCATTTTAGTCCTTGGACTTCTGACTTTGTTAAATCCTTCCAAGGATGCAAACTAATAGAATAGGGTGTGTGTGAGATTATTCAAACAAGAAGATAAATTTGTTTTTTCCAAAAACATTAGAAAATGAAAAATTCAGAATTATTTACATATATGAAAAGTAAACATAATTCAAAAATGTCCCTAATACAGTAACCTTGTCTTTTATCCAAAGCGTTTAAACAAATTCTTTATTTTTATGATTACTTTTTTTCAATGCATCATTAGCCAGATTTACATAATTGTGTATATCTTTGTTTTTAAATGATCAGTTTTCTGTTCTCCATTTAAAATGACCCGGAAATTGAGTAGTACTATACTTGTGATTACAGTAGATGAAATTATAATTCCTGATCTATCACCTTTACCAGAAACATCACTGCCCCAAGGAAGGACCTGAGGCACAGGCACAGGCCCCGCCCCCTGGCCACAATCCAGTGCCTGGGCCCGATCTGGCATTGGGCTTCTGCCACCATCAGCGTGGCCCCAGATCCCTAGCATGGGACGGGTTCAGGAGAGGTGGGCGCCACCACGGGCAGCCCAGCCTCAATCCCTATCCAAGAGAGGAGAGTGCCACTGCAGGCGACCCGGCCCCGGATCACGGGTCAGGAGAGGCTGGGGCTGTCCTGGGGACTTGGGGCACTGGTGCAGGGACTTGGGAGACATGCCGCATGTGCCAGGCACCTGTGATGTCTCTACCCTTTACACCATGTAAAAAAGCAGAAACAAACTTGAATGACCCCATTTCTGCTTGAGGGAGAATTTTTGCCAGAACAGGAACTGTAGAAGATACAAATTTGCCTTTGAAGGCCATCCTTGCAAGATCTAGCAAAGGAAATGGGGCTGTGAGGAGCATATTTCTGGAACAGGTCTTCAGCATACAGCATTATGATAACTCTGACCACTACTGTCATCTATAGGACATCCTAGGGAGGCTGTTATATTTTAGATAGCACCTCTTGGATGTCTAAATTATACCTGGGGCCACTCTGTTCCACAAAGCAATTCAGGATTGGAGAGTGCAAAGGTGGTTTAAAAACAGTTATCTCTCCCTTTTTTGCCCTCAGCTGTCCTTTTACCCTCATCTGTCAGTTGTGCTGCCCAGTTAGAGGCTCAGCACAGAATCTCTTTATTCGCAAAGATTTTGCATTCCGTATAATATGAAAAACAAACTGAACTTCTGGGTCTACCAGAGTGAACTAGGTTAACAACATCAAAATGATGGTGATGATCTAGTATTTTCTGAGACAATTTTATGTGATCTTGTGAATGACTTGAAAATGGATGTCTTAAGAAACATCTGAGAAATCACAGTGAGTTTGTTTGAATTACCTTAATGTTAAATCCATTCATAAACATGATAAAGATATGATTATCTTTTAAATTTTATTTTGCAGTAATCTTTCAACATATACAGGGCAATAAGTTTAATTGTAAAATCAAAAAAATGCTTTTGGCCAACTTATATTTGTCTGACGTGCATTTTTAAAATAAAATGCTAAATATCATAAATCTTCTGACCTTGAAGTACAAAGTTTTCCACCTTTGTCTGCACTTATTGAATTTTATCTCTCAGTGAATGCTATGAATACATTTGTGATAAACCTTTCCCTAATTTTAATGGCATCAAAGGCATTCCATTCTACTAAACTGCTATTTTTATCAATATTTCAATGAGTTCAAAGCAGGTGCACACTCTTTGCCTCATATATTTCATTATACTTAAAATTTTAGTATTCAAAATAGACAAAGTAAAATTATCAAGTTCTCAGAAATTATGCAGGGAAGATAATGGTCACATTTTTAACTCTGACTTGGATGCCAAAGGTTACATAAGAGTAAATTATGTCCCCTATTCAATTTTTTCCTTGTTCAGATGGATAACCAGTAGTATTGTGCTTTATTCTGAGATGAAAGTCCTGAAGTATGTTTTAGCCTCTTTTGTTGTATATGTGTTCTGTTTTCCATAGTTTAGTGTCGATCCCCCTTCAGCTGGAGGGAAAGGTGTTCTCTTCTACTGGAAGCTGATGATAAAAGACTTGACTTTAATCCCTTCCTTTTATCAGATGGTTCTATTTTGGGAAATTGAATAAACAGTGCTGCTGAAAAAAGAGAAGTGATGACTATGTTAGAGAAGTCCCTCTTCAATCTTTGACATTAAAAAATGACATCTTCTTTAGATGAGAGAAATTACTTCATAAGTGAAATCTGAAAGTCAGCGTTTGTAAAGCTGAGTCATATGAATTGTGAACAATTTAACACTTTATATGCTTGCATAATATTCCACTTCTGTAAGTGACTCTGTAGGAAAAGCTCTTGTAGAGAATAAATTAAATGCTGGACTAAAGTTTTGATGATCTCAGACTTCCTAGAATGCTTTTTTTATATATTAAAATATTTATACTTTATTACAGTGTTTGAAGTCACAGCCAAGTATTTCTATAAATACTATGGAATAACTGAAGAGATGTGTAAATTAGGAGTAGTGTAATGGGTTGTGAATATGATAGTTTTATGTTCTAGTAAGGCAGGTAAAACTTAGGGCAAAGCTTTTCCTAAGCAGAGACTTATCAGTGTACATTACCATTATCCAATCAGAATATAAATCTGAGTTTTTCCTTTTTTCTTTTCCTAAATCTGGGCTTTCTGATAACTTTTAAAAGAAGCATTTCTGATGTGCCTGTTCATTGTGAGATCCTAGTTAATTCTCTTTATTAATGACCTTCAGCATAGCTTAAACCAGGATGGAATTTTAATTTTGTTTTTCTCTCATGAAGTCACCTGATGAAAACCTCTTGGGTGAACCTTATTATCGTTCCATACCATAAAGTCTCTTTAAATGATTGCTGCTATTAGACAAAGACCGTTATTTTCAATGTATTAAGTTTTGGGTTTTCAGGGTGGTGTGAGCCAAGCAGAGGAGGACACAGTAACAGGTTTGTTTGCTAAGAGATTATAAATTGCTATAGAGTATATCATTTAAAGAATATTTTATGGGGGAGTGAATAAAAATTCCTGTTATAACAAATCCTGGCTTTATTTAAAAAATTAGTGTTATCTAGTAGAGTGGACTGTGTGGTGTGAGAAACAGGTATGACATCGGTAGTAACTACTGGGCAAATTGCAATGATAAGCTAGTGCATTCTTTCATGCACAGCTCTGTACTTCATTATGTTTTCCTACATTCTGAATGTTTACAATGCAACAAAAACTTCATATGCATTTTTAACTGATTTCAACTTTGAGACACATACGTATTTGAGAACCCATGATAGACACAAATGAGAATGTTTGACTCTGCTGTTCAAAGAATATATGCTAAGCTTATTTTGTCATGGATGTCATTTGAATAAATGCAGTGCTAATAATATGCAACAATAATATTATGCAGTAGCTATTTCAGATCTGTTTCAGAGTATGCATTAGCCAGGCCTGATAAGTAAATGAGTATTTGGTTCTGGACGAACAGGTCTACTTGCCTAAATTTATGCATTGTTATATAAATGACAATTAAGTTTGCTTTTAGATATAGTGGAGTTACAAGATCATCAAATTTCCAGAGGGGTAGCCATGTTAGTCTGCGTACAGCAAAAACAATGGAAGTCCTGTGGCACCTTATAGACTAACAGAGTTCTTCGGGCATAAGCTTTCATGGGCCCCAACCCCCTTTGTCAGATGCAAGATCATCAAAGCTATTTTAGTAGGTTATTGGGAAATGTTTTTTCCCCAAATGTTTTTTTTTTCCCTTAAATTACTGTCTTGTCTTACTTACTATATTTCTGTTCAAGTACAGTAGGAACAGCACTAAAAGGTTTAATTACTATTTTCCTTAAACTGTAACTTTGAAATGTTTTCCATAGTATATGTATACTATAATAACTGTTTAGTAAATTGTTCTAAAATCTAACATTATTGAATTGCCAAAAGGGTGGTACAAAGTGAATAAGGGAATAACAGCACTGGTATTTTACAATGGATGCTTGTCATGACTTGTGGAGCTGTGTGAATTCTGGGCTGCCCTAGCTAGTGACCTCATAATTTCCAGAAGCAGGTGGAGGTGGCAATTATAGTTATGGCCACTATCTTGAACCTTCTGTAGTAGGTGATGAATTGCAAATGGCTAGACCCAGTGCACAACAATAAACTCAAATAAATCTTCAATGTGTAATAATGACAAGACTGAAAGACTGGCAGCTATAACAAGGCTGCTGTTGTCACCCACTTTACTGTAGCCTTGATATCCATCATTATCAGCTGCAGCTAGCTCAAGAGCTGGACAAGAAGGTCCGAAGAAGGATGAGTTGTTTGCGCTGAAGCGTCCAGTAGGTCCCATCTGGCATAGAGTAAATGGGATTTTTTTGCCTGTTCACTGGGCCAGAGCTGTCCATCATTTTGGGCAGATATCTGATCACTTCGTGCTGTGGTACAATATGGCTTTGTGCTGTTTGGTACAGCAATGGCAATTAAATAACTAAATCTTTCACTCCAAGCTTCTACTTTACCTTAGCCAAGAATGTATGTTTTTTCATAAAAGCTGATATTTATACTGACAAAGATTTTATTTCTTTGAGCCAAAGAAACAAAGTTAGACCTCCCAGTCTAGCTTAGCTAAACATTACAGATGTAGTCAAAACAGTATAGGGTTTTATATTTATTAAATGTTTGTCATGAACCTTTTCCCAGTAATAGGTTTTGGTTACCTGAAAGTCATCCTCCTCCCTCCCCCAAAAAAGAAAGTGGTGCAAATGTAAAATCTTTATAAATGCCACTGAAATACTGAAATTGTTTAGCCTCTAGCAAGTGTCTTGTAATGACTATAAATCCTGATTGTCTTAATGCATCTTAACATTGTTTTTCTTTGATTATTGTAAACCCAACAGAATTGCATTACACTTTTAGCTTTTATATGTATTTATCAGACAAGCATGAAGGAAAAATTTTTGAAGTGTATGTAGTACACCTTCAAGTAATACAAAGCTGATTAGTTTAACATGGCAGCTTATCTAATATTCATTTGATCTTTAGACATTTCAATGTGATCATAGGATTAATCAACATAGCATGTTAATCAGCAGATTGAACACTGCTTTTTTTTCCCCCCCTCCTTAGAGGTGTAGCCATTACTGTACATAGAACAGGTGAGTTTATTGAATATTATGAAGTCAGGTACATTTTGTAGATTTGTTTCACTTCTGCATCCTAAGATATTTAGTTAGGAAAACAAAAGAACCCCTGTGGTTCTTCAGTTTGACAATTAAGATTGTCATTAGAGTTGAGAATTTTATAGCATCTAAATTGCAAAGTCTTTAACCAAGTATTTTTTGTCTGTATAATTGTCTTAGTCTACACTCTTGATTGGTTGTCATTTACAGACAAACAGTTGTGAAGCTCATCTCTGCTTTAAAAGAATCAAACTTCTAATTTGTATTTTCTTTTGTTTATATGTCTGGTGTATTTCTTTAACATTCTGCCTAAGTTGTATAGTGATTGGTTTACAAAAACCTTTTTAATGCATACGATGATTAACAAGAAAGTCTTTTGAGATTTTTGTCCTTCCAAAATGCAGGTTCATAGCTGGGGTCCAGGCCAACTGACATATCATCATTCATTTTGTCTTTATTTCATAATAAATCTTTTAAGCCTAGAGGCATCAGACCCATGCAGATTTCTCTGCATTTCTGTGTCTTGATGGAATAACAACTTCCAAATTTGAAGCTGAAGCATATTGTATTTCATCTCCATAGACCTAGTTTCAAACAGCAGTAGCCACATTAAAATATATGTCAAGAATGCTGTTTTCTCATATTGGAATTTAGGCAATTTGTTTTCAGTCAGAGAACTGTTTCCAGCCTATTTTCAGAGCTCCTCTGTGGCCTGCCCATACGTTCTAAGATAATTTATGGTGGCACTGCAACATATGGATTTCCAGTGGAAATCCTCTGTAGGATATGGATGCCACCCTCCACACTCCTCAAGCCTGTACACTATAGTAGCGTTTATGGATGAGGGTTATATTCATCGGTGTGTTTATCATAAAGCCAGAGCTGTTAGATTGTGTAATGAGGATTTCTCGTGCATCTTAATGATGCGACATACATTGTCAATTAAAACTGACATCTTGTTCTTTCAAGAAATGAATCAGTTAAATACTGAGTTGTCATATTTTTATGTATTTATTTATTTGTATAGTGACATCGGAGGGCCCCAGTGAAAATTTGGGCCCTATTCTTATGTTATGTCCTATACAACTGTTAAGTAAGAGACAGCCCTATCCCAAAGAGTTTATAATCCAAACGGACTAGAAAAACAGGATTGGTACCAGGGAAGAAAGAGAAAACAAACAGGAAATGAAGTGTCAGTTTCAAAGCATCATATAAATTTTACTTCCTTTTTGTTCTTTTTAATATTTTGAGGGGATAGTTATTTTACATTTTATTTTATAAATGCATAATAGGCTATCAGAGATTAGCTTTAAAAAAACCCACCTCATCACAAAGGGCAAGGAAGTAAGGTCAATAGCAGTGTAAGGAGAAAATGGAGATGCATGAAGTGTGGTTGGTAGTTAGAGTCTGAAGTGAAAAAGCTGGTTATGGTGATAAAGAAAAGGTGGAGCAAACAGCCAATCAGCAGAAAGAGAGAGGTTTTTTTGCAAAATTTTAGAGAAATTAGCAGTCATCAGTGTTTGACAGCCTCTGCTGAAACTGCTACTGCCAGCTTGAATCTCTACCCAGTTTTTCTTTGTTTCTTCCTTCCCAAACTCCAGTGGGCTGGATGGGGCCATGTTGTATCCTAAATACCCTGGAGGGGAGGCTCTCCCTTTCACAGTACTGGGTCTAGGTAGCAGGTGTGAGGGAACTTGCTTTAACTGCTTTTGCCACTGCTTTTGTTGCTTTGACTTTCTGCTTGGTGCTATCCCAGAGTTTCTTTCCCTGAGCCTGCATGGTGCCTTTATGCTATTATTGGCAAAATTGTGGCAATATTGGTTTAAAATATAATATGGAGATTATTAATTGATACTATCTGAAAGGCATTCAGCATTAAATCTTTTTAATACTTGATAAAAATTAATTTTACATTTCAGTGTTTGATACTAATTTGATTCATTCACTTGACTCTCTTTAAAATAAATCTTTCACATTATAGTAAAAGTTCTTTCTCCCTTTCTTCTGCTTATCGGTTTAATTCTTCCTCTTAAAGATATTATGAGACCACTATGAAACATTTAAAAGACTTTGATTTTGGAGAAAGGAAAAAGGGTATAAAAACCCTGGTTTGGATACTGAATTGTTTTGGGATTTAGGTATTTTGTGTTTTGGGTGGTTTTTCTCCTCCTTTCCCCCATCCCCCATCTTTGAGTTTGCCTAAGAACTTTCTGCTGATAGTTTCACTTTGAGCGTTTTTTAGGCCACCATGTGATTCAGTATTTAGATGATTGGGTCAATCATGGTATATGTATATAGTCAGTTTTAGAAACTATTTTGATTCTGTCTCCTCTGATTTTTACTTTATTGATAGGTATACTGGAATTTTTACTTCTGTTCTTTATCATCATTTTTCTTAAGACACAATCAATTCAGTATGGGGAATCTTATGCCATCTTTATGAATTCTTTTGTGGGCACAAATTTATCAATCACCTTTTTGTCGAAAAAGCGTAAAAGGAAAGAATTGATTAAGAACATGAACATTAGCCTACAACATTACTAGTGGTGAGCCTTTCTCTTTAAAAAATGATTAAAACCTTATCTGTGGCTCTGTGGAAATCTGTTACTCTGTGTAGTATAAATCATCTGTTGAAAGTCTAGCACAAAATTGTAGAGAAGTTTGCAATTAGTACTTAATAGTTTTAACTGAAATCATTGTTTCTATGTATATGTCTTGTTTCCCTCGTTGGTCATTAAGCCATTAAAAAAAATTGCGCTAGCCTTTGAAACTTGGTTAGCAACAGACTGGCCCATGAGCAGATTTGTATTAACTTTGTCCTTTTTTTGTAATGAGATGGATGATTGGCACTGGAATGTAAACAAATCCATCTACCGAACAAATGGCAATGGCAATACATTTTTGCGTATTTTCCACAGACATGTATATTTCAAGAAGGAGTTTGGGTATAAGATACTGCTTCTCCAAAATTGCCCACAAGAGTAGTTTTTGTGGTGAGAGCATCTTCCCACCAAGAACTGGTTTGAAAATGCAACCTCCTTTCAGCCATTACTTACTGGCGTAAAATTTATACCATTAACCTAGACTCAGTGAGAGGCTCCATATGCCATATAACATTACTGGTCTCTCAAGTTAATCATGTTCCCCTGTTTTTATACTTTATTTTTCTGTTTCTGTAATTTCGGTGCTTAAGTATCGTGAAACAAAACAATATAATAAAAAATTAGAGGATAAATCCATAATGTGAACAAGGTGTTTGGCTGTAATGATAAAAAGTATACTGGAATGATGTATGGAGCTCTTAAAATCATCTTCCAGCATGTCAGGCAATAGTTTTCTGACAGATTTTACTATGTAATTACACACACTAATCACATAATTGCACATCCTAATTATTACATTTCTTACTTGCATAGTTACATGTATTTCAACTAATTATATTACCAGAATGTTTAATTACAATTACATATTAGAAAAAATGTATGCAACTTTTAGCTCGTGCAGTGAAAATACTTCTACAATTAAAATTCACATAAACATAATACCAATACAAAAAATTATATTATTATTTATACCTGAAAAGCAGTGGTTGAATGTAATCACAGATAAAATGGTAAGGCATGCTAATAAATCTCATTTGTCAATGATACTATAAGGATCATTTGACCACTCTAGTTGAAAAGAATTGCAGAGGCCAAAACTATTGATTTTAATAACAATAAATGCAGATAAAACAATAGTTCTTTTAGCAAAGTCCTGTGCATTATCAGTTTCCCTATTTAATGATAATCTCATGGTCCAGTTAACTGCCAGAAGACCCCAGGTCCCATCTAGACTTTTTGTGGCTATACTAGACCCTCCATTTTTTTTCTGTACCACTGTGGACACCAATGGCAACTTCTAGATGTCATCCTCACCTTGGCCATCTTTCTAGATCCAGGCTCTGTCCAAGGGTCCATTTGGGTACATATATGTACACAGGGAATGTACCCACATGACTGTCTGCAAACTAAGTAGTGACTCTCCAGTCATTAAGCATCTCTCCCATCGTGTTCTTTTTAGCAGTATACTATCCCACTGCTTGTCTGCTGTCGCAGCCTTTTCCTACTCCCTCTCCTCTGCCAGTGCCTTTCATTCCCATGTATAACTACATGCTTAGGTGTGAACAGTCTGGTTTTCCCTGTGACATTCACTGCATATACTGCAAGTGCTGCCACCAGTGGTGTAGACATAACCACAGCCATTTCCTTTCCATCCACACAGTTAACATGCTTATTCCAGCTGTCATCATCTCACATCATGTTTACTGCCTCTCAACTGTCCTTGACAAATGAGGTTTTGCCCAGCTTGCAAAGTCAGAGAAATGTAGGCTGTAGGGGGTCCTTGAAAAGTCATCAAATCGAGCCCTTTGCACTGAGGCAAAACCAAATATTCCCTAGCATAACCCTAACAGGTGTTTGTCTAACTTTTTAAAAACTTCTAAGGGCAAGGATTCCATAATTGTAGTCTTCATGAACTTATGAAGCCTATTTTGGTACATAACTGTGTGTAGTTAGACACAGGAGATTCCTTTGATTCATTATGGGCCAATGCTGTTAACAATTTGTGGCCCTACTTTTTAGCCTTTCATTTGTCCCAAGGGTTTTCACAAAGTTTGTGGTGGTAGTGGCAGCTTACCTGAGGTGTCAAGAGGTGCAGCTATATCCTTACCTCAACAGTTGGCTCATCAGGGGCAAGTCACAAACCCTGGTCCAGTGCCGCTTCTGTCTGTTATGGGTCACCTGTGAGGATCTGGACATGCTCATAAATGAGCAGAAGTCCATTCTATCCAATAGATAGAGTTTCTGGGAGAGGTTGTCAACTCCACTCAAGCCAAGGTCTTTCCACCAGAGCCAATGTTCTGAATCTTGAGTGACCTCATTGCATGCATATAAGCTCACCTGTTTATAACTGCCCAGAAGTACCTCAGATTAATAACCCATAGCAGCTTGTACTTGTGATGGGCTATGTGGCTTGTTCCAGTAGCTAGCATTGGTCTATGCTCCCAGCAGACATGATTTAGACATTATGGTCACAGTTCCACTTCACATCATATCACTCTTAATGTGGTACATGAGCCCTCATTCTTTATTAGAAGACATGCCTTTCAAAGGGCTATGCCTCTTGGTGATGTTGGTCTCCAACACTTTGGATTTGGAATGGGGAGTCCATCTCAATGATTTCAGCACTCAGGAGAATCACTCCTTGCATATAAATATCAGTGTTGAAGGCAGTATGTTTGACTTGTCAGGCGCACCCCCCCCCATTAAGCAAAGTGGTCCTGATTTTGACAGACAACACTGCTGCAATGTTTTACATCAGCAAGCAAGAAACCTTCAGCTTGTGGGGCTTTTTTGTGCCAATCAACATTTGTATGGTGGTCTCCCATATACCTGGTACCCAGAATGCACTGGCAGATCTCCTCAGCAGACTCTTCTTATCTGCCATGAGTGGTCTCTCCATTTAGAGGTGGCTGCCACAATCTTCCCAAAGTGTGAGATTGCCCCAAGTGAATCTGTTTGATTCCAGGCAGAGCAAGAAGTGGCATCGCTTACCAGGAGCTCTTTATCTGATGCCTTTCTGCTCCCATAGGAGCAGTCACTAGTCTATGCCTTCCTGCCAATACTGTTATTTAACAGGGTTCTAGTGAACATCAACCGGGACAAGGCAAATGTGTTCCTGATAGTCCCTGCATGGCTTCATCAGCATTGGTTCAGCGTGTTGCTGGAGCTTTCTACAGAGCCCCTCTGAAAGCTTCCACTCTGGCTAGACCTCCACTCCCAGGACCATGACTGGTTACTGCACCTGGACCTGGTGTCCCAGCATTGATGCTGCATAAGTGAATGCAAAAGAGCAGGCTTGCATGATGCAAGTTCATGAGGTCCTGATGGGCAGCAGAAGACCTTCTACCGGAGCAACGTACCTGGGTAAATGGAAGAGGTTTGCCACCTGAGCCTCAGACCAGAGCCTTTCCCCTCACCAGGCCTCAATACAGGACATATTGGACTGCCTATTACATCTCAAGCAGCAAGGCTTACCCTCTTGTAACTGAAAGTTCATCTGGCAACTATTTTGAGTTTCCATCTTCCAGTCTAAGATTGATCTGTGTATTCTACCTCGCCCCTCCCCCTGCATGGTATGGTGATTGCTTTTACTCTTGGGCCAAGGTTCAATATCTCTTTTGGACTTGAACCTAGTATTATCAAGGCACATAGTCCTCTTTTCAATCTGTTAGCTTCCTGCTCTCTCCTGGTCATTCTTTTTCCTGGTGGCAGTTATCTCAGCACAAAGGATTTCCAAGATTAGGGTGCTCCCCTCAGAACCACCTTACAGAGTGCTCTGTAAAGACAAGGTCCAGCTGCATCCTCACCGAGTATTCTTACCAAAGATGGTGTTCCATTTCCACAATAACCAGAACTTATTCCAACCAGAGGTCTTCCTGAAACCTCTCAATTCCAGTGAGGAGTGTAGATTGCAAACTATGGATGTTAGCTGAGCCTTGACCTTCTACATTGAAAGGACTAAACCTTTCCACAGGTCAGCTCAGTTCTTTGTAACAGTAGAAAATAGAATGAGCGGCCTACCAATCCCTTCCCAGAGGTTCTCCTTGTAGCTAACCTCTTGCATTAAGTTCTGCTGTGACCCAGCAAAGGTGCCTCTATCAGCACACAAGCCTCACTGGCACCTTCCTGGCAGATGCCTGTCCAAGACATGGTCTTCATCCATACCTTCACGATTCATTATGCTATCGTTTAGCAGGCCCAGGACAACACCAGTTGTGGCAGACCACTGAGGCAAATGGGACATCCAGGAACTCTAAGCCTACCTCCAGGGATACTGCTTTTGAGTCACCTAACATGGAATCAACATGAGCCAATGCTTGAAGAAGGAGAACTGATGACTAGCCTTTCATAATGGTCCTAAGGTCCTGCAAAGGTGTCTTTTGGCTGAGGGGCTAGTCAGTATTTTCATTAATGCTTTGGAGGGTGGGGTAGAGAGGGCACCTATAGAATTTAATTTACTAGGAGAGTGGTGAAGCATTGGAATGGGCTACCTAGGGAAGTGGTGGAATCTCCATCTTTGGAGATATTTAAGGCTCGGTTAGACAAAACCCTGCCTGTGATAATTTAGTGAGAGTGGTCCTGCTTTTTTGGCAGGGGATTGGACTAGATGACCTCATGAGGTCCCTTCTAACCCTATGATTCTAATTTGCTAATGACAGAAAACTGGGAGATATTGCAAGCACTTTAGAGGACAAGATCAATTTTCCAGTTTCATTTGGAATTCTCATCTGAAATCAACAAGGTGAAATTAAGTGCAAAGTACTACACTTAGGAAAAAGCAGATGCATAAGTACAAAATAGGAAATTACAGGCTAGGCAATAACACTGCTGAAAAGGATCACACTTTGAATGAGAGTCAGTAATATAATGCTGTTGCAGAAAAGGCAAATATCATTCTGGGATATATTAACTGGAGTATCTAGTGTAAGACATGTGAAGTAATTTTCTACTCAGCACTGTAAAGACCTCAGCTGAAATACTGTCCCCAGTTTTGAGCACCACATTCTAAGAAAGTTGCCGACAAACTGCAGAAACTTCAGATGAGAGTAACAAAAATAAGTTTTAGAAAAAAATTACCTTTGAGGAAATATTGAAAAAATTGGCATCTTTAGTTTAAAGAATAGAAGACTGAGGAGAGAGATGACACAAATAAGTGAAAGATTGTTGTAGATAAAACTGATCCATCATTCTCTATGTCCACCCATGGTGGGGCAAGAAGATAATGGACTTGCTCTACAAGAGAGATTTAGGTTTGACATTAGGGAAGACTTGCTAATGGTAAGGATAATTAAGAAGTTAAACAGATTACTGAGGGAGATTATGGAATCTACAGCATTGGAGTTGAAGAACATGTTAGAAAAATATCCTTCAGGGATTGTTAAGGTGTACTTCATTAGGCCTCAACACAGGGAGATGGACTAGAATGGATGGCCTCTTCAGATTTCTTTCAGCCTTACATTTATACTATGGTATGGTTTTCCAGTTTTTTGTGTATTTCTGGGACAGGAAGGAGTAACTGACAGGTTCTCATGTGTAGCAGTGGTTCACAACCATTTTGGCTCCAAGGTCACAGATACCATTGTTAGAATCTTGAAGGGCCACCAGTATCCAGCAGTAGACCGTCCCCTTGTCTTCCCATTGCAGTCAGACAGAAGTTCAGTGAGGAGGCTGCCTCCATCCTTACTGGTCCCTCTCTCTCCTCCCCACCCTCAGCAACAGGGAAACTCTATGTATCCTGTAGCCCCATGCGCTCCACCTGGGTCCCTAGGCAGAGGCTCCCTTTTGCAGCCAGAGAGATGAAAGATCAGTGTTCCTCTCACTTTGGCTTCAGCAAGGATGCTAGCCCCTAGGCACCCAGGTGGAACATTCTGCTGTGCTCCCTGCCACAGCTGTGGAGAGGAGAGCAATGATCTCCAGTCCCCTTGGCTGCAGCAAGGAGCCTACACCTTTCTTTTAGCCACATGGCAATGTGCTCTCCCTGGGTCCTTAGGCAGCAGCTCCTTCCCACAGGCACTGAGAAGGGAAGGGTGAGCCACTTTGAAAGCCCCCACAGACCACTTTTGTCTTCTGGGTAGCAGTTTGGGAACCACTGATATATAGCATTAATCCTGCACCAGAATTCATGGTGCTTCAGTTATTTGTAACCAAACAGTGTTTCTGTGCACCTCAGTGATAAATAGCCAGTTTAAGGATGATGTAGCTTCCTCCTGTGACATTTTTGCCATATAGAATCTCATATATTGTCTGAAGATAGGAAACTTTTAAACCAAGAAAATAAACTTTCTTCCTTTACTTTTATTTAACTCTGTCATAATACAGGACTACAGATCTGTGCCCCTTGATGTTCAGTTGTTTTTTCTGTGGCTGAACTAGAGGCCCTTCTTATGCATTCATTGCTGGTAGTTCCTCAGCCCCAGCAGAACTGACTTGTGATACCAAGACAACTGAACTTCCCCCATGCTATCTGTACTGAGGCTTGTACACTAACTCCGATTCTCTTCAGACTCTTATTGTGCTTACAGGCCCCATAAATACATGTGCACATACATAGATGTGTTCATGTTAATGTACAGTTAATTTGCCCATAGAGCACCTTGGCTCAAGTCTCCCACTGTTGTTCCAGCAACCAGAAATTTCTGGAACACAAAGGTCTGGCTTCGTTCCTTCTCCCATCACTTGGTACCTGTCCCAGTGAGCTGCAAGGAAATATGGTATAGACCAGTGGTTTTCAAACTTTTCTTCTTGGGATCTAGTTGAAAAAAATAACATATGCCCATGACCCAACAATTACATCTTTGAGCAATGCATTGCAGTCTTTTTGCGACAGCAGCATCAGGGTGCACAGCCCCTAGTACCTGAGGCTCCGCAAACCAGTGCTGGGTCCCAACCCATGGTTTGAAAAACACTGGTATAGACACACTCTTTACAAAATTCCTCTGTATCCTGAGGAATCCCCACTTTATCATAGAAACCAGCTTTCCAAACACCTTTGCAACAAAGCATCAGCAAAAAAGGGCCACGGAAGGGGTCAGTATTTAAACTGTTACATTTAAGATGTCTGATTTGTCAAGTTGGTGGTTTGCTTCAAAAAATCAATGAAATAATTCCATAGCAATTTTGATATTTTCTCCAGGCTAAATAGTAATTGTTATTTGTATCACTGTAGTGCCTTAGGCTAGAAGACCTTGTCATGATCTGGGATCCCGTTGTGCTATTTAGTGCTTACATTTTTTTGTGGAAATTATTTATGCATAGCTACATTTTTTTCTAATGAATGTTCTAAAATGTGGACCCTGAGTTATGCAGCATTATTTTGTATACAAAATGGGGAGCATGGATGCTGTGACAGCAAGAGCTTGAGAATCTTATTTGTTGTTTCTGAAGGCCATTTAGTCAGCATGAGGAATTTGACCTACTTACTTTGGTCAATGATTTGATGGTTATCAGGAAATATCCCACTTAAGGCCGAGTCATCACAAATTAATTAAACCATAAAAATTAAAATTTTACCCTCCTCTTGAAATTTAAGTTCAGTGTCTTTTTATATGCTGGTGGGCATTCCGGTGTTATACTCTAGGATAGCTGTAACTGGCGTAGTTTTGTCTATTAATCAACATTATCATATAGCACTTGACATACTACACTTTTAAAGATATGTTATTTAGATAAAACTAATTCATTTGAAACAACAAGAACTTACCTACAGATCATATAAACAATCATTTTAAACTGTGCATAGTTAACTGTACATAAAGGCACAGTTCTGCATTTATCTTAAAATTGTCCCAAATAATTCATTTAATTGTTTGTGAAATAGAAAATTTCTTGTCATATGAGATCTTTTGATTAAGTGCCCAGTTTTTTGCCTGAGGTTACAGATCCAAAAAAGAGACACTATTATAGAACAATGAGACTTCAGCAAAACTGTGCTTTAATTTATATATTTGTAATACTTATATTTGTATATACATATTCAAATGCATACTGCAAAACTATATAAACAATCAAGCAATCACATCTTTCAGTGTTATCTATTGCCATCATTCCCCATGCATTGAGGCTCTCACTATTGCTATTACTATAAAATGTTCCCTAAGTACATAAAGGCTCTAATCGTTAAGATTTTTATTACCAGCCACACATACAGAGCTGCAAATTGCCTTGTTTCAGATTTATTATGTATTACTCCAGAAATTCTATAAAGATCAAAAGAACTGATTACAATGTTGACCTTTGCATTAACTCATCTGAATTTAAATTCAAGTGTTTGATTTGGGAAAATAAGTCCATTTATCATAGGTCTGCTACTGAGGGGATTGTGCAGCCCTTATTGGGAGTGCTGAGACCAAATTTATTTATTGAGCGTTGGTTTGAAAATTGTTTGTAGGACAAGAGGAACAAAAGTTTGACCTGCCATTGTGTAGTACCAATGGAACATGCCCTTTTAAAATATCTAGTAGTCAGTGTACTGCAATCTTGCTGATAGAGTCAGAAGGTATTAATAGTTCAAGAATATATACTATTTTTAAAATGCAAACCACTCTTAAATTTAAAATCAATGAGTCTTTCACCGTGGGATAACTAAGCTTTTCAGCATGAAGGTTATAGTTTAACAATGCAGAAGAACATAACAATTACTGTTGCATGTTCTGAGACACAAAACTTCTGTGTCAAACTAATTTCAAGTGTGATTCACTGAAAATTTACAGTGTACATGCATTAAAATTTTGGACCCATTTTTCGTTTGGTGTAATCATTGCAGTGCTCTTGAATTAAATGGTGATATGCTCCTTTATGCTCGCCCAGAATCTGGCCCTTTAAAATATCTAGCTGTCTATGTAGAAGAGCACAAATTAATGTTTGTTCAATCGATTTTTGATCACTTACATTTTGTTTTTAAAATAAGTCTAGCTAATTTGCGTTTCAAAATGAGTATCTTGTTAAAAAAAATGAAGCTCATGTAAATGGCTTTATAACAGTTGGAGTATACTACTAGTGTGGTGTCATAGATTTAAACTGAAATATCTGTATTGCAATTGATTACATACTTTACCAATTGAATATGAAATTTAAACTCTTATTTGAAACAAATCTGTTATCGGCTGTGTAATTTCAAGTAACTAAATACCAGCAAAATTATGATGTCATTATGTATTAACCATGTAGCTGTTACATTGTTACAAATGCCACCCACCAGCCTCAGAGGGTGGGAAAACTTGATGGGGCCAGCGGTAAAAGAAGTACCCAGCAAAGAGGGATGGAGAGATTCCGGGTAGTTTCTCACCCCCAGGGAGTTGCTGGAAACTGTTGGCCAGTTAGGCTACAGGGGGGACTCCATGGCCCACATCACCTAGCTCCAGGGGTTTTACCTGGAGCAAAGCCCGTGTGGAGCCTCTTCCAGCTCTGTTTGGCCATGTCTACACTGGGGGGAGGAGGGGGCTCCTGGAAGCCAATGTAACAAGGTTCACTTTAAGTCGACCTTGTTAAGTCGACTGCAGGATATATCTGTCCTGGTCACAGGGCAGACATACCAGGGGTGCCCCACCCCCTACCCTGTTCCCAATCCCGATTGGGTACCCGAGCCCAATCATCTCCAGGGGCCTGATCCAGCTCGGGAGCCCGATCCAGCTCCTGCCCTCTGGCGAGGAGCTGGGAGCCGGGTTACGCTCCTGGCCCCTGTCCTCATGAGGCGGGCCAGCAAAGAGGTGCGAGGAGCTGGATCTGGCTTCCAGCCTCTCTCCATGGGTGGCAGGGGCTTGGAGCTGGCTCCTGCTGATGGTGATAAGTGAACCAGGTCAGATTAGGAGCTGGGTCACTTCTCAATGCCAGCAGGAGGCTCCTCACCTTGGTCATGCTCCTGTCAAATTGACCAGGCTGCCGAGCCTTCTGCTGGTGGTGGCAAGTGACCCGGCTCCCAATTCTGCCTGTGTCACTTGTCAACACCAGCAGGAACTGGCTCCAAGCCCCCACTGCTGGTGGAGAGGGGGTGGGAGCCAGATTGGGCTCCTAGCCCCTCTTTGCTGGCCTGCTGCCCACGGAGAGGGGCTGGGAATGCAATGGCACCCCCCAGCCCATCTCTGCAGGTGGGGGGGGGGCAGAGAGGGACTAGGAGACCGACCTGGATCCCAGTCCCTCTCCGCAGCCATGGGTGCAAGGAGCTGGCTTCCCCTGGCCGCTTGCAAGTGGCCAGGGGTGGGGGAAGTGGATCTGCCCTGGCCACTTGCAAGTGGCCAGGGACACAGGGAGCCACCTTGTGCCCTGGCTGCTTGCAAGCGTCCAGGGCAGATGCTGGCTCCCCATGCACCTGGCTTTTTGCAAGCGGCCAGGGCAGAAGTGAGCTGCCAGCCCCTACCAACCACAGAGACGGGCTAGGAGGCTCGGCCTCTGTGAAATTGACCAGACTCAGAGCTGCTGGCTCCACAGCGCAAGCTGCTGGAGCCAGATGGGCTCTGAGCTGGCTCCTAGCCTCTGCAGCCTACAGAGAGGGGCTGAGCGCCCCATTGGGCTCCTAACCCCTCTCCGCAGGCTGCAGGAACTGGCTGCCAGTCCGCAACGCCCGTGGAGAGGGGTTGGGAGCAGGATCCAGCCCCCAGCTCCTCACCACAGCGCTGGAGCTGGATTGAGCCTCCAGGCCAGATCAGGACCAGAGGACGAGCCTGCCCTGCGGCGGGGAAGAGGGTGAGCCCTGGCCTGTAAATTCGGCTTAAAAGCATAAGCCAACTTACAGGGCTGGAGTTAAGGAGTTAAGCACTTGCTTAAGTCGACTTAATACTTTCTAAATATAGACTAGGAGTTGCTTAAGTCGACTTAAAGGGCTTTAGGTTGACTTAAGCCCATAGTGTAGACATAGACTTCCAGAGTCCTCCCCAAGTCCCTCTAAACTAGGAATGGAAGTCCGGCCTGACAGGTGCTGCATATATAGCTAATCACCTACTTGTGGGTCAGGAAAGGATGGACCATGGACCAGCTGGCAGAGAACCAGGGAGTTTTTCACCTTCCTTGCAGCATTTTCAAGCCATATTGGGTTAAGTGGGAAAGCTTTTAATACCGATGTGGTTAAGCTGTTAATTGATTGAAATGTGCAGCTGTTTTCCAGTGCAGTTAAAAGAACAAAAATTAATTGTTCCCAGAAGTGAGGATCTCAGGTTTTGGAGATGGGCTTTGGGCTCATGTATCGGATGCGGCCCTCTGGGTCTCATGAACTGAGGTCTCTACACTCTGTCCCTCTTACAAGGGAAAGGTGGTAGATGTAGAGTGAGCTGAGTTCTGGAGAGGTCAGCTGAGGGGTTATGTGATAGGAAGCCTGTAATTTGTGCACTGGAACCACTAAGGGAATGTCTATATAGCAGGGGTGGCCAAACTTATGGAACTCAAGAGCCACACAAGTTGATTATTAAGCCTTCAAGAGCCACATTGAGACATCTGGTCATATACTTTTACCTTCTAAATTGATTTGCTGACATTCTTCCACGAGCCACACTTTTTCATTCAAGAGCCACATGTGGCTCCCAAGCCGCAGTTTGGCCATGCCTACTATATAGCCATACATAAAAATGCAGTAGGGAATTTCAGAGCTGACTCATGCTGGTGGGCTGTGCACTTTGAAGCTAAAAATAAAGTGAAAACTTTTGAGCTGTGACAGCTGCCTGAGCTTTGAAACTGGTATTGGAGAAGTCTCAAATCTTGGGTCTCAGGAAAAACAGTAAATTCTATATTGCTCTTTTTAGCTATAGAGTGTAGGTCTTACGAGCCCAAGTCAGTTGACATGGGCTCTGAAACTTGCTGATGCACGATTGTTTTCGCTGTGTAGATTTACCCTTGAAAGTCCTGTATAGGAGAGTGTGGGAAGCAGTGCCGCCTGTCCGTCTTTAAATTTAATAAAAGTTGCAGTGTCACATAAAATGTATCTTTACATCTGTCCTCATTCTTTTTCTGAATCCAGATCAACTACTGCCATGTGATGCAATGTGTAACCATAAAATGAGTTCCTCATTGTTTTACTCAACATACTTCAATTTTGTATTAAATTAAAAGAGATATTTGATCAGATGTATCATATACATTAGCTCAGATTAGTGTAATATTTAGAATATTTACTTTTATGCTAAGAATAAACCAATTGGGGAGGTGAAAATCTACTGAACTATTTTTTTAACTGAGAAGGAGATGAGTACAACTTTTTTTATATTATATTTGTGTAGATGTGTCATGTCAGATGGGTCTCAGCAATGAAGTGCTTGCACTTGGCATGATGAGATGTTTTCTAGGTATTTTATCATGCTGCTTCATCCATGAACAATTTAATGAAAAGGAGAGGCAGGTGAAATCTGAATTTGATTTCTGGTGTGAAATAAGCTTGCCTTGTTACATGAGTTACAGTGGTTTGGAACTGTCAAGTCACTTCTGACAGCTGGCAAGATGGAGAGGTTTTAGTAGCAATGCTAATATACACTCCACCCCAATGACCTGCATAAGGGTTTTCAGATTGCTGCATAGGTTATCTGATTTGGGATTGAATGATGTACATTGACATGTTTTATTGCTGTTTCTAAATCACAAAGTTAAGATGCAAAGTACTACTGCTTAAATAACTTTATTTATTTATTTAATTTATATAAAAATGATGGATTTAGTTTTTTAGCTTATGAATGTTTAATAGAAGAAATATTGTCATGGTACATAGATTTCATATGCATTTAAGTTCACTGGCTAATTTTGGAAACAGTATTATAGAAAGCTGTTGTCAGTATGTGTTCTCAAAGGAATTATATTTTGTGCTGTGTTTCTTTCTACTAATTTTTGCCTTTGGTTTAAGGTTCCTGACATCCATTAGAGTTGAGGGAAGTCTGTAAAACATTATAACTCTGTTCTTCTCATCACCCCAAAAATAACATGTCCACACTTTTTAATACTATATGGGATTTTTATAACCTCCAGCACAGGATCAAATTTGACAGTGACCTGTTTTACTTTTAGTGAAGTACAAAGATTTGTAATAGTTATAAATGGCAGTAGTCTCTTTCCATCTTTACCAAACAGAGGTTCTTGTTCAGCAAATAAGTAATTCCCAAAATATGGTGACATGATATTGTTCCATTCCCTGTAGTTTATTCCATCCTAGTCATTCACTTTTCAAAGATTGTGCTGGCTTAGTAAAACCTTACAGTATCAGTACAATGGCGGTGATATGGAGTTTGCAGTGGTTTGTGGCTTTTCCACTCCCTGCCATCAGTCCTGTTGTCTTCAGTCCCTTCTGCTTAACTATTCCATAAATCACCATCCACAGGCTTACTGTTCATATTTGAGGGAACATGCTCTTAACACTTAGGGAAAGGAAAAGGAGCTCCTGTGCATTAGGCTCCAGATCCTTATCTAGTGTGAATTGTCATAGCTCCTCGGAATCAGTGCATCAATGATACTTTATGTGGACTTCAGTGTACCTATGGCACTTTATACCAAATGAAAATATAGTTGTTGCTTCACAAGGTATTTATTAAAAGAAAGAAACCCTGTAACTTCTGTTTCTTCTTTGAGGGCAGACAAGCTCATTTCACTAATTGTTTAAAAGACCTGCAACTTTTTCTTCTGCTGGGTCTTGTTTAAAATATCTTTAGGAGAACAACAATAGGATCATTGAAGGTGCAGAGAAAGCATTTAACATTTCTGTTCCTCAGTCAGTTACCGCTGTATGCTTCAGAATCCTAAAAATAAGGTGTGTGTATGTGAGGAGGGGGGTGTTGATTCAAGTACTAAACACAGTCTCTGGTCCTGAGGATAATCTGTGATTTTCTACAAACAAATTTATGTTTAGAGCCCTGCAGATCCATGGGTATCCGCATCCACAGATGGGAATGTGGATAACTGCAGACGCATTGCTACAGATCGACTCACAAATGCGGATTCTATTTTTACCTTCTCACAGTGTGATCCACCGCTGCAGCTCCTGCGCTGATCTGTCTCAGCAGCACAGGGGGGAACTAGGAAGTGCTCCAGCCAATCCTAGCTCAGCTCTGGTTGTAATCTGCCAGCCAGTCAGAGTCTCAGTCTGGGGTTTGGAAAGCCACTGCTGGCCTTTGATTGGCTCATTCCCCATGATTTCCTTACCCACTTCCTTTTCTTGTTTGCTGTCTGCATGCTATGCTGTCAATCAGAGATTTTATTGGTGGGCAAGGAAATCTGATTGACTGTACAGCATGCGAACCACAAACAAGGAAAAGAAAAAGTGGGTGTGACCCATATGGGGAATGAACCAATCAAAGGCTGAAATGCTGAGTGTGAGCCCAAGCTTGGTTGTGGATGCAGTTACAGATGCAGCTGAAATCTGGCATGTGGATTTCAGAACGGATCAATGCTATCACTGAGTGGATGCGGATCGGATGCAGTTCCACATTTTTATATCCATGCAGGGCTCTAGTTTTGTTAATTTTAAGTCCAAGGAAGCATTCTGTGTCTACTGCAGGAGAAAATAACATCTTGAAGGTAGCCAATAGATAACCCCACTATTTCATAATAGACTCCTCAGTAGCCAGAGCATTTCATATACCACACTTACTATATAAATTCCTAAACTGAACTCCAAAGACTGGGAATTATCTAGAAGTTTCTGATTTATTCTTTTTTCAGATACCAGGTTTTTCCATTATTTTTTACTGATTCAATTTTACATGAAATAAGATGTCAAATAAAACAATCTGAAGAGAAGTTTCTTTTTAAACTTTTATAATAGACAGGATCTATTTTATAATAGACAGGATCTAGATATGCAAATTTAAGAACATATAATGTTTACCTGCTTCTACATCATTCCTGGGCTTTTGACTGAAATAGGAATCTACTTTTCTTCTTCACTGAAATTTAGTTTGGAAATGTCTTTGCAATTCATCATCTAGATCCCAATCTAAAGATGATTAAAGTCAACTGAAAGAGTCGCATTAACTTGTGTGAGCTGTGAATCAGAGCAAAAAGTTCTTCAGAAAGATCAAACAGTGTCATAATGGTGGATGACAAATAATCAACAATTTTGGAAACAATTTTGGAAAAATTTCAAAGTATGAATGGAAAGTTTATTCAAGAAGCTACCCATCAGATTAGTTTGGATGGAGCAGAAGCTCTTTCGCCTAGTGGAACCAAGAACTGCATGAGATCTTTTCCCATACATATGCTATGACCATAAGAAGTATTTCTATTAGAGCTGTAGGCTTCCAAATCCCACAGAGCCACTAGTAAAAGATGCAGAGAGAATAGATTCATGGAGTAAAATTCTTCTTATATTGAAGCTTACCACAGTGAGGCCAGGATTTCACCCTTGGTATCCTGTGTTATGCTTAATGCCCACAGATCATGTATCAGTAGTTACAGCAGGATTTATGGAAACACTTGGCACAAGCAATTTAACTATGACTTACTATGTGAGAGAAGGATTTTTTTAAAATGTCTGAGTTGTATGAATACCAAAATAGCATCCAGTAATCAATTGGTACTTCATAAATCTAGTTGAGGACATTTTGATATTTCATAAATCTGGTTGAGGCTCAGGTAGGTATGATAAAACAGAGCAAATGGGACTGTTTGATTTTGTTGTTGTTTTTTTAAAATAGTCATGTTTGTTTACGTAACCTAGATCTCTTAAGTCAGATGACATACAATTTGCTCAAGTATAGGTGGTCCTTTTATCAGTAAAATCTATTGAGTTAAACAGATAATTAGTGGTCCTATGATATTTATTTTGTAATTTTCTATAGATGTCCCCATGTTTATTTGTGGAAGTCAGATGTAGTTATCTGATGAAAGAATATACCCAAATATTTTAATGAATTTGTGGTGTATCTTTAATTGACAATTTTATGTAGTATTTCCTCAAATGGGATCTGTCAAGCCATCACTCAGTGAATTTTCTAGCACATATCCACAACTTTTAAAATTCCTTATAGAAAAAGGTTAGTTTAGTTTCCAGCAAAAGAATATTATGTTTACATATGGTAATGGATGCCAACGTTCCAATAATCTTTTTGATAATCTTTAAAAATATATTTGAAATGAAGGAATGGCTAAACATTCCCAAAACTCTAGTCAAACTATGTGGAACTTCTTATAAGAAACAGGCCTCTAATGGAATTGCCCAAACATAATAAAAATTATTTTCAAGTTGTAAATGCAATTAGAACATTTGGGAAAGAAGGCTATGTCATTAACTCTTTGACCTACCTAGCCCACCTTTTGAATCTGTTCAGGATATTTCATTGATGGTTCAGTTTTTAAAAGTGGGATATTGTTGTTCATGTGGTCCACTAGGAAGAGGATCATCTTAAAGTGGATTACATTATAGCGCAAATTTGACACTATTTTACATAGTTCTAGTGTTTGCAGTTTCACAAAGAGTGCCGTTGCTGTACATTTATCAAGCATTGTTAAAAGGTATATACTATCCAAATTCTTACTAGCTAGCTCTTTGTATTTTAAGCAGATATGTACAGAAAAAATATTTACTAAAGTATCAACACAATGATTATAGTACTGTATTTAAACCATACCAAAGACAAGTAACATCCACTAATAGATTGTGGCATTTTTGCAATAGTATTTGATACAATACATACAGGTTATGCATTGATATCAAGCCATCAGCAAAAGTAAATGGAAGCTATTCTAATGGGAAATTTGTTGTTTGCATCAGTGGTTCCCAACCAATGTGTCGCAGCACAAAAATGTTTTGCAGAGAGCAGGGTGATGTGTTGCCAAAAAATGGTGAGACACCACCCTGCTCTCAGGTGGAGTGCCACTGCCACCAGCTTGCCTTGTCATGCTCCCAGGCTGAAGTAGAGTGGGAGGTAGGGGGAGCTGGCAGCGCTCAGACTGGGAGCAGTCCCAAGCCTGCAAGAATTCCTACAGCCCCAGGAGGCTCCCAGCCCTGGTGCCAGCTGGTCCTGACCAAATGTGTTATTTTGTCACCTCAAGGAATGGAGAGTGGGTGCTACTCTTCCTGATTCAGAAAAAAATAACTTCTCTCACCAGGCTTACCCTTTTTTAACTCGCAGGGTCTTCCATTCCCTGGGGAAGAGTTAGCGTGGCCACACTGACCCCAGTCCCTCTTTTCTTGCAGCTTCTGAGCCTCCTTCTCATTCCCTCATCCTTAAAGTACTATTCCCTCTACCCTGACAAGACAGACAACAGTTGCTCAGCCACCTGCCACTTAAGTTGCAGTGTGTGGTCATTCTAATTACTATTAAAGCAGTGAGCTTAGCTACAAGGAAGAGCCAAGAAGAGAGGCTTCTTTCTCAGCTAGTTTCCTCTACTTACTTCAAAATCCTAGAAAAGGGAAGTGGAAAACATGACAGCCTATCATCAGGAATCCTTGCGAAACAAAAATTTAATTAATCCCGAAGATCTCAGGTGCTTTAACAAACTGACATAAAACTGTACAAATTATCAAAACTATCATGGGAAAGAATCCTAATTTTCACTCCAGCAGCCAGAAACTTAGAATACAAAGCAGCAAAAACATCCGTAAAATAAAATGCAAGTCTTTGGTCTTGCTTTAAAAGTTGCCAGAGATATATGTAGCAGGTATCAAAGTTGGTGAGTTCCTAATGTGTAGCCCTTCTATTTTTTTTTTTTTAATTACTCTCTTGGGACATCTAGCAATTCAAAATATCACCAATATCAATTACCAAAAGAGCCATAAGATTTTCTACTGTATGTAGGATTTCTACTGTATGTTATTTAGGGCTTTATGCAACAAATAAAACCTTGACGTTCACTCACTCATAAACAACATGTTCAAAACATAATAGAAAATATTGTACAGTTTAGTTTAAAAATCCTGTTTGATGATGATTTTGCAAAATCCATTTAGAGACGCATTCTGTAGAATTTATCTTTAATATGTATCTGGCATTAGACATTTTCTAGTACGCCTACTAAATATTTAGTCTTATCTAATTACTAGTATCCCAGGATGGGATCACTGGTAAGCCTAGCAAGCCAGTCTCTTTTTAAGAATATCATTCATGTGGAAGTACCTTTTCAGAGTTGTTGGTATTACTACCTATTTATTTCCATTTCTTCAGTAATAGAATTCATAAATTATCTAGGCAAAACATCTGAAACCCAAATCATGGGAAAGTTTTTGAGACTATTTTCTTGAAAAATACCAAAGGTGTAGCTATATTAGTCCAGTTCAGCAAAGCAAGCATGGAGTCTGGTGGCACTTTTAAAGAGCATCCAACAAAGTGGGATTTTCTGCCACGAAAACTGATGTGATAAATAAATTTGTTAGTCTTTAAAAGTGCCACAGAGCTCCTTGTTTGTTTTTCTTGAAAAATTATTGTACTAATTATAGTATGGCATGTATTTTAAAATGTATTTTACTTTATTCAATATTAAGGCACTTTTTGTATCTGTGAATGGGGGTATCTTACGTTTTGAGCCAAGCATGACCTAAGTATCTTCTGAAAAGTTTATGGCTGAATTAACTGTCTCGCCCCCTTATCTGAAATCACAGTGCTTCTCTCTTGACATTATATTTGGAGATTGAGGAAATAATTATGTTGTCACAAACAGGATTATGACTTTACATAAGAAATTAAATGTCAAATGCAGATAAACTTATCAATTCTGCCTACCCTTATGTAAGCTTTCAGAATAAAGGAATCAGGCACAAGGGAGACCCATGAGCAAGATACATAAGGCCTGTTTCAAATACAAAACTATTAATAGAAGTTGAAATTTACAAGGTCTGTGCTTGAAGTTCAACATGAGTCCTCAAAATATAGTTTAGGAGCTTGTGCAGGCATGAATTTCATCTGAGAAGAGCAAAAATTTTCTTCTTATAACCAATACTACTGAAGTTAAAACAAGAGGAAGGAGCAGCTCATGACAGCATATTTAAAATGATTTTTAACATGTAAGTAAGATGAAAAGATTTAAAACAAATTCTATGGCTGGAAACTCCATTTATATGGTATATATTTCAGCCTAATAATCAGAGCTTACTGTGGGTCAGTGTGTCATATCCCAGTGGTATCTAGTGAGATGGAGGGTTATCTTATGTGTCAGCTAGATAACCCTGTGAACAATTGTGAGCAGGCAAGATAATGGGACTGAATTCTGAAATGAGGTCAAATCCTGAAATAAGACTGGAAATATTGTGGAAAACTGTGTTAGATGTGGGCATAATACTACTGCTTATAAAGGTAGTCACCCTTTACCATCATTAGTCATTTATGTTTGACAATAATCCTTTTTAATAGGGTACAATTAAAATGAGTGAGAATGTTAAAATCAGGTACATAATCCTGTACTGAAAAAAAGGCTTGGCAGAAAATAACTTTCTGTCTAGTGGCTTTAGCTTTCTTATTTTAAAAAATGCTCAGTGTATATTATCTGTTTAATTATTATTACAGAATAAACTGATAACATTTGTCATAAACTGTTGGCTTAGATTGTACCATATTAACATTGCATTATAACCAATTATCTTGTAAAATGAGCTTTATATAGTAGTTAACAAAATAAGAACGCTATAAATAATTTATGTCTTTGAATTGTAATAGTTTTTAAGCAAATATTACATCGTTATTCTGTCAGTCTTAACAGGTTGTACTTACATTGATGCTAATGTAAATTTAACTTCCTTTCATTGCGGGGTTATAGATACTTAAACATTTAGTTATTTGCTATGTGTTATTTTGAAAATGAAAAAAAGTGCTGATGATTGCACTTGTTTGTAAAAAGGATTAGTGAAGTGTTCATTTGAACAGTGAAACCAGACACAGAACACTCTTTATTTTACTTTTCAGAACCATTACAGGAGAATATTGATATGAGTAATCAAAATAACTCAGTCTTTACATGTAAGAAAACTGCCTTTAGAGCTAATTTGAATTTACTGTATTAAATTCCCTACTTGACAATAGGAAAATAGATTACTGCATATATACAAAGTATATATTTTGAGATTTTCACAGAGAAACACTTTTCTTATGGAAGGACTTCTTTTCAGTATTATACAGATATTAATTTCACAGCTTTGGTAATCTCTTTGGCTTTTGAACTCATTCACTCTATGTGATGTTTTATATTGCATTGTAGACTTATATTTTTTACATTAGTATTGCCTCAGACCCCTAATGCTACTGCAGTCATAATACATAACAAGAGCTTAGTGACTTTGGTAGCCTTTGGTCAGCCAGTAGAGGCCACTCACAGCTTGCTGCTAAAGCTGGACACAGAATTGAAAAAGTTCTTTTCTTCTTTTTTTTTTTCTTCTTTTAATCCCATTTGGGTAAGCTTTTGCTGTCAGAAATAATCATAATGCTAGGCTAGCAGGCAAACACTTCTGCTCACGAGTAATTCTGCTCACATCAGTAGAACTACTCATGTCTTGAATACTTGTGGGATTGGACCCTGTTTTTCTTATGATAAATCATGTAGTAATGGGGAGGGGGGAACTGCAGCTCTTTAAAATGTACATTTCAATTGGTTCAGCAAGAGGCTTTTTTAAGTGTATCTATCTGACATATTTAAATGCCATCCCATCACTGTCGTATCTGAGTGCATCATAATTTCCAGTGTATTCTTGTAATACTCCCATGAAGTAGGGAAGTCTATTCCAGTTTTTGCAGAAGGGACCTAAGGCAGAAGGTCTGTATTTTTTTCAGTGAAGCTGGGTGCATGCTTTCCAGGGGGTAGACAGACAGGTGCTGGCTTGGCTTGAGCCAGCCTGCTAAAAATAGCAGTGTAGCTGAGGGTGCACAAACAATGGAGACAGGCAAAACGTTGACCTGGGTGCCTGCATAAGTATCCAGGAGGGCTGGTTGTGATTATTCTTAGGTGTGCTACGTCCACTGCACTGGTATTTTCAAAGCCTGAGCTCAAACAAAGCTAACATGTCTGTCCACCTGTGCTGAAAAGACATTACATCTGCAGTGGAGACATCACTACATGAGGGAGGACTTGAACTTAAAAAATATCGACTTCTAAGTGAACTGCTAAAATCACTGCCAAGAATTGTGTATATGTATAGTATGAACATCAACAGTTGGCATTCACTTTTTAAACCATAAGAGATCTATTTTAATTTGTTTAATTATTTTGTTGATGTTTTTTTCTTGTGCATGAGAGCAATAATGCTAGAAAATTTTATCTAGTACTTTGTTCAGATACCTAATAAGGTGCAGGTAACTTGTACAATACAAGCTTTCCTTTCCTAGCACAATATTTATATGAATCATTTCTTAGCAAGGGCTATCTCCACTGGAGGCTTAAGTCAACTTAAGCAACTCCATGGCTACATTTCACATTTATTACATCAACTTAAGCGCTTGTTCAGGTTGACTTAATAACTCTTGCCCTTTAAGTCAACTTAAGCATTAAGTCGACTTAACGAAATGTGGCCACCTAAGTTGACTTAAGCCAGGGTAGCTACTAAAGTCATCTTAAGCCAGGGGACCCACTTAAAGTCAACTTTATTAAGTCCACTGAAGTGGCCTCCAAACTTAAGTCAACTTTATTAAGTCAACTTAAAAAAAAATGTGGACTCTCTAAGTCAACTTAATAAAGTTGATTTAAAGTTGACCTTGTTAAGTTGACTTAACAGAGCCCGCTTGAGTAAACATAGCCTAGGAGAGGCAAGCCGTACTGGAAGGGTAATTCTTTCTATGTGCTAGCATGATTTTGTGCTATCCTGTGAATTTGTGGCCAGTATCTCTCTTTAATAGGAGATTGCTTGAATTAAAAAACAGCCTACCTGGTTTCCACTTGTAAGGAAATTATTTTGATTAACTTCACTACAATCAATTCTTAACCATTGCAGCATGCTCAAAGCTGCTTCTGGACTAGTGATGCCATACAGTGCTTCCTCAGATACACAAATCCTCACCATGGCATGTTTAATGGTGGTGATGGAATGTCAATAAAACAAACCACAGAACTCCTTTCATTTCTGCTAGGAATTTTGTCTTGACTGATAAACATGTTTCATTTAAACAGGGAATGTAGTTGTAAATATAATATGTTTTTTGTTAGAGGGTTTGGGAGAATTTTAATGTTGTTTTCTGAATTAGGTATCAGAGTAAACAAATTAAATTTGTTACGTATTTCATTGTTGTGATAAAATTCAATTTGTTATTTGACATTCACCAATTCGTAAAATTCCTTGGACCGCATTTTTGCTTTGGATACTCAGTTGTTTGTTTCTAAAGTGAGGATATGATTCAGGGTTTCCTGTTTACAGTGCATTTATTCTATCTCACCTGTTCAATAACACAAAAGAATTTCTTCATTCTACTTTCTCACACATTCATTCATTTCCACAGTTCTGGTTTTCTCTGTGACTTGGTTTGTTTCCTCCCTTCATTCTATCTGTTGAAAACTCTGACACCAAAATAAGTCCTGAGCAAAGGTCCAGGGTTAAATATGTCCCAGCGTATCTCCATAACTGTTTCCAGTGTTACTCGGAGAATACTCATGTTCTTGATGATTTTCTATCAAAAGTCTGTTTTAGTTTCATAATATACCTTTCTTGTTTGGTTGCATCCTAAAATCAATGGAAACAAAATGTAGATATATTGAGTTTAAACCCCCCACCCCCAATTTTTTTTTTAACTTTTAAAATTGAAATTTACCGGTAAAATATTTTAGCTGTTCTTGTAACATTTAGAATCACAGGTACACTTTTTTTCAGTCTCCAATATCAAACTAGTTTGACTTGGTTAATCTTGCAAATAAGAATCATGTAAAGGTGGGGTAAGGATAGTTTGGTGAGTTGTCTGAAATGAAACTTGAAAAAATGTACAAAGTCCATGAGGTCACTTGAGGATTTTTGTTGGTTTTTTGGTTTTTCCACACCAAAGGGGGGCGGGGGGGGGATTGCTATAATATGCATCGTTTTACCCACAGTGGTGAATTTGGGTGCTTCCCCCACTCCCTTTTTTTAAATGCAAACAAAACAGTAGACCTTCTTCTTGAGTATTGTTTGTTTCTTTGTCTGTTTGCGCTAAGATTAGTGTCTTGGTTTTTTACCTGTTTCTCTTGAGCTGATTGCCTTCATTTATCAATTATGTACATTTTTCTGGCACACTGGCTAAACACAATAGGGGGCAGTCATACAGAGCCTGGCATGTTTTAAAATTGCTGCTCACTTCCAAGTAACACTGTCATATTAAGAATCATAAAAAGAGTAACAGCAAACTTCTGGGTCTTGACAAACTGGCAAACCAGTGATACTATGGAGACAAAGAGCCTTGAGGGAGTGGGGTTTGATTGACCAAGTGTCACTGAGCTAGAACAGCGGGTTATACAATAGAGAGGTCCTTCTCTGGAAGCGTTTGTCGTTGTAGTCACTGGAGCAAGAGAGCATTTGGAGGGCGAATAAAAATGTGCTAGAGAAATCAAGTCCCAGGATGTGGGAGCTATGTAAGCATGATAACTATTTAAAAACATTTACTGCGGGTATAATATTAGCTGGGTATTCTTGAAAACTACCAATGAAAATTCACATTTGTTTATGTCTTGATAGTCTTTAATTCAGATCTTAATTTATTGTAATGTTATAACTCTAATTATGACAGTCTGATAATGAGGTGTTTTGGATCTTAGAAGAAATAGGAAGTAAACATGCAGGTTTGGGTACATACTTATTTACATCTTTCTGTAATATACTACCCATGCTAGCTTAATCATGAAAAAAACAGTGTAATCAGATGCAAAGACAGTTGTTTTCCTACCATTCTAGTCAGTAAAGAAAAAAATATCAATGATAATAAATGAGTAATAAAAATAAAAAAAAGTTGCTTTTAGTAAGGATAATAAACTTCAAAGAATAGATGTTTTATTTCTTTCTTTCTTGTCATTTAGCTGAATTTCCTAAAAATTGGAAATTATAGCACTTGTGAATTAAGGATAATTTATAATGGATAAATTGTGTTGCTACAGTTGAGTTTGTGTCAGTTTGTTATAAACCCTTATTTTCTGAGGTTTGTAACTTGAATCAAAGAATTTTGGTTTGGACTGAAGCTGGGTATGTAAAGTCTTAAGCTTGAAAATAGTTGGATGTTTTCCCTTTTCTTTTTTATCAAGTGTTGCTCCAGCTCAAGTGTTTGAGGCTACTGGCATTTGAAAACTACTATAAGCTTGTGAATTTGAAGGCTTTTTTGATATGTCTGGAGCTGGAATTGCTTTACTTATTAAAATGAACTTTTACTTATCAGATAGTCTGTAATGTGGATTTATGTCAGCTGTCTTGTAAGGATTAAAAATAGATCAAGTTCTTCCCCTTTAAAACATAGGCTAATGTGTCTGAGTAGCTGAGGTTCAGTAAAACTTTCCAAAGGTTTTATAGTATATGCACTGTATAAATATGACACCTAAAGTTTGCATTTCAAATCAATGATTATTTAAATAATTTCTTTAAATTCATTTCTCTTGCAAAAAAATTTTTGCTAGAGTCATCAGAGACCAGATTTCTCTTCAGTAAGATAATTTTTTAACTGCATGCATGATGGAATGTTTATACACAATATAATTTTCAAATAAGAATAGAGTTTTCAAATATTTCCCCGGTATTATATGAACAGGTAGACTTCCTGTCACTCAGATAGGATCCCTTCTTTCCATAGTAACATTAACTCATTTTTGAGATCCAAAAACATCTTAATATCAATAAGTTGTAACCTACAGCAGTTGAGATATAGATACTGTCTGCTTTCTCTGTGTACATGGAGGGGATGCAGGATTGCCCTGTCACACCAGAAAAGGTAGCCACACTAGCGAGGAGGTCTGTTCCTTTTCGTCTTCTCCATCAGGATATAGTAAAATTCATCTTATATGCCTTTGCGGGAGGAAGTATGGAGATCATTTTTTGAACAGAAGCCGTGTGTCTCACAGAGAACAGGCCTGCTGTGTCCTGTGTATCTTCAAGTCTAGCGTCCACGCACTTATACAGTCATGAACCACCCTAGTTGGAGCCCTCAGGTATGCAAGTGTACTTGTAAGAGAATATCCTCTTCCCTGTTCCCTTCTAGATTTAGCCCTTCTTTCCCCCTAAGAATGAAAAGAATTGATACAGGGAGTGAATCAATTGATCCTGGAAAGAATTTAATCATCTCCCCTCAATGAGGAGGTCAGTGTCTCTACACATTGTCTGATGGATGACTTTAAGATGTTCCAAGATATGATGAAGCATGCTGATGTCCCCCCTTTCCCACACATGCACACACACTGGGAAGCAGTGCAAGAGAAGTCATACACGAGCTGCTAGACATTCTGCACTCCCCATATCTATTAAAAGATGATTATTAGAGCCTGTGAAGGACATGTGGCGAACTCTAGTATCAATACCTGCCACTTTCAGAATGAAAGATAGATCATACAGAGTTCCTCCAAAGGGCTTCAAGCACTTCTACTCACATCTGAGGATCACTTGTAGCAGCTGTGGGGGGGAAAAAATGAAGTGGGAAGGGCCTACTGAAACAATGATCTTCACTCAGACAAGTTCTCTCAGTTATGGAAAGAATCATGTAGGAGAAATTAGAAGAATTAATATTTATCATGCTAGAAGGATAGCTGACAAGTAGAATTTCCCTGCTTGCTGCAGTCATTGAGATTTTTCTGGGGAGCATCAAACTACAATAGAGAATCTTTCATTTGGGAGATGCAACCTCTTCCATTCAAATTGCAGCAGGGCCCTGCATTCATTAAAGGATTCAAAAAACATTTTGCATTCTCTAGGTGAAGACACTCCAGTCCTAAGGAGAAAGCAAACCATACCTCCTTCAGACAGGGTCCCTCTGCTCCATAATTTTATAAGCTACAGAGTTTGGGAACCATTGAGGCAGAGGCAGAGGTTCCAACATAAATGACCTACCACCTCTTCCTTTGCTACAGTCCACTTTCTGTCTTCTTTTCAATAGCATGTTTCATCCCCTTGTGAACAGCCTGGCAGAACTTCATAGGGTTTCTTCCCTCCTTGCCAATACGGAATCTTGCCCGTAGTTTTGCACAGTACTGAAAGTATTCAGGAAGTGTTTGGCAATTGTTGCAGCTTACTTAAGGAGACAAGGATCCCAGGTCTACCTGTATCCCAATGACAAGTTAATCTAGAGACGATCAGCCCACTAGGGGTCCTCACCATTTTTATCTGATCTATGCTAATTATTTTGATTACTTAAGAGTTCCCAGTTAACATTCTGAGGTTGATGGGGTCTTGGTCCAAGATCAGGCCAAGTATTATTAAACTTATTGTTCAGTTGAGACCTCAATGTGAACAGCTGCAAAACTCACACTTAGGAAAATTATTCTCTTTTTGTAATAGTTAGCAAACTCTACCCTGGCAAGGTAAATAGAGATAATACAGAATGTATGGTAGAACATATCTACACTCCCTAGCCATCGCTTGTAGAACGAACTGAAATGTTAACCGTTATCTTCCTCATCAGCATCATCTGTGGCCATCATCTTGGCACCTCTCAAGAGCAACATCTCTTCCCTCTCAAGTACATAGGCTGAGATACCAATTACATAATATGTTACACTGATGCCACTATGTCTAATGCATATTCAGTAAGGGTTTTTCTTCTTTCCCTTATTTATATAGCCTCTTCCTACTAATACTGAGGTACCCTTAGCCTATAGATTAGTATATTAATTACTTCAATTTATCATATACGGAATATAGCATTACTATCTTTATGGGTTTTTCCTTTGACATTCGTAACTGTGGTGTCTGAGTGGTTTACAAGTGTTAATTAATCATCACAATGTCCCTTTTGATATTAGATGGTATCCCATTTTACAGAAATGGAACTGAGGCACAGATACTAAGTCCAAAATAATCAGATGTGTCCTTTTAAGTTTTGGTGTCTAATTTTAGATACCCATATCCCAGTTTTTTCAAAGTGCAGTTTAAAAGTTCATCTTTGCAGCACTCTGTATGCTCAAAACAGAGCTCCTGCTGACTTCAGTTACACTTGTTAGCGCTTAGTACTTCTGCATACCAGAGCCTAGCATCTGAAGTTTGACACCCTGAAAATAAGAAGTTAGAACCCACCTGCCAAAATCCTGGTTTGTGATTTGCTCAGCTTGCATAAAACTATTGAAGAAGCAGCAAGAGAAAAACCTGAATTTCATCTGTCTTAACCAGGAGAGACCCTTTTCTCTTTGTGCAGTCCCTGCTTTGCTTACTGCACCCTTTCCAAACTCTGCAGCAAATGAGGCAAGGATCCTACAGTCAACATCATTCATTAAATTATCTGTGTTCACTCTCTGACTATTCTCCAATTTATGCAATGAGTGGGGCAAGGGGTACTGTAGAAAAAATTCTATGCCATCATGTCTTTAAAAATTGTTTGAAAATTCATATGCACAAAAAGTTGCAAAGGAACCCTTAAATCTGGCATTTCCTTACTTAGAGTGCTTAGACCTGAGTACTTTCAATTTAATTTTTAAAACGTAATTTTCTAATTTCTTCAAAAAAAATCAAATTAAAAAAACAGAAATATTCTGTGGGACCATACTGACCTCCACATTGAGTAGCAGGAATAGGCATTTATATGCACATCACAGATCTCTACCACATGAGCTGGTGGAGTAACTAGTAGTTATTCTCTATGTGGACCAGTAAGTATTTTGCCCAGTGATTTTTCACAGCTATTTACTTGATAGCAGAAGAGTGGGACTCAAGAATTGCTCTTTCCCCCAGACCTGTCCTTGTCTCTCTTCCTCTCATTTATTGCTGTTATCCCCCCATCGTGCCCTTGTCCCTGTCTGTCCCCTTTATTCTTTTCCCCTCTCCTTCTCAAAGAAGCATCCATCCCACTTAACTTTCTCCCTGTTCTCACCCATTCTGCCCTGCTCACCTCAGTGCATTCAAATGAAGCAGTCTCCTTCTCCACTCTGCTGAGGTGTCAATAGGGAGAATATTGAGAGTACAATAGAGACATTTTCCTGGTTCTGTTCCTGCGCACCTAGTGTCAGAATAGTCCCCAGCAACTAGAGAAGGAATTGCTGGGAAAATTGTGCTCAACTTTAAACTGGAGCATAATCAGGCAGGTTGGGACCCACCTTCTTGGCCCTACAGCCCCTGATAGCAGTGCAAACTTTGTGGCCATAAACAGGACAGAGGTGCTGGCGCCTATGCCACTGCTCCACTCATGGCTGTGGGGCCACATGGCTATGAGCGGGGCAGAGGTGCCGGTGCCAATGCCTCTGCTCTGCATACAGTCGCTGGGCACCACAACTGCAAGCAGAGCAGAGGCATTGGCGCCTCTGCCTGCTCACAGTGCCCTCACAGTTGTGGTGGTGAAATTTGCGCCCCTGCTGGCCTGGACGCATGGCTCTTCCCCTCCCTGGGGGATAAGGAGGAGCTTCCAGTCATGTGACCAGAAGCTGACCTTGGCTGGGCCCTCCCTAAACAGAAAAGAGGGTCTGGCTATGCCCCTGCCTGTTGTTATAGTAGCAGAAAAAGGGGGGAAAAAAGGGGGGGAGGGAGTGGCCAGGGTGGGTACCCTTACACCTCCCTGATTTTTGGCTGTGCTTTCAACATCTTAGAACTGTTCACAGGTAGTTCAAATTATGGAAGCCCATAGGCTACGCATAGAGAGCTTGGGCAGCACTAGAACAAAGTGAATACAAAGATGAGGTGCAGAGTGCAAAGTCCCTTGTAATCCACTATTACCCTCCATGCTGTTTATTTCACTTGCATTAATTTTCTATTTTGGCATCCTGAGTTGTACTCTGCTCTCTAGTTCATCTTTCCTGGTTATTTCTAGTCTAGAAAACAGCTCCAGACATTTTAAAAATCTATTCAGCTTTTAGAATGCTTGCATTCTTAACTGCGGGGGAAGAAACAAATATTTTCTTCTTTCACCTCAATTATGGTTATTTAATTAAATATTTACGATCCATAACACATTTGAAAGTGGTTTTTCTTTTGTAACTCAAGGAGAAAGTAGACCATGAGAGACTGCAGTTTTAAAAAGTTCTGTACAAGTATGATTTTAAAGTTAACATTGTCATTATGTGTTGCTGTCTTTTTCTCTCCTTCTTCCTTAGAGGTGAATTCCTTTTGCCCAGCAATTTGCTTTTGTTTGTGGAAGGGTACAACAAATAGTTTTAATGTGTATTTATTAAAAATCTAAAAATTTCTAAAAGTAGATTTTCAGTAAAGTGTATGGCAGAAATAGCATTCAGAATACTACTTGTTGGTTAGAAAAACTTAATTAGCTTTTCTGCAGTATGCACTAAATTCACAAAGGGGTTTTACGACCGTCCCAAATTCATGTCTCTAAATATTTATGCTACCAAGACTCTGTGTGTCAATATTTGCAACCTGTTTTTGTGCTCATTGCTATTGGCCCTGAAGATGGTCACTGCTAATTTTATTATTTTTCTTGGATTTCCTTCTGAACATTGGAAACTCAGTACACATAAACAGCTGTAGATAGTTCTCACAGTGTCTTCTACCGGACAGACAAGCTAACCAGCTTACCAAGCATTCATCTTGCTCATGCTGTCCTGCTAGTTGACTCCTTCCTAGAGCAAGACAAGGAAGGCAACTGACTTCTTCACAGGAAGACTGAGAAGCTATCCGTATCTGATATTGCTAACATCAGACTTAGACTGTTGCCCTCTAAAGTGTGGTGTTTCTCACAAAGAAGGGCAATGTTGTAAATCTGAATTTAATATATACTAAGGTGTTGACATCTTATAATAATATATAACATAGCAAACGTATCCATGTATGTATGTTGTGTATTTAATTTTATAACTCCTTTGTGGCTTTTTAGTAGCTGAAGTCCCCTTTGATATGTAAGAGAAACCTTAGTGGTATACTTTCCAATAAATTGTAACTAGATTAGGAACACTTTTGTATTGCAGTATAAATTAGATACAACCCATATTGCTTTATATTAAGATATTGTTTTATACCTGACAATTTATCAGGTGGATTTTCTTGAAATGTCCACGCTTATTAAATTTTGGATTATGTATTTCAAGCAAGCTGGAGATTTAAACATTTTTCCATAAGCATGGCTGCAGGTAAACAACCAATTTTAGTCCAGAAAATAGCTTCTGCTTCTGTCAACATGTTGTTTATTTTCTCCCTGAGATAAAAAGTTCAGTTTTCTGATATTTGTACCAAGATAAAGTCAGTAAACAAGATTAATATAGTGTGGAAAAGGTTGTCAGCAGCCCTGGCAAAGGAAATAAGTTGCCTGTACACAGAACATACTGTAAACTGAATAAAAGTGTCAGGTCCACCATGAGATAATGTGATCATGAACCTTTAACAAAGCATGACATAGGCACAGTTGGCTTTTCTTATACCCACAGTGTAGAAAATGGATTACTATATCCCAGGGATACCCGCTGGAATAGCATGAAAACCTCATTTTGAGATTAATGCAGGATGTAACTCTCTAGAGCTGAGCCACATGTTTACCTCTGGTGTTCAAGTAACAGTTTGGTTATTAATGTTATAATCAGGAAGTTATGTATATATTTAAAATATTTTAGTTCATTAGCCATTTCAAAGTCCATATGTATCAAATAATTTGTCTTGCTCAATTTATAAGATAAAAGAACCAGGGCAAGTTCTTTAAAAGCTTTGATTGCAATTTATTTATTACTAAGTAAATAAGATTGCTTTCACTCCATTAAAACTGACAATTAAATATCAGATGTTAATATTTGGACACTCTCTTGCCCATTGTATACATTGATTTGCATATGAGGTTTTTGAAACAGCAAGTTATAATGCTTCTACATCTTGTGCTGTCAGAATTTTATATGTGGTTGCATTTAAATGATCACTAACAAGTAAAGTAGGTGTCCTTTAAAAGTTCTTTTGGGTTGAGATATTCTACCCATTACCCCAGCTTACAGATAGGGAATTTTTTCTGGAACTGGGCAAAAAATTTGAACATGTGGAACTTCGTAAAGGCATCTGTGGTATTACATGAAATGTTTTCCAAATGTGGACTTTAAGGTGCCTTGGTTCTCCTTCTGCATAAAAAAAAAGTATGAGGGAGGAGGAAACTTGCTTTTATAAAACACTCAGCGATTTGTTCTCTTTGAAAATGCAATGTATCATCTTCCAGATGAGTGATGGCCTGTCAAATGTGGATGAACAGGGGAGCCACAGATAAAGGGGGAGGAGGAAAAAAAAAGCCCAAACCTCAGTGGTACCAGACACTGTGTGCATATCAGCTGTTTATTTGTGTGATTTCCAAGTCTGCTTTCAGAAGTGACAGTGTGGCTGATTTTTTGTTGTCCTAACCTTGGTCATCTTGTGATTGTAAGACTATCCACTGGAGACTTCAGAATGTATAATTGTAAGAGGACTTGTTGCTCCAGAGAGCAATAACTTCAGCACTCACTTTCTGCATGTGTGCAACTTCAGTAGGTGGTTCCTAATGGCCCCCAACTCCACCTAGTGTCTACATGGATGGCTGTTACAACAAGCAGATTGTCCACTTATATTGAAAGGAGGACAGGAGACCTAATGTGTTTTTAATCAGACCATGACTTTTATTATTAGATGTTTGGGATGATGTGGCAGATAAAAGTGGACAGTATAAGTAACCCCTGGTTTGTTTAATGATACCCAGGAGGGTTGCTTCCTCCAGCTCTGCCTCTTTTTCCATTCAGGTGCCACAACCAATCCATTGCTGTGACCTTTCCTTCCCCCCTCCTCATAGGAGGGTAAAGTAAGCAATAAGAAAGGGGGGTTGGCTTGCCACCATACCATTCACAGAAGCTCCAAATGCTCCCTTCCCCTGCACCCCATCCTTTTCCTTTGAACAACAGCTCCTTTGAAGTCCTTTTCCAAACCAATCATCTGGTCATTGTATACCTTTCATATGAATTACTTGCACTGCACATCTGCTTCACATTTATATAATGAATTGCGTTATAGAGCCTATCTCCTTTTATTCTGTAGAGGAACAAAGTGCTCCATGAACCCTCTATGAGAAGGCAACAAAACTTCAACTCCACCTAGGCCAATATCGTGATAAGGGAAAAATTCCTTCCCAGACTGCCTGAAAGAAGGGGAGCCAATGCAATGCCCACAGCAGGTCTTGACCAAAGTATTTAATCACCTATAAGGAAGGAGGGTGGGTGGAGCCCCAGCCTGCTCTTTCTAAAAGGGGGCTTCACACACAGTGCTGCCCCTTTTAAACCCTTTATCCCTGCTGATTCCAGTGGATGAGTCTGCCTCACTATGCTGTCCCCTTGCCCTGTTTTGCAGCAGTTTTCTCTTTCCTGCCCTCCACAGCCATAAAGGACTATTACCTTCATTCAGGCCAGGGAAACTTCTCCTCTCTTAAAGGTGCAGTGCGGTCATTCTGCAAAAGAGCAGGAGACTGCTCTGCTATAATAATGCGTAACGCCACAAAGCCATATTTTCGACACATACACATTTTTCAAAGCTTGTTTGTGCTGCATGAGAGGCGTTATGTGATAAAAATAAAGCTAGTCTTAAAAAACGCTCATATTTCTTTAAGATTGCAGTTAAGGTTAAAGAAGGGACCACAAACTATGGCAGCAATGTAGTGCTATAGAAGTTACCATTTTATACGTACCTTTCACTCATCTTTTATTTTCATTAGCATTTCCTCTGTATTGACGGCTAAGGTGACTTAGGTTTTCGAAGGAGTCTAAGGGAGTAAGAGCCAGTAGAAAATCCCAGATGAACATCACAACTTTGTGGTGGTCTTTGTTTCTTAAAGATACAATACAATTTGGATGTTATTTTCAAACGCACCTAAATCCTGTTGCCAAGGATGTTTAGGTGCCCAAAGATGCAAATAAGCATCTTTTGGAATTTTCAGAAGCACAAGGTTAGGTGCCTGACTTCTATTAGCGTCCCACCAGGAACCTATTTGCATCATTATGTATGTATTATATACTCTTCAAGCATAAAAACATGAACTGTACATTTAAGACGGCCCTGTAACTCATAGCATTTTTTTCCCCCTTTTTTTCTTTTAGATTACCACTCCTGGCCCAGGCATCAAGAAAGTAGTTCATTTGTCCCAAGATTCTCATCACAGTGAGTGAGTACCAGTGATGGTGTTGTCCCTGTTTCTATTTTATTTCTTCAAGGGCTTGCTCGTGCCAATTCCAGATCAGGTGTACACACACTGCATACACAATCATTGGAAGATTTTTCCATTAGTGTTCCCTGTTGGGTTGATGGAGGTGCCCCCTGGAATGGCACCTTCCTGACAGCATCTATAGTGCTCTGTCGACCTTTCAGTTCCTTCTTAGTGCCTATGAAGGTCCTTGGAGCTTCTGGTGCTGGCCTTAGGCAAAGATGTTTCCATTCAAACCCTCAGCACTGTTGTATAAATAGCTTAAGTACTTACGTACCTAGTTAGATAGTAAGTAGAGTTAGCTTACAGAGGGTTGTCTTCTTAACCCTAGCAGGTGTCCAGGGGTGCCTTGGACCCAGGGAGTTAAGCTCTGCGAAGCCTACCAAAAGCCTGTATCAAAAGGCTATCTGCTCAGCTCCAGCCTGAAGTGCTTGGGAGAGTTTCAGCAAACAGAAGGTGCAAGATCCATAGGGATTTTCACACTAACAAGTTCCCTCTTGTTGGAGCTTCACAGCAAGAAGGAACTGGAGGGTCAGTTGGTCAGCAGGGCCCTATATACAGCACCATGAAGGCACCACTCCAGAGGGCACCTCCATCAACCCAACAGGTACCAGTGGGGGGAAAATCTTCCAACAGTGATGCGTGCAGTGCACACGTCTGATTTGGAATGTGCATGAGCAACATCTCTCAAAGAACACCAATTACAGGAAAGAAACTGTCTTTTATTTACATTACAGAAGTATTTGAGGCACAAAACTATGTTGTGCTACAAACCAAACAAACATTGAATACAAGAGAACTCCAGATCAGCTTCAGAACATACTAATAAAGATAGTACAGCCCTTTTAGTTAACTGTAGATTTCTAATTAAAATGTGGAGTTCAGTGCTTTGTTGAATGTGTTTTTATTACATATTTTTATGCATGTTCTTAAATTTGATTTAAAAGGATGCCATGCTGTGGACAGATATTCTGCACAATAAATACAGAAGATTGTATAGACATTTGAAGTAGTTTTGTTCAAAGAATAACAAGATGTTCAGACCTTCCAAACTACATTTCATAAGGAAAATAGAATACCTAATCATTTAATTTTGATACAGTAAGTATCCTGTGAGAAAAGTAGTTTGCATATAAGTTCCATGAACTAAAACCTGAATTGATTATTTAAGGACATTCTGACATGGAACGTCAGTGAGTTCTAATGATATACTAGAATATCTATTAGAGTAAATCAGGGTTGTATTCAGATGATACTTTTAGCAGAAGTCTCTTCTGCGCCAGAAATGATTATATAAAAGGCAGGTGATTATATGGTTATTAGTGATTAACCTAAAAATAAAAAATATATTCTGTAAATCTGCCTCAAATAAATTAATTTTATTTTTAGAAAGCATCACTGGAATCAATTTCCCATACAAAATTGTAATCAGTCTTTTACTGTGATGTAGATTCCCACTTTTTTTCTTCAAGTGATGGCCTCTTTTATATTCCACTGTGGAGTTACATATGCACATAATGTAGGGCCAGAAAATTTAAAAGCAATGTCCCTTGGTCCATGCATGAACTCTAGCTCACCTCATGCCTCTGATTGGGGAGATAAAGAATAGAGTTATCTGAACACCTCTCCAGTTCCTTCTCACCATTGCACAGTCTGAATCAGAACCTGTAGGAGCCACAGCTTCATCCTCATTTGACAGAATAAGAATCATCCAGTTTGTAAATGGTTTAATAGTTTTTAATGCTTAGTCTCCCTGGGGACACCCTCTTCCCGCCTATCTTGTTTGAGTAGCAGAATACACCCAGGAACCAATACTTCAAATTCTGCTTTCTGCCCTCAGTCCTTGGTTACTAATAATCACCAGCAGTTCCTGTACTGACTTGGGAAGCTCATGTAACAGCGAGGTGCAGTATCTGCCGATCACTCCTCACCTGTACCTCAAAAGGGCAGGAATTTCATCTCTGTAAATACTGCATGGTGAAGGCCCCAAATGAACTCAAGCCAGGAATAACCCCCTTTCCATCAGCCTGATTCAGTAAGGAATGTACCTTCTTCTGCCAAGTCTAATTCTGCTGTGAGAGAACCTCTCGCCACAGGCTCCCATAAGCATGAGACTAAATCTTTTTCAAAGTTCGCTTCAGAGAAATCAGACTCTGCTCTAAGCAAGCCTACCAGTTCAGCACTTGAAGATGTACTGTCTTCTAAGTCCCAGAGGCACAACAAGAAAATCCATAAGCTTTGGGCTTCATTAATAGTGGACCGTGTTCTGTTCAGACTGTCATCTCCAGCTCCTACCAAACCTAAGAATCCGTCAGCATTGATGAAGTCTGATCACTGCCAACTACAGATATCACCCTTCTCGCTGTTTGTAACAGCCCAGACAAGCAGAGCCACTCTCACAGAGGGAGATCTGAATCTCACAGGTCATTTTTGTTCTCCCAGATCTGGAGTCATCTCTTCCATCAGGTTCCTTAATTTCCAGGAAGATATCATCTCCAAGAGAACTGACTGTTGGAAGGAACTTATCACCTGTCCTGTATATAGAATACATCTCCCATACAGTAGAACCAATGGTATAGTCACTGAAGCTGGAATCAGCAAGAATTCCATCCTTATCTGTGAAAGCAGACATAACTTCTGCAGCTCCTTCCCCCAGTCACTGTAGGAAGTTCCGGGAACTCTCTGCAGCATTGCTGGAGAGCTTCAGATTCGCTTTAAGGAAATCCAAGACTCACCAACACAAACTCCTAGACATCCTACATGCTTTCAGAGCCACTAGAACATTTCTCCTCTTTAATGAAGCCATTCTGAATCAAGCTCAGACAGTTTGACACGTCTCCCACTTACACTTCTATCCCCAAAGGGGTGAAGAAGTGTTTTACATGCTAGCCAAAGATGCAGAATTATTTTTCTGTATGTGCCCCTAGGTGTTTCTGAGGGAGCTAGACAGCAGCATCCCTATTCTGCTCCTGCTGACAAGGAGGGAAAATGCCTGGATCTGCTGTGTAGAAAGGTCTTCTCATCATCCAGTCTCCAGGTCAGGACAGCCAATTATCAGGTGCTGCTGGGTAACTACGATTTCCTGAACTACATCAAGTTTGCGGATTTCACTTACAACCTTTTGCAACAGAACAGAGCTAGTTTTCAAGCTCTGATAGATGATGTTAACTGATAACCAGGACGTCCCTCCAATCTGCAGTTAATGCTGCTGATACCTTCTTGTTTCTCCTTTCATCATGTACAAGGAGTCATGGCTCCATGTATCAGGGTTTCTTAGTGAGATCTGGAATGCCACTGATGAGTCAAATCTCTTCAGCTGTAAAATGAAGATGTCCTTCCATGTCCTGAAGGATGCTAGGACTCTCCTCCACTTGCTATGCACATACATTCCAACCCCAGAAGAAATTTTGTCAACCATCAGCTAAATCTAGACATGGCTCAGTAGGACCATTTTTCTTTAAGAGGCCATGTGAACCACCACATTAGAAATAAAGTCTTCAAAAGTCCCTATACACTCTGCAACAGGCTCAGAACCTCAATCTCAGCTCCCAACTCAATTTCTTATGGGAGCTTGAAACAACAGCTCAACATCTGCCAGTCCCCACACACCATTTGAGGGTTCTCCCGTACTCTTTTTAAACATCTGGCATGCAATAGCAGTGGATGAACAAGTGAATGCTGAACATCAGCCACTTTGGCTATACAGTAGGAGTTTGCATCTCTATCTTTGGGGATTGCATTCACAAGAGTATTCTCAAAAAAGATGTGAAATCCTAGGTGCAGAAAGGAGCAACAAGAAGAGCCTCTAAATATCTGCTACAATGTAATACTTTCTTCTTTTTTATTTGTTATGGTATGGGGCCTCTGAACCTTGACATATTGTAGGCCCTCAGCATGTCTTAATCCAGCCCTGGGGAGGAGGGGGTGATAGCAGCCTTCATTGCCAGGAAGATGGAGCTAGGCTCTTCTCAGTGTTGACTGAAGAGGGAGCAGTGGCCTCAGATTGCAGTTGGAGGGGGTTTAGGGAAAAACTTCACTAAGAGGATGGTGAAGCATTGGAATGTGTTACCTAGGGAGGTGGTGGAATCTCCATCCTGAGAGATTAAGACCCAGATTAACAGCCTTTTTTGGAATGATTGTGTTGGGGTTGATCTTGCTTTGAGCAGGGGGTTGGAGTAAAGCAGTGGTTTTCAAACAATGGGTCAGGACCTAGTACTGTGTCGCAGCACTCCCTGCTGCCACCACCAAAAGACTTTGCTGAAAGATTGTAATTGTTGGTTTGTGGGCATAAATGATTTTTTTAAAACTAGGTCCTGAGGAAAAACTTTGAAAAGTGCTGGACTAGATGACCTCTTGAAGTCCCTTCCAGCTCTAGTATTCTGTGGTTCCTGCAAGTCCATTATCTGAAATTCTTTAGAGAGGTTCTGAGGTTACTCTACCATGATTTAGAAGGAATTCAATTTAAAACTGTTAAACTGTATTCGATTTAATCATTTTAGAAATCAGCATGGTCAAGCCACTAAATTACTGTTCAGAGGCTCATAAACCTGATTAGAAATAACTAGCATTCTTTTTCAGTTAGTGATTCATATAATTCTGTGGAGACTCAGTTTACATTTTAGCAGTATGTTTGAATCAACACCCAGTCACTGATAACACCACTGAATACCTTCTACAGATTCCTACTCTGCTGCTTCCACAGAGAGACTGACTTAAGTCTTCAAGAATCTTCTTCTATACTGTATAGCTTTTGAAGGAAGGAGGCATGAACTGTCATTAACTACTCAGTAACAGCAGCAGCATGGGATATCATTGCATGGCAGTGGAGATGTTCAGAAATAGGACTTTCTTCTTTGAGCAGCATCCCTGCATGCTCCACTGTAGGTGTGTGGTCGTTCCCCGCATCTCACATTGGAGATCTATTCAGCAGAGCCCGTGGGGGAGGGGCGCGTGCTCTCAGGAGCTTACAGCAGTGCTTGCTGCCGTTAGAATGCATGAGCCCCCTCCCACCCCCCTCAGTTCCTTCTCAGCCACCCCCAGCATCACATGAAGTTTCTGCAGCTGCTGTCAGCCATCTTTACATTGTTAATAGTTGCTAATTAGTTTAGTTTGTTTATTAAGTGTTTAGTTAGTTAGGTTAGTGCTATAAGACCATTTAGAAAAGAAAAATAAAGGGAGCCAAAGAGCACAGTGATCGAAACCAGCGATGTCAACCATGCTGGGATTTAAAAGGTGCTCTAATTGTAAAGAGGCAATGCTGGCATCAGATGGGCATGACCTCTGCATCCGCTGTCTGGGTGAGGGGCACCTTCCCTGCAAGTATCCCCGCTGCTCTAAACTGAATGCTAGGGCAAGGAAGGACCAGGAGATGAGGATGAAATTCCTCCTTACGGAGGGTTCCCTCAAGGCAGCTTCGGACCCTGGCAAGTCTCCCAGTCTCGGCACATCACAGAGGAAGTGCTGCACTTCGTCCTCTCCCTTGCTGGCTAAAAAGCCCAAAGACCGCAGGAAACAAAGTGGCACAAAGGAGGCTAAAGGATCCTCCAGTACCACCACCAATTGAAATAAAGCACTCTCCTCTGGTCAGATAGGTGAAATTGACCAGAGGATGAGAGAAGTTACCGGCACTGGGCTTGTCGGCTACACCCGCGGCACCGCAAATGGCTGTAATGGCCACAATGGCTCTGCTGCCCTTTCTGAACACGGTTCCGATGGCTCCAACCCCAGCAGTGTTGCCAGAGCCTATGCTCTTCTCACCAGCACCATTGGTGCTTGCACAGGCCACGGCACCGCAGCCTACTTTACCTCCGATCGTGACACCAGCAATAACTGATCAAATGCCATGGCCCCAGCTGTCAAATCAAGAGACAGCTCAGGAGATTTATTCCACTCCAAGAAAATACAAATTGAAGTTGAAACATTGTGAGGGAGGTGAGGAGCGGACTTGTAGCTCCTCACCCATATCACCACTTTATGGAGTTGACTCTTCTCTGGAGACTCTTAGTTCATCTTCAAGTTCCTCCATTACTGACATGAGCTCTGCCAGTTCTCATTCTATGAAAGCAGATGTGAACTCTCCTAATCAGGGCATCTAGCTTCCCACAATAACCAATCGGGGTTTCCATGGATGCCTGTGGCATGGTATCCCAATGCCTCTTATGGTATGCCATGGGTGGCATGGGGCAATTGGCAAAATTATGCAGCCCCTCAAACAGTACCTATGGCATCGATGGTGCCAGCTTTCCCACAGCCCAACTGTAACTGCACTACCTGTGCCCTCGTAACAACAACCACAACATCCAATGGTGCAGGATTCACTTGGTGCAACTACAAGTGAGGAACAACCCCCCCCCCCCATCGTTCAGGGGCAGACAATGGCAAACTATTTCAGGAGCTTTTCAGAAGAGTTGCTGAGAGCATGGAAATCCCGTTGCAACAGCCTGAGACAACCCAACACAAGCTGCACAGAATTTTCAGTCTTTGTCATATACTAAGATCTCGTTGCCAATGGATGATGGGATTATGAAGCCCGCAAATACGATATGACAAACCCCAGCCTTGGCAGCTCCTACGAATAAGAAAATGGATAAAAACTACTCTATCTCTCTGAAGAACAATGAATTTTTGTTTACTCACCCTCAGGCTAACTCTTTGGTGGTCAAGGCAGTGAACCAGTGTTCGAAGCAGAATCATAATAGAATAATGCTGGCTGATAGGGAGGATAGGAAAATGAATGTCCTGGGCTGGAAAGTCTATACCTCGGCAACTCTTCAGCTGTGGGTGGCTAATTATACGGCTGTCTTATCAAACTATGACTACGATATTTACACAAAAATTGCTGACTTTATTGGCTACATTCCAAAGGAGAAAAAACAGCAATTTAATAAAAGAGGGACAATTAGTGTCCAGAACAGTGTTGCAATCTGCCCTTGATATAGTGGACACTGTGAGTAGTGCAATAGGCACAGCAGTCATCGTGCATAGATCATCATGGCTTCACTCTGCAGCATTGCCCAAGCAGCTCCAGGCCACTATAGAGGACCTGCCATTTGAAAAAAGAAATTGTTTGGTGAGAAGATTAATGAAATAATGCATACATTGAAAGATTCGAGGACAACATTATGCGCCCGGGGGATATTCACCCCCAACTCAAAGAGGAGAAATTATAGATATCAGTATGGCAGCAACAGATATGGAAGCTCACAACAGAGCAGGAGACCTGATCATTACCAATCACCACTCAGGCATCAAAACCAGAGGCGTGGGCAATCAAATCAGTCTTCTACTGCCTCGCAACCGGCTGTCACCAAACAACAGTTTTGATGGGCTGGTTGAGGGTTTGCCCGACCACCTCGATCCAGGGCAGAGTGTCGCCAACATGTCTCAAATGTTCAGCAACATACTATTCCCCTTTCTTCCTAAATGCAAGGTTATTGCATCAAACAAAATGGGTGTCAGAAATTATTACCAGTGGGTATTTGATCTCGTTTACATCCAGACCCACTTCCTGCCCCCCCTTCCCATCCCTTTTCAAGGACCCCTCTCATGTGCAATTGTTGGGGGAGGAGAGGTGCAACCTCCTGCACATAGGGATGATAGAGGAGGTTCCAACCAGCTTTTTGGGGAAGGGATTTTATTCCCGCTCTTTTCTCACAGAGAAGACGGGGGGGGGGGCTAGCAGCCCCGTATTGGATCTGAGAGGCCTGAACAAGTTTATTGAGACTCAGAAATTCAAGACGGTGACACTCACAATGATACTGCCAACACTGGAGCGCAAGAATTGGTTGGCTTCCCTCAACCTAAAGGATGCATATTTCTATATTTCGATCTATCCAGCCCCCAGAAGATTTCTCCGTTTCACTTTTCTGGACAAGCACCACAAATGGTCCTGCCATTTGGCCTCAGCACTGCTCCAAGAGTATTCTTGAAGCTGATGGCTGTGGTCACGGCTTATCTTCGGGAACTGAGAATATCGATATTCCCTTACCTGGATGACTACTTGATAAAGGCAAGGTCATATCAAGCCATAGATCAGGCAGTCTTGATAAGAGAGATTATTTCAGACACTTGGATTGATGATAAATTACAAAAAAAATCCTCCATTTGCCTCTCACAGGACATTCAGTTTATTGGGGCAAGGATACACACCCCGTCAAGCAGTGCGTACCTCACTCAAGAATGGTTCCATGCCATAAAAGAACTGGTGCTTACAGCATGGCTTTACCCCATGATAACTGCAGAAACATGCATGGAACTGTTGGGGCGCATGGCTGCAACTATGTACCTGGTTTGCAACATGAGACTTCACAGGCATCCCTTACAATTATGGTTCTTCAGGAAATTCAGACCCCACAGACAGTCAGTGAGTCTCACATTAGCCACCCCAAGCCTTAAAAGGGATACTCTGTTCTGGTGGGCAGATCCCAAGAATCTTCCAGAGGGTATCCCCTTCACAGATCAAGAACCCACCATCTTACTGACTATGGATGCCTCTTGGAGAGGATGGGGAGCTCACCTGCAAGAATCAATAATACAGGGCAGATGGATGAGGCAGGAGTTGTACCTACACATAAACTTGCTGGAACTGCGGGCAGTCAGGGATGCATGTCACCACTTCCTGCCTGTCATCGCAGGGAAGGTAGTGAAGGTTTGAACAGACAATGCGGTATGCATTCATTACATCAATTGGCAAGGGGAGACAAGATCGCAGTCCCTATGTGCAGAGATGACGAGGTTGTGGGAATGGTATATACAACACAGAGTGCAAATATCAGCAATATACTTACTGGGGAAAGACAACACCACAGCCGATGGCTTGAGCAGACATTTCACAGGCGACCACAAGTGGGAGCTGAATGATGTGGTCCTGCATCAGTTATTCAGTTGTTGGCGGTCATCCAGTTCTGGACCTTTTTGTGACAGCAGTAAACAAAATATGCAAGAGAGTCTGCTCAGGAAAGGGTATTGGCTGAGGTTCAATGGGGGATTCATTCCTCATCAAGTGGGACCACTCACTCCTATACAGTTTTCCCCCTATTCCCATGATCCCCACAACTCTGCAAAAGATAAAGCATGACAGAGGAAGGGCAATAATGATATCACCGGTGTGGCCGAGGCAGGCGTGGTACTTATGCCTCCACCGAATGTCCATGGAAGCCCTGGTTATTCTTCCAGTGATCCCAGACCCCCTGACGCAGCACAAGGGTCAGATCCAACGTACTTAAGTGGACAGGTTAAACCTAGTGGCATGGCTCCTAGATAGTTCGATGACAGAGGAACAGTGTTCAGAACTGGTTAAGCTCATCCTGTTGAACAGTAGAAAACCTGCAACAAAAAAGACTGACCTGCAAAAGTGGTGCAGGTTCTCCAACTGGTGTTCTCATCAGGGTCTGAATCCTCGATCATCCTTGATCCCAACAGTGCTGGACTACCTCCTGGAACTCAAGAGAGCAAATTTAAAAATTAGGACCATTAAGGTATATCTGGCAGCCATTTCTACCTTTTATGCTCAGGTCCAGAACTCATCACTTTTTGCGCATCCTATACTAAAAAAGATTTGTGGACAGTATACAAAATTCATATCCAGCGATGAGACCTCCTGTTCCCTCATGGGACCTGTCCATGGTTCTTAAAACCTTAACAAAGCTGCCTTTGAAGCCGCTTGCAACTTGTTCTCTGCGTCATTTATCCATGAAGATTTCCTTCCTCGTCACCATAACGTCAGCAAGAAGAGTGAGTGAGATCACTGCCCTCATGGCATTCCTACCCTTTATGGTTCTCTTTATGGCTCTCTATAAGAATAAGGTATCCCTCCAACCGCATCCCAAGTTTCTTCCAAAAATATCTCAACTTTTCACGTGAATCAGACAATTCATTTACCAGTTGTTTTTTTTTTCCTGAAACCACACGCTTCTTCGTCACACGCAGTATTCCACATATTGGATGGTAGGCGTGCTATTGCCTTTTACCTAGATAGAACAGCCATTTAGGAAAACCCCGAAGTTATTTGTCTCCATTGCAGAATGATCTAAGGATAACCCAGTATTGAATCAGAGGCTGTCTAAATGGATTTCAGGTTGCATCCAGTCTGGCTAAGCAGAACATGGCTTAGATCTGCCCTACACAGTTTGAGCATATTCTGCTAGGGCCATCTCAGCGTCCTCAGCAATGTTTCGATAGTGGACATTTGCAGAGCAGCAACTTGGGCTTCAGTGGACACTTTTGTCAATCGATCAAAATTTCACATCAGATGCTTCATGGGATTAGCGGTCCTCTATTCCATTCATGGCAGGGTCTCTGAAGTTCCTACCTCCTATTTGGGAACTGCATCATAGTCACCTACAGTGAAGCATGTGGGGAAGCTACTCGAAGAAGTATTACTTACTCTTGTGCAGTAGCCAAGCTTCTTTGAGGTGCATGTCCCCACATTGCTCCACTATTCACTCTCCTCCCTTCTACTTCAGAGTTCTGTTGTAATTTGGGCTCTGTGGTAAAGAAGGAACAGAGGAGGGTGGGAGGGGGCACATGCATTCTAACAGCAGCAAGCACTGCCCCCAGCTGCTGAGACCACACGCCCATCCCACCCCGCACGGGCTCTGCTGAATAGCTCTCCAATGTGAGGTGCAGGGAAGGACCATACACCTACAGTGGAGCAGTGCAGGGACATGCATCACAAAGAACCTTGGCGACTGCTCATGCATGAGTAACGCTCACTTTTCAGTAAACCCACTCTGAGGGACATTTCCATTGAGTACTTTAAGGGATTGTTTTGAAAATATCCTCTCTTTGGCTATACCAGTATTGCCAGTCGCAGATAGGACAGTACAGCCACATTTACAAACAATGTGGCAGTCTTTCATACATTGACTGATATTGTCCTTCCCCCAAAATCATTGCTATGCTTAAAAGGGCAGTATATTGAGACACAGAAAAGAGCGCAGGGAAAAGTTTAGTACTATGTGTTCTTACTCTTCCTAGATTAGAGATATTTGCTCCCAACAACAGCTGTTATATTCTTGTGTAATGCCCTTATATCCAAATTTGGATGGCTGCAAGCTGTTTTAGATCTTGGTGTGCATCAACACCAATCTAAATCCATTACTGGACACAGCGTGGGAAGGCCCTAGATAGCTCATCCTGTATTTCATTCACAACCTGCAGCCCTCCTACTATTCCAGTGTTTTTCTTCTGTAAATAAATGATTCCAGTAACCCAAAATTGTGATAGTTTTGAGACATGATGCCACCAAATTTCTGTCAACTTGCAATTTAAAATGGAATTCAAGTCCTAGCCTTACCTGGTGAAATGGTAGTATTTTAACATGTACCAATTAGCCTTCATTGCTTATAGATTTTTTTAAACTCTAATAATTACAAATTTACTTTTCAGTAACAAGGATGGAATTAAATTGTTGTTAATACCAGACATTTAAATATACAGATTAAAACATGTAAAATATTATAATTTATTAATTTAATAGAATATAATTAAATATAAAGCTGATTACTTCTCAGTTTGCCTAAAGAGCAGAAATTTGCAGACCTAGTGCATTCTTGCTTTCCTATCAAAACTGTAACAGACTTCAACAGTTCCATAAATATCCCATTAAAATAAAGCATAGCCAAAGGCTATATTTTCCTGGTGGAAAATAAAATAACCAAAAGCACGTACAAACTGGTCATATGATAGCACATGCTTTAGGTAGTTATATCGCTAAGCCCTTCTTTTCTCTTTCTCCCACAGCCACTGGTTTAGCCCTGGGGCTAGGAAGGAGCATAGCCAGGTAAGAACCACTTTGATCAAGAACAGTTTACTTCATACATTTGTAGGAATTTAACTGTCTTTACTCCAAAGCTATTGGAGTCAGTATTTTAATATCTCAGAAGAAAAGCAACCTTAATTCCATGTTTCCTTGCAAGCTGTTGACAAAATTTAACAGCCAAGCATTTCAACTGGTCTTTTGGTTAATAAGCTGAATTGCCAAATGATACTAGATAAGTCACGGTACAGTTTTATTACCACTTCAAGATTTCAGAATGTTTTACTCTGGTGACCAGTGTGTTATTAACAGTAGTGCCTGTGCTTGTCTGAAACTGGAGTCTTCTGTAAAATGAAGATCACCTGACGTCTTCCACAGTACTGAAGAAATTTAAAACCATGTAAGAACACAGTTGTAGGATAAAATCCTCACCCCATTCTTCTTTGCTTTAGGTAAAAAGGTCAGAGGGGAATAAAGGGGCAGGCTGTTAAATCCCCTCAGGTGAGGAGCAGGGGTGTCGCTGCCCCAGGGAGGGATCTGGGGCATGGCCCCTAGCCCCGCCCCTGCCCCACAGGCCCTGCACCTTGGCCAGGGACAGGGTTGGAAGCCGCTGCGGGCAGCTGGGCCCACATCCCCAACCAGGGACGGGGACGGAAGCGGCCGCAGGCGGCTGAGGCCCGGATCCCCGGCTGGGGACGGAGCTGCCGTGGAGGCGAGCAGATGGGACCCGGATCTCCGGCCCGATTAGGCCGGAGACCAGGGGGGCTGCCAGACCCGGGGCACCAGCGCTGGGATTCAGGGCATGTGCCCCGGGTGCCCAGTGCCAGCGACGCCCCTGGTGAGGATTCTTCTTTGAGCAGTGATGCCACAGGTGGTCCCCTGTGGGTGTAGCATTGCCTTTGAGTCTGAAATCAGAGATCTACAGTAGTAGTACCTGGTGAACCAAACATGCACGCCTTCCCCATCTTGAGCATTTCCTGGGTGATATAAATAGCACTGTTCAACCTGGCCATCCTCAGTTTCTTCTCTGCCTCCTACAGTCTGAAGCAAAATTTTAGCAGAGCTCATTTTTCTTCTAAGAGAACTTCTTACTTACTTTTAAAGTGGACTATATTAGGTCTTGTTTCTTTTCCTCTTCTTACTTTCTCTCCTTCCTTTTTCCTCTCTATAAAAATAAAGAAACAAAAACACCCTCTTTCTTTTTTCTCTCATCTACTATTTTACTACAGTTATTAGCTTAGAGTAGCTTTCATTTTGCCTTATCTTACCCATGGGGAGGCTAATCCCTCACCCTTTTGCCCAGCTCCCCTACCTTTAAGAGCTGCCTATCGTGCAAGGCCACTTTTTCATTAACAGGCAACTGTGCACATTGTAAATCTGCATGGGAGAGGGCACAAGTGATTCTGCTGTCTCAGCCTGAAGCCAAGGGCAAGAAAGGACAGGGACCTTTAACTAAAGTTAATTGTAATGGAAAAGACCCTTTGCCCTGCATCATATCTGGGCTCTCAGTCCTTCCCTAAGAGACCCACATGGTCAGCGAGACCTTCCACTCACCCTCTCGCCTCATGCCTGACCAAGAGAACGTCGTTATCTGACTGGGCTGAAAATAGGAAGAATACCACTGCCTCCTCAGCATCTGAGGCTTGAACTTCCCGAATGTCTACATCTGTGGTATCAACGATTTCTGATTGGGATCACAAAAGCAAGAAAGTACTTGTACCTTCAATCTCTAATGTAAGATCTGAGGGGCATGCTAGTGCCAAACTACACATGCTGGCATCACTCTCTACTTATGCTGCCCAAGTGCAGACTCCTGTGCCAGCTTGGTTCCCACATCTTTTCTAACCCCAAAGAAAGCATTGGCACCAACTTAAGCACCACTTAAAACCTCAGCACCATGTAAATCAGTGGCCACAAAGACCTTGGCACTAGCAAGACCTTCAGAGCTGAAAGACTTGGCACCATCAAAAACTCTGATGCCAAAAGCAGCTGTACCAGTGAAAGCCCCAGCACTAAAGAAAAGCCCAATGCCAGCCAAGTCACCAATGCCAGCAAAAACCTCAGCTCTGATTAAAAACAATGGTGCCAACATCAGTCACACTCTGCTTCCAAACAGACCTTGAGCACTGTGACAGGGTAGGCCTTTCCTTCACTCCAGAGTGGGCAGCAGAAGGCCTGCCCCTTAAACTCTGCTGGGCATGCTCCAGATGCTGCCCCAGTATAAAAGAGAGCAGCACAGCTCAGTCAGGGATGGCCAGAGTGGAGGAAGGACATGCACTGGAGGCTCCCTCCCCAAAGCCATATCAGCTGCTTCTTTAGAGGAGGAACCACTCCAATGACTTTACTGAGAAGCAGCCACTCCCTGATGACTGATGAGGAGCAGAAACCTGCCCCAGCCAGATGGTTTCAGGAGCCACTGGAGATGTGGATAATGTCATTATGTGGAAGGGAAGAGAGGCCAGACCAGAGCCCCAAGGGAAGACCACCACAACAAACAGGTAGGGAATAGACCAGGGAGCCCAAGGGGGCGTGTCTGAGATGGTACATGAAAAAACTCAGTGTGTTATAGTCTGGATCCCAGGTGACTTGGTACCGTAACCCCTGGCATTGATAAGGTCCTTGGCTGGGGCTCAGTGGAGTGGGAGGGCCTGAGCCCCCCCCCCCCCATCCAGGCACTGCATCCCATGGTGAATGACCCTCTTTTTGTAGTACTGACTGGCTGCTAGGCCACACTACCCTGACCCAAAGACTTTGTATTGACTCTTGCCTCTAGGCTGTGCTGCCCTGAGCCCAATGGCATTCTATAGACTCTGGCCACCAGGTTATGCTACCCCAAAGCCAAGATCATTGTATTGAATCCCACCACTAGGCTGGGCTGTCCTGAACCCAACTGTGTTATATTGATGCTGACCACTAGTCTGTATTGCCTAAAATATAGAGACTTCTGACTGAGCAGGACACAAGTTACAACTGCCCGGGGGAACTCTGGGCCCCAAGTAGGTTTGCGGAGATGCCCAGTCCCCATGTGCTCACAGGATGTTCCCCACCAGGGGGCAGCAGTGAGGGCTTACATCTGCTGACCAGACTGCACTATAGCCTCTTCCATCATGGATGCATTATACACCACAGGCATTCAGATACTCTTCTGATTTATGGGTATCCAAGACCCAAGAATTTGCACTTCTGAGATGTACTACACAGCAAGTCTCAACATCTCCTACCTTTCAAGCCATGCATCTTTCTTGCATGCCAGCACTGCTTCTCCTTTTCTTAGTGAGGTAGAAGAAGAAGAGAGGGAAGATGCAGAATCCATCACACCATCAACTCCAAGCCAACTCCTACCAGTCCTACCTGCTGGTCCTCAACATCTCAGCTAACAGAGTCTTGCCAGGATTCTGCTTGGATACAGCCCCATGTGCCTCTCCTACCAATTTGGCTCTGTTAGGATCCATGGGCCATATATAGAGCTCAGTTTGGTAACCCTCAACCACTGCATCAGATACAGTGCCCACCATCCATCCAATCCTCAATTGTTTAAACCTCCTTAGACTCAAATAGGAGAGGAACAAGAACACGTGGAAGAACAGAAGGATGAACAGGACCAAGAGGCCTCGCCTACACTACATCCTCTACACGCCACTAAACTACAGTACACTAAGTTTCTTCACTGCACTACACTACGTTTTCTAGACATACACTATACCTATGCTACATTTTCTACACTACTCACTGGATGAGGTCATTATGCCGCCGCCTCCTCCTGTAGCCAACGACTTTAAACACTTCCAAGTGCTATTCCATAGGGTTACTGACAACTTTACAATTGGAAGAGAATGAAGAGCAATAACACGAACTTATCAACATCCTCCACACCTCTCCTACGTCAAAAATTGCTCTACCCATTAATGGGACACTTTCAGAACTAGCCAAGCTCCTGTGGCAAACACCAGCTTCTGTTCCCTGCAGATGCAAATGGGTGGAAAGAAAATATTATGTGCTGGGGGGGGGAGGGGATTTTCTCATCCTTTCCTGAAGTCTACCATGGTGAATGCTGTGTATAGGAAGAATTGTCCATACCAATGCCAATCTTCTCATTCTGATAAAGACTGAAATGACTCTACCTGTTTTGCCAAAAATCCCACACTTCCACAACAGTCCAGTTTAGGATTTCCATCTATGAGGCCCTTATGGCTAAATACAATTATAAAAATTATTCCAAACTGGAGGAATTATGTCAGGACCTTCCTCAGACTGGTGGAGGGGGCCTCTGATTTCAGAAGGTCATCTTATAGCTTGCACAGCACAAAAGGCCTTTCTGGACTTTTCTGATACAGAAGCTAGATCAATTACCGCTACTGTGGTAGTGAGTTGTGCGTCCTGGCTACATCAGTGTAGGTTCCTGAAGGAAGTACAAGTGACAGTGGAGGACCTATCATTTGAAGGCTAGAAACTTTTTCAGAGCGCATGGACAATTTACATTCTCTGAAGGATTTCAGAGCTACATTATGATCTTTGGGCATATGTACCAACAACCATAGAGAAAATGAGGAAAATACCAGCTTCCTTCCGGACCTAGACCTCAACCATATTACACACAGAGACAATCTGATGCTCAGCGCCACCACCAAAGCCCTTCTATTAACCACAGCAACTGGAGGTGATCCAGTATACAAGGGACTACATCTTGTACATCATCTGGCAAACAACAGTTTTGAAGGGGCAGTCAAGCATTAAAGAACACTCCCTCTGTTCCATTACACTGCATGGAGACCATCAGTTTGGCAACTGATTAACTTCATTTCTAAAATCCTGGAAGGTTATTACTTTGGACCTCTGTGTCTTGGAAATAGTCAAAAGAAGTTTATTCCATTCCCTTCATAATGCTACAATCTTATCATCCCTCTTCCCTCTCAGGAGACAATTCTCAAAGAGGAAGTGAACCACCTTCTACAATTAGGAGTCATAGAATTGGTTCCCACACAAAACAAGGGCAGAAGTTTTTACTCGCATTACTTTTTGGTTCAGAAGAATTCCAGAGATTGGCATCCTTTCTGGATCTCCTCAGTCTTAACAAGTTTGTCAGACTATAGCTGTTCATGATGGTCACATCATCTACCATCATACCAACACGAGAACAGGGAGATTGGTTCTCAGCTGTCAACCTACAGGATGTCTACTTCCACATTTCCGTACATCCTGCCCACAAATGATTCCTAAGATTCAATGTCAGCCGCAACCATTTTCAGTGGAAGGTTCTAACCATTGTGCTGTCAACAGCACTGTGGCTTTTTCCAAGGTTCTAGTGGTATAGCAGCTTACCTAAGGAAGGTAGGAATTACCATTTTTCCGTACTTGGATGACTGCACCTGGAAAGCTTCATCCAAAGTCAAAGCCCTTCAAGCAGTTCATACAACCATGAACATTATTCAACAATTTGGGGCCTTCTTGTCAACTTAGAAAAATCCACTCTAAGACCTGTTCAAAAACTGGAAGTTATTGGCGCTCAACTCAATTCCATATGAGCTAGAGCTTTTCTAGCACCCACAGAATCGCAGCTATAAAGGACCTAATTTCCAACATCCTCCTATGTCCCCAGTTGTCAGCCCACATGTGCCTAGCATTCTTGATCACGTGGCAGCATCCAAGTTCATATTAAGACTTGCTAGGTTACATATGCACTGTTTCCAAGCTTGGCCCAATACAGTGTACATTCCCCACAAACGCAACATCCAGAAACTTATCAGTACTGAGACAGGTAAAAGGTTCCATTAGGTTGGTGGAAGACCCCCAGCAATGTTCTCACAGCGGTCCCCTTCCTTCATCCATCCCCTACCATGATTCTAACCACCAATGCCTCACACATCAGTTGGGAGCCCACTTACTAAAACACAGAACTCAAGGCAGATGTATACTCACTGAACCCACACTTCATATCAACTGTTTAGTGTTAAGAACCATTTGCAATGCTTGCCAGCATATCCTGCCAGTGCTCAAACACCAGTCACAGTAATGACTGACAACCTTACCTACATGTCTTATATCAACAGAGGGAGTGAGGTCTCAATCTGTGTTCAGAAGCAAGCAAACTCTGGAACTTCTGCATTGTCCACAATATCTCCATTTTGGTGGAATACCTACCTGCACAGAACAACAACTTCCCTGATATGCTAAGCTGACCCTTTCTCCAACAGTGTGAATGGGAACTGCATATGGGAGTGTTGCATCCCATATTTCGCTGATGGAGCTGCACCACAGTAGACTTACTCACCACCCCACCAAACTCTTGTTGCCCATGTTTGTGCTCCGGAGTGGGACTTGGACGAGCATCAATGGGTCATGTGTTGCTTATCAGTTGGACTGGAAAATTGCTCTATGCATTCCCTCCTTTCCACTTTTACTCAGGGTTTTATGCAAGATCAAGAGGTTTAATAGTATATTAATAATCCCAACTTGGCCCCAACAAGTGTGGTCCACTTATCTTCTATGGATGTCTGTCTGCCGACCCATCAACCAGGTTCAGACCTTGTGGATCCTTTCACAGGACAAAGGGTGTATTCATCACCCTAGTCCACAAATACTTTATCTGAAGGCATGGATTCTTCTAACTTCCACAGTCTAGAACCAGATTGCTCTGACCAAGTAAAATTATCCTATTACAAAAGAGGCAAGACACCACCAGACAGACAGACACACCCAGAAATGGAACAGGTTCCAAAACTGTTGTGCCCCATAACATATCAAGGTAACTAAGGCCCCATTCTCCTTTATTCTAGACTACTTTCTTCTTCTTTGACATAGCAGACTATCTTTCAGTTCCACTGAAGTGCACTTAGCACCTATTACTGCTTTTCACCACCCTGTAGTATAGCTAGACATTCTACATGCACCGTCTACTCATTAAATGCTTCTTAAAAGGCATTCAGAACCATTAGCCACATGTATGGGACCCTGTCTGGGGCCTCACCTTAGTCCTACAGTCATTAATATCCCCCACTCCCTTTGAGCCAATGGCAACACATTCCCTTTTGCACCTGGCTATGACAGCAGCCTTTCTTTTTGCCATTATTTCAGCCCCATGGGTAGTAGGACTCTCAGCCCTTGTGGTTCACCCATGATGCACAGTACTTACTGAAATAAAGTCACACTTTGGCCACATCCTAAATTCCTACCCAAGGTTATAACTTCATTCCATTTGAACCAGCTCACCCATCTTCATATTTTTCCCCCTAAACCACATAATAACTGAGAAAGCAGCCTGCCATGCTTTCGATTTTAGGCATGCCTTGTCTTTCTACCTCAATAGGACATGACTGTTCAGAAGATGAACATGCCACTTTGCCTCCACTGTTGAGAGATCCAAAGGCAAGGCCATATCACAACAATGCCTTTTCAAATGGATTTCACAATCTATTCATGTAGCATATGAACTCTATAATGCATAGGCTCCCACCTTGATCAGAATACACTCAACATGTTCAGTATCAGCATCCATTGCTTTTTTTAACAATGTTTGCATTGACAACATATGTAAAGGAGCCACACAAGCATTCTCAGATACCTTTGCTCAACTCAGCATTACAGCATTATGCAACAGTCTATGCCAGACACTATCTTCAGACATGCAGTACTGTCCGCCACTGCACCAGCTTTTCTGAAGATCCAACCTTTTAACTCAACTAGGGGCACTAACTTGTCACCCATAGTGAAGCACCTATGGAGACATCACTTGAAGAAGAAGAGAGTGTTACACACCTGTGTAGAGGTTCTTCGAGATGTATGTCTAAGGGTGCTCCACCACCTGCCCTACTCCCCTCTGTTTTGGTGCTTAACCTATGACTCTGTGGCAGAGAAGGAACCAAGGGTGTCAGGCCCAGACAGCGCTATTTGTCACCCACACAATGTGCAAGATGGGGAAGGTATGCATGTGCAGTCTGCCAGGCACTGCTATTGAAGGTCTCCAACTCCAGATGTAAAGGAGCTGCCACGCCCACAGTGAAGCTCCAGTGAGGACACTTGTCTCAAAGAATTTCAGTTAGTGCACAAGGTGAGTACTGTTCTCTTCTGTTGCATGAATGGTAGAAGGCAATAAGTTCATCATGAGCTCCCATGTAGAGGCATTGCTGGGAGTGTGTCGAGGCAGGGCCACAGTGACTGTGGGGATTCCAGACAGCCCAGGGAGTCTGCTGTAATTTAAACAGGAGTCCAGGGTTATCTAAATTATATCAGGGACATAGCCTGAGAAATATCTTAAAGCCTTCGTGGCCCTCCTCTGTCTTTGGAAACAAGATGAGTAAATTTAACAAGAAAACATTTGAATAGCACGGTGTTGTATGTCTGATGACCTTTGTTCAGACTTTGAAAAATACTTAGGTATATGTATGGCAAAGTATAAGTAATTAACGGAACAAGAACTTGCAAACTAGTTTATTTTAAAATGTGTAAATAAGCCTTTCTCTTTTATATTTTGAACACCTAGTTCTTTTCAAACACTCAGTAAAAGTAACAGAAAATATAAGTAATACATCATTTCTCATTGGAACTCATTGGATAATTATTTGAACTCATTGGATAATTATTGCTGCAAATTAATGTAGCTCAAATAATTTCAGTGGATCTGTGCTGATTTACATCAACTGAAATTCTAGCAAATAAATTTTAAGCATTATGGAAAGCAGTAAGTAATACAGAAAGCTACAAAACATTTTCAGAAAATTCAAAGTGTTTTTAGAAACACTCTGAATTCTTGTTCCAAAGGGGTAGCTATGTTAGCTTGGTTTTTTTTTTTAATTCTTTTGGCTCTGATAGGTAATATTTAAATCAGCATATGTGTTTTTCCCCCATCTTTCAAACTGAAAACTAGATTTATAGTCTCTTTCAGTTAATTTTACTTCCTCAAGCCAGACAATATGAAAAACACTGATGACAGTTTTGGCTGTAAATAGTGAAAATATTATAATAGGTGTTACAGAATGCTGACTGAAATTTACCAGCCACACAGATGACTTTGTATGATATTTATCTCATCATTTTGAAAGCTTTATTTCTTGTAGAAGAACACTAGCATTTTAAAAGCTCACTTTGTGTTGTCAAATTTACTGATCCTAACAGGTAGCACTCAGTGAGCTGCAATTTAAATTAAAACAAAGAATTCATTTTATATCCTGAATGTCTCAAATAACTTTATAATTAACTTAGTTTATATCTTTAGTACTTGTTTGAGGGTTTTGAAGTACAGAATAGCTACACAGGTTTCCAGGCTAGGAGGTGTCCAGCATCCATTATGCTGGTGATATCTCAATCTTCATGAAACCTGACTGCAGTGTGAACACCACCTGTAATGGTAAATGAATTAATATTTTCTCAAAAATACATGATTTTATAATTTCTAAAGTAATTTCACCTTATGGGTTGTAAGACAATTATTAAAGCTTTTGACCTTTTGGTGATGGCAGTGGGGTCAGGTACAATAAGTTTTCAAACTGTAGCTGAATCATGTAGTGAATGTAACATCATCACATGAAACAGAAACTGGTGGTCTGTGGTGGGATTTACACATCAGACCCTGTAAATGAAAAACAGAAAATGAGTTTAGTACTAAAATAATTTCCCCTCAAAGCATCTGACAGAAATTTCCCTATAGGGGGACAAGTTGTGTAACTACAGACTTTACCTGGTGTGGTATTATGTTTTCTTTTATTATTAATTAAGTAAAAATGTATTGAAGTAGACTGTATGTAATTGCCTCATCAGAATGGAAGTATGTTGTAGGTAAAGCATTCATCAACAACAAAAAGACTGCTTTTCTTAAACTGGTTATTTGAGGTATTCAACACTTATTTTGATGCGGGGTAGGATTTTTATAGTTAATACTGGACACCTTTACAAGTGAGTTATAAATACTGCAGCTTTGTCACAAGAGGCAAATAAAAAAATCTTTTGTAAAACAATTTAATACAAACTCTGCATGCTGAAACATTGTTTATCAATTTTTTATCACATTTAAAAATTAATCTGTATTCACTATGCCCTCTCTTAGAAATTGGAAAATACAGGAGTTCTAACCCAAAAAAACCTGGCACTTGTATTTTGGAGGAGATTAAAAAAAAAAAAAAGCCTGTATCTAGGAAGACTGATTGATTTAATTGGTCACACTTGCACACAAGATCAAGGCAGGGCTTCCCCGTACACAAAGTTTTAAGTTAATAGGTCCATAAGGGACAACATATGCCCATCTGTGAAATGATATTGGGAAGTCTTCAGTGTGTCCTCTAACTTTTTTTCTGACTTCCTTCGGAATACTGTTTTCTTAGGTCTCTAGAGCAGGGCTCTCAAACATGCGGGCCACAAGCAGCCCCTAAAGCTATTTCCTGCAGCCTGCAATGACACTATTGTTACTGACATTTGCAATATCATTGTGTGAAAAGGTTTCAGTGGTGTGGCCCTCGGCCAAACGTACTAGTCCTCATGTGGTCCTCATGGTGATTTTGAGTTTGAGACCCCTGCTGTAGCATCATTTATGCAGCTAAATCATCCGTTCGGTTCTGCTCAACACTTTGAATCCTTTATTGAAGGTTTCATCCCCTTCAAAATATTATTTTAGTTTCTTTTTTATTAGTTTGTGCTCGTGTGTAATTATTTTGGCTATTTCTTACTGTGTCATTGCCATATCACTGTCTCATTGAGTAGCATCGTATCAGATAAAGATAAGTTTTGAATAATGAAGTATTTTGATTTTTGGAAAAGGCTTCACATCAGGGCTGGCCCAATGATATAGGTGAACTAGGCAATCACCTAGAGCACCAGATTTTAAGTGGTGCCCAATTTGTTGGTAACTATTTTTTTCTCCATATAAAAAATATGTATTAATATGTTAGCTCTTATAATGTGGGGGTCGGAGCAACAAAATCATAGTTCATCTAGGGTGCCAAAACCTCTTGTGCTGGCCCTGCTTCACATTATGTTTATTTGAGAGAAATCTCAAAAGCAGGTTGGTCTAGACTAGAGCCTAAATTGTTTTAGTCACCAGTGCAAGCTAAAAGTGTTAGAAGGACTGGATATTTAGGTTTTGTTGTTTACCCTGAAACAGTCAACCTTGTGAAAATTGCTGAGTCTCAGCAAAGTTTATAAACATCGCTTTACAGTTAGATACCAGTACTAATCTGAGTATTCTTAGCTATGAAATTCTAATAATGTCAGTTTTAAAATTAATGGATATGTAGTTATAACCTTAACTCTACATGGGTATGTCTACACTGGAGGCTCTGATAAGTTGACCTAACAAGGTTGACTTTAAGTCAACTTAAAGTCAACTTTGTTAAGTAGAGTTAGAGAGTCCACACTGAAAATCCTGTTAACTCCCCACGTCTACACTGGCAAGTGCTAGGTCGGCGGCGGAGTGGTGTATTGTGGGTAGCTGTCCCACATTACACTGGAGGAGTGCCAGTTAGGCCGACTTAAGAGCTTCCCCCATCTACATTGGCTTAAGTTGACTTAATAAGAAGTGGTGTTATTTAGTCGACTTAAGGAAGAGCTTAAGTCAACTTAATAAAAGCCCGTGGCTGGAGAAGTCTGTAGGTTGACTTAACATTCCTTAAGTCAACCTAAGGCTCCAGTGTAGCCGTACCCCATGTGTCTTCATGAAATTTTATTAAAATTCTGTAACAACTAACTGTCAGTTTATCAAGAATGCATTTAGTCCCCAATTTTTAACATTTGTAGTGCTGCTGCCATAAGTAACACTGTTTAAAATCCAATGTATAATCTCTATTTTACTGTTAAGAAATACAAAAGCAAAAGGATGACAAAGTTAGCAGAACATTTTTTGACAATTAAAAATTGTTTTGTTTTCAACACAATTATGGGTGTTCTTTATGTAGCTTCAGCTCCTGAGGGATAACAGATCTGAGAGAGGACACAAGAAAAACATTTCAGTAAAAACAGCTAGCAGGTAAGATAAAGATAAAATATATATTTTTAAATCACTTATTTTAATTTTTGCTTCCTATCCCCCAAAACTTTAGCTAGGGATTGACTCCATTCTTGGTGGGCCTTTTTCTATCTATACCTTCATTTTTACAGCATTTTTTAGTATCATTTTAATCTTTTGTCAACATTTGTAAATCAGATTGTACTGATAATTGTGTCCAAGTAATATATTTATTCTGATGATAATCATCCTATGAAACAGCTGGATAAAATGGGTGACCACATAGGTTTCCTTACTTTGCAGTATAATTGTAAGGGTCAAGCATAATGATAAAGATAATTGAAAATAGCTTAACATTTGTCTCAGTCTTGTAACATGGTTAGAATTGTCTTTTTCCTGTTTAAAAAAAGAACAGAAACACAGCAAACATCTCATCACTGGCCCCCCAAAAGGCAAGCATTGCAGTAATAAGCTGCAACAAAATTTATAGTCAAATCTCCCAGGTAAGAGGCTTTTTGTAGATCTTTTACATGTTTGAAGTATACCATACATGATTTCCTCCAATATTCACTGTAACAGATCTGCCTTATAAAACAAAAAAAAACTTTTTTTTTTTTTTTTTTTTTGCTGTATACAATGCCTATTACTTACACACAACTTTCAGTTTGTAGTGGCATTATTCGTGATGGCAAATAAGTTCTTTTTAAAGGGAATAACAAAACTGAAGACTTGAATGATAACCCACTTCTATGGGAGAGAAGGCATGTGGCCTTCAAAATTTCATCTTGCGGTATATCCCAAATCTTTAGTTATTTGGATATTGCCATTTATTTTATGTCAGTAAAGACTGGATGTTTTCAGTATCTAGATTGTGAGACCAAATATTGACTTTGATCATGAGTATGAAATATAAAAATACTTCATTTTAATTGTGTGTAAAACCAGGTAACATCTTCCAAATGGTTGTTCCACCATTAAAGCAAAATCTGTTATACTTCATCTTCACACAATTTGTAAGACTCTTTTATCTGTTAAATGTCTTCCAATCTAAACAAATATTTTAAAGATGTCTTGAAAGCATTTTTCTGGCAAGTATAATTCTGAAATCATATTTCTGTTTAGAACAAAAGTATATGAAAAAGATTGCCTATCTTTGAATTGAATTCTCACCATAAGTGTGTATTTAGGAGCTGATTCTGTTTTCCTTGTCACCATCCAAACTTTAAACAACTTAATATTTTACCTTTATAAAAGTTGTTAGAAACAAACGCAAGAATTGTAAATGTGGAAACTACTTGTGCATACTACACTGTAATCACATAGTAACCTATTAATGAAATCCATTGGGTTAAGTTACCAGTATAAATAGCATGGATAGGATTTTCAGCTGGGCAGTACTGTCAGAGGACTCTCTAGTTTTGACTTAATTTTAAGTTGCCATTCCTGTCAGAAGAGAATTCACCACCTTGGAGCTGCATTTAGAATTCCTGATTTCACCTGTGTATGTGGAGGGAGGAAGTTTCTTTCCTTTCAAGCTTCTGAAAAAAAGGGTTGGTTCAGATGAAGCCAGCATTGTACACAAAGTTAATGAGAACCAAGTCCTGAATTATACCTTTCTAATAGATGTGAAGTCTCATTGCAGCACATGGAATCTTGAAATGGAAACAGTCTATTTTCAGGTTCCAGGGGGGTAGGCATGTTAATCTGGTTCTGCAAAACAAACTAGTAGTCCTGTGGAACTTTTAAAGACTAAATCTTTTCCATTTCCAAGTATCTGGCAGAGTGGGATTTCTCCCACAAAAGTTCATGTGATAAATAAATGGATTAGTCTATTTTCAGATCTTTACAAAAGTAGTCAGATCCTTTTAAAAGTTGTAAATTATCAAAACTTTATTGAAACCAATGGAGTGTCGCATTTACATCAGCTAAGGTTTTAACCTGATCTTTAGCATAATCATAAAATAACTCTAAGTAAAGCTATTGCACCCGTGGTTACTATATACATATGCTGCTAAATCTTTTGTTTAATAGAAGTTTTCATTCTTAGTTGAAAGTCTCAAGCACTTTGAAACTGATTGTAAATTACCTTTTGCATATTTTCAACAATTGCATTTGACATGTAAAAGTAATTTAATTCAGTTGATCATCTTTAAAGGAGTTCACAACAAACTATAATTATAACTAATAGAAATGTTTTGCCTTATGGTTTATTGCTAAATATAATAGAAAAATCAGTAGATGTACCAGAAGATGTGAATTCTGTCTGTCTTTAGACAATGTACATCTCTCTGTGGCAGACACAGTTCCACTACCACTCTGCTGGTTGTGGCAATGAGGGACCTAGGCCTGCCTACTTCTCTGGGCCCCAGCCCAAGGGCCCTATATGCAGCCACCTGCGTACCACTTGTTCCTTTTACTCTTCCACTGATTCCCTGGGTTGCTCCCCTGCAGCACCAGTACTTTGTCCGGCCTTGCATTAGAACCCTGACGAGTCCCAGCAGTCAGCCACTGTACTTTTGTGGGTACCTGCTCCTCCAGCCAGCCTTTCATGTGTGAGCATCCAGGATGTACTGCCAGCTCTAGTTTTCCTACTCTCTTTTATGCAAGATATCTGGCTGTGATTGGGTTTTCTGCTGCTCTTGCCAATAGGCTCTTCTCCTAGGGCACTTTTTATTCCTCACTAGCCATTGCAGGCACCCAACCTGTCTCCATAAGATAAGAATTGTTTGCTAGAAGTAAGATATGCCTGTCTCCTGTACATATTGTACTTCTTTTTCTTTAAATAATAAATTTGGCAACGTTTGGACATTTCTCTCTCAAACATTTTTAGGAATGAACCACGTGTGTAACCAAACTGCTGATTACAGCTTCTAGTCAATAAAGCTATACCTGTTCCTCTTATTGCAAGACAGGGGTTGCTAACTGTATCCATTGTGTAGCTGTCACACTAGCTTATTTTTAGTCATATGAATAGATTTTTGTGGTTGGTGTTTGAAAGATGTTTCCTCATGATGTTTTTATAATTGACTTGACTTTTCCTAAACCTTCTGGATGAACGACCACAGTTTTTATTGCAATATTTGGAAAAAGTAAAGATTAGAAACCTATGTTGTAATAGATCAACAAATTGTGGAATAATTTACTCCAGAACTGTGTCAGGGAGGTAAGAAGGTTTTTGTGCAGTAGTGTTGATACCTTTTGGAAAAGCTCAGCTATTTTAGGTTGCTCACATAAGATTACAAATATTAAAATTTGAAAATGCAGGTGAGCTTCAACATTATGTACATTGAGTAGTGCCTCAGACTAATTGTGCAAAATGTCTTCAAGCTTTTATAATGAAAAGTTGAGATGTGGTGGTGGTGTTGTTTTGTGAAAAGGTGATATGCCTGTTGATGCACAGAAGGTTGAGGAGAATCTGCACTTGTGCTATGGAGCTCATACGCTGAATAAACAACACAGTGCTGATATCATGCTGTACATACTGGATGTTTTATATTTGGCATATGTGAGGGGGGGAAACTATCCTACTGCCATAAAGGAGTAGCATTAGGCTATTAACCTGCATCTTTCTCTTTTGGCTCTTAAGGTATTAACTAGTGCCCATTATTACTTGATGATATTAGTGGTTGGAAGCAGAGTAAAAAGCAGAATTAGACACATATATGAGTGTAGTATGTTGGAGAAGAGTCAACATGAGTTTTCTAAAGGGAAATCATACTTCACAACTCTGTTAGAATGCTTTGTGTGTGTTAACAAGCATGGGGACAAGGATGATCCAGTTGATATAGTATACTTGGACTTTCAGAAAGCCTTTCTCAAGATCCCTCACCAAAAGCTCTTCAGCAAAGTAAACAGTCATGAGTTAAGTGAGGGGGGAGACCAAGGAGTCCTGTGGCACTTAAAGACTAACAGATTTATTTTTCACATGAGCTTTTGTGGGAGTGTAAAACATTTATTTTTATTCCATTCTGTAAGTTCCCCCATCTTCAAAGTATTTGATGAAGTGTTTTTTTCTGGACTAGACTAACACGGCTGCCCTTTAGAACTTGGCGTGAGTTAAGGAGAGTCATTTTATGGACCAGTAAGTGGTCAAAAGATGGGAAACAAAGAGTATAAATAAATCGTCAGTTTTCACAACAGAAAGAGGTAAATGGGAAGGGAGAAATGTCCCGCAGGTTTCTATTGTGACCAGTCGTATTCAACATATTCATAAATTATCTGGAAAAGAGGGTAAATAGTGAGGTGGGAAAGTTTGCATATGATAATAAATTAGTCAAGATGGTTAAGTCAGCTTTGGAATTCCAAGTGATCTCACAAACTGGGTGGCTGCTCAAAAAATGGCACATAAAACTCAGTGTTGATAAGTGCAAATTAATGAATATTGGGGGGGGAATTTTCAACTGTATATACAAAATGATGCGTTCTAAATTAGCTGCTGCCATTCAAGAAAGAGGTGTTGGAATCACTGTGGACAGTTCTTTCAAAACATCTTCTCGATATACGGTGGCAGTTCAAAAAGCTAACAGCATTTTGGGAAAAGTTAGAAAAGGGATTGATGATAATACAGGAAATATCATAATGCTACCCCAGTAGAACCTCAAAGATACAAACACACTGGAATGGAGATAGTTTGTAACTCAGAACAAAATGTAATGGTACAGGACCCTACAGTTTGCGTCCTCCAGCTGAGACCAGGAGAGATCTCTGCAAAGGTGGCACTAGGCAGCACTACCTGGTTTGCAAGCAGCTCTCTGCCGTATTCCTGTTTCTTGCCTTTGGGCTGAACTGAGTGAGAGGTACTATAAGCCCCAGCACTCAGCCACCTCTCTCCATGACTCACTCTGCTCCATGCACTGCTCGTCATACTCCAGAGACAGCACGTGGCAGGAAACTAGGCCCAGCCCACTGCCAGCACCCAGCTCTCCCCAGTTGTAAATGTCTGTAGTATAACTCAGTTCAAAAAAGAAATAAGTTTATGGAGGATAGATCCACCAAGCTATTAGTCAAAATGATCATGGACACAACCCAATGCTGCAGGTGCATCTAAATGTTTGACTGCCAGAAAACAAGGGTTGGATGACAGGGAATGGATTGCTCAGTAATTGTCCTGTTGTGTCCATTCCCTCTGTAGTCTCTTTGTTCACTGTCTGAAGGCAGGATTCTGGCATAGCTGGATCATTTGTCTGTTGCCTGGTGGCCACACTTATGACAGGTTACCAAATTTAGAATCTTTTTTGTGTGTGATAGGGGTAGGTAGCCCTAGAAGAGTTAGGCTACTCTGTAATCTCATGATTAGAAAAACAAAATTACAGACAACCGAAGTGGTTAAGCTTCTAGAACCATATTCATTATTTATAATGGTATTTGTTTTTTAAAAAAATCTGCATATTTAATGCAATAATTCATTCAGATTTTTCATTCATCAATGACTGTGAATGCTATCTTTTTAAGAATAATCACATCTCTGGCCCTCAGTTCTTTTGCATCACTAAGGTAAAACTGCTGTCACCAGTATCTCCTGGAAAAAATTGGACCTGTGCTTAGCAGCCTAAAAAGGTAGGAGGATAGGTGTATCTGCTGTTCCTCTTTTCTTGCAAGTCTGCTGTTTCCGGAAGGCCACAGCAAACAGCACAGCCTGAAACAGGTTGGATCACATCCCCTAAAAGAGGGACAGACACCTGGGGGATGGAATTCGGGGAAATGGTACAAGAGAAAAAATGGGTAGCATCAAAGAAAAATGTCACATGGTGATACATGTTAATAAAAATATGGTGCATAAATTTCTCAGATTTTCTGCAAGCCATCTACACTCATTGTTCTCAGCCTTATCCAGACTATTAAGTATTTTGCGTAAGCTAGAAAACAGAATGCATCATTTACTCTCTATTTTTATTATTTGATTTTATTTTGATATTCTGGGTAAACTCATATTAAATGGAGGGATCTAAAATGAGAAAATGACACAATGTGATCATAAATTTGAAAAGTTTATTTTTGGTTAGGATGTAGAAATACTGAGTTCAGCCTTTGCATCAGGTCACAAAGAAAATCCCAATTTACATGTGAACAGAACTTGTTCAATTTCATCTGATGATACAGATCACTGTATTTTGTTACACAGATGTGACAAATAGAATTACAGCTGCTCTTTATTTGATCTTCTAAAGAGACAAAGATGTGCAAGGATGCTGTCTGCTCCCTATTTCCCACCGTGTCATCTGTTGTTTGGGAAGGAGTCCTAATTTGCAGCAGATACAAAACTATTTGTTGTGTTGCAGGTTTGCCAAAAATAAATGAAACCATTAATTACTACATTTTTTGAGCAGCTGTTAATAGATTGGGATAAGAAAACTGTACATTAGACTACTGGTTAATTACAAGAACTATAATTGTTTAATGTGGCTTTTGTGGAATGAATTACTGTACCAGAAGATGTGAACTCTTTCATTTTTCAGACGCAACACAAGAAAATGAATACATACCTTTATAGCAATATCTCTAGGAATAACTATATTTTATACAATAATTATTCACTTTTGTCATTCTTCACATTTATATTTTGAACAAACTGGAGATAAGATTGAATATGTATCTGTAAAAAAAAAAAAAAACTATAAAGAATTACAGAGATGTAATACTTATAAAAACAATCCACTGCAAATACAGGAAATTGAGAATTGAGGTTAAAATTAAAAGGTGCTTGTTATGATAGAGACAGACAGCTAAGTCACGCAAAAAAAATTAACTCTCCTTTAGTGGTATTATGTGATAACCATACAATTTTAAAAACATATTTTGTTCATGACATCACCCTCAGGGAGGATGCTGGCATGTTATACAATCAATGGCCACCTCTTTCTCTGGGAATTAGGATTCAGCCTCACTGAGAAAAATAGAAGATTGCAACCATTGTGGAAAAAAAGGAGGGTGGGGGATTTTCAAGGAATTTTCTGTGGTAGATTGTTTTTCAGGTGCTGCCGTAAAAGAATTTCAGCTAGAAAGAAAAATAATAAAAATTGAACACTAATCACTTTATTAAAAATATTGAAATATAGCCAATGTATAATATTTCAGTGAGTTTTAAACTGTATGAAAAATTTGAACATTCTCTATTCTTCCATTAATAGGATCATTTGAGAAGAAAAATCATCTGATATTGGATGCTTAATTTCTTAAAGAACCTAACTGTAACTCATAACTAAGTATTGAACATGACTGGGAACAGGATAAATTTTCCAGGATTTTATCTAGCAAAGATGCTGTCATTTGGAGGAAGATATACTGTATTCTATATATAGCAAAGTGATTTACATTCATGCTTTTGAGTGTAAAACTCAGTTCAGCTTTAACTATTGATACATAACCAGCATCTAAGTGCTAGCACTTTAGTCATACCTAGTGTTTTACAGTGATCTACACAAACTGGAAGAATCTAAGGTCTGAACACTTGTAAAATCTGACCCTTAAAGTCTAAGAGTAAAACTCACTTCTACAGCAGAGGGCTAGCCAGGGCCCTCCACACCATTTAACCATTGTCTAGGATCTGTACAGGGAAACTTGACGAAATGCTCACATAAGAGCTCTTCAGTTCCCTGCAGACCACAAAAAGGGTCTCCATGCCTGTCCTACCTAGACCAGCACCAAAAACAAGGATGGATGCCATCCTTAAGGTTCATGTCTGTCTAGATCTGGTAGCCCCCAACAACATTTACAGCTGAGACGGAGGGACTGTAGCTAGTATTCAGTCTCACAGGAGAGGAGGAAAAGCCTAGCCATAAATGGATAACAAGGAGTCATGTGGTACTTTGAGACTAACAGATTTATTTTTCACATGAGCTTTCGAAAAATTAATCTGTTCGTTTCAAAGTGCCACCCGAATCCTTGTTGTTTTTTTTTTTTGCTGGACTAGACTAACACGGCTATCCCTTTTGGAAATTGACATAAATGGATAGACATCAGTATTTTATTTCAAAATATACAGTATTCAGCTTAACTGTTTGCATGTGCATTTTCAATAGTAGTATGAAGTTTTCATTTGTTGTAATTTTTGGATCTATTTCAAAATAACATTAACATTTCAGCAACTCTCCTTTCTTAAAAGAAATATTCCCTAGGCTTGGTCAATTGTGCTAGATTAATTTTATACTTTTACTTATCTGCTAACTTTTTAATCATAATGTTTAATTTTGATTAAAACGGTATAAATGTTTCTATTTATGCTATTAACAAATATTGCCCTACAAAATAAAAAAAATAGTAAAAAGTCTTTTTTTCCCTTTATCTGACTGATATATGTTGCAATCAGTGGGTCTAATTCTGCATTCACTCTCACCTTATGCAGCCCTATCACACTCAGTGTTGTTGCATGGAGACAAGTGAAAGCAGAGTTAGTGAGTAGAAATGAAGTATGATTTCCTTGTTATTGACTCCTCTCCCTTCTTTCCTTCTATTTTTATAGCTTTACCTAATAGATCACGGACTGCTGATTCATGAATTATGACTATAACATATTTCAGACAGTGAAATTGCTTAAAGGTGTGTTGGTCAGCTACAATATAAAAAATGGATATAGGAGGAGCAGGGAGAAAAATCCAGTATGATTTCTCAAAAAAACATTATGGCCAAACCTGGTCTGGCTGAAGTACTGAGCCAGTTAGAAAGCAGTAGTTAAAAAGCCTGAATGAAAGGTTTTCAATGGGATTAAGAACTTCTAGGTCACTAGTTTAGATCTAGGTCTGACTGACTATTAATGAAAATAGGTTATTATGGAGGAAATTGTCACTGTTGTCCCCATGTTGGGTACTTGGTCTAAAGATAGAGTTAGAGCTTGATCCTGCAACCCTTTACACATGTAACTTTACTCTTATGCAAAAGTTGAACAAGAGGATATGCATTTGCAGGATCATGCCTTGAATTTGGTTTAAAAAACTTTCAAAAGCCCTGTCCCCATGACATTTTGTACACAAGGATGGTGGTAAATTCATTTTCATGTGAAGGACCAAAAATAGGAATGCAACAGCAGATTAATAATGAAACAGTTAGCAATGATCACTCTGTTGAAATATCTATTGCATTTGATTGTATCTGTATACATTAAGGCCCTGATCTAACTCCTATTCAAGTCAATGAGAGTTTTTCCACAAAATCACTGTTTCCTGCTTAGAGCAAAAGCCTTTGTTTGCCTTGGAACAGCAGGAGATGGGAACAGTTTGTTTCTGCAACAGCAGGAGAGTGAGAAGAGTATTATTCTCTAACAGCATTTTACTCCAATAACATAATCTCTTCATTAACCACCAACTATTTTATACATAATATGAACCATATCCATCTTTGCTTAATTGTTACTTGATGTAAGAATCTTGTTACTTCATGTAAAAATCATATTACATGGTATATTTTAAGTTCTGTGATCTAAAATCAGTTGAGAATGCTTCTGAACATAGAGTAGATCTGAATTCTTCACTTTTAAAAATAAAGGACATTAGGTTCTCTTTGACTCATCAGAATACCTTTTATGGACATTTTGAGTGTCATCCTTTCAACATGATTTATTTCATTATACATCAGTTTCAAGTCCTGTGTCTTAGGAGGCTTCAGTATTGTAGAGACGAGAATTTCCCATGATGAAAAATACAAAATGGTAGTATTTCTTTGTGAGGAAAGCTATAGTCTTGAATGATCTGTTCTAGTTTAGTTAAAACAGAACTTACCTTTCCTAGCATTCTTTGTTGACTTGTTTTGTGCATCAAGATATGGTTTGGATTTGCCTATGTCCAATTCCTATACTTTTGATCAATTCTAACTCATGCCCAATTATATTACACTAAATTAACATAATTCAACAGATGTTGATATTTAAATGTTTTCTGGCATTCACATCTTGGACAGCTGTCTTAGAGCTTGGGGAAAAGGCAAACAGTTAGAGTTAAATGCTGAACATATGCTTAAATTACTAATTAGAAACAAGAAAAACAATGCATTATCCTTTCTGAGGACAGTAAGCCTCCAATACAGATTTTTTTAAAAAAAAGACTTTCAGTTCACAGTTAAAGTCCATGGATCTCTGGAGGTTGGGTGCTATAGTATACAGTGTGGCACTGTACTTCATCTCCATTTGGTTTTATGGAATGTAATGCCAATAGAGACTTGCTTGGTGTAGGTGAACTTACATGAAGTGCTGAAAAAAGACAATGCAAAGACAAGTGTTAAAGTACTGTAGGTGGTGATGAGATAGTCCACTGCCAGGAGATATTAATATTTTCCCATTCATACTTAGATTGCGCTAATCCTCCATTAAAACGAATGTCACTCTTACGTTTAAAGTTGCATTTTGAACAGATTGGCTTGATATGAAAGTAGTTTGACATAGAAGAATGCTACTATCACATCTGTTTAACATTTAATAAAGAGGAAAAAAATGTATCGTGCTTGATGGTTAATGTAATGGTCTTCACATTGATAGAAGCAGATGTTGCAATTTGTGTTATGTTGGTGATGTCATTCTTTTAAGCAAGTCCGAGAAAAAAAATCTTCAGTGCTAGATAGGTCTTGTGTGAAATTCTGATTTCACCTGATTGGTGTTTATACACAATTTTAGAAAAGCAGTAACACTTGGGAAGCATACTGTTCTCCTTCCTTGTACAAGGTAGAAATAAATATTGTATATTTGCATGTAATATATATTATACAGTATGTGTATAATGAGTTTGTAGCTGTAAATACAAAATTATTTTGCCAATTTCATTTTATTGCTCATTGAAAAAGATTTCAATGAACAGTTGTGGTAAATTTTACAGACAATCCGAATTGCAGCATCAATAGTCTAGTCAATAAGCTTCACATCTTACTAGTAATATGTAGTGCCTTGCATGTCACCAAGTTCCAAAGGGGTAGCCATGTTAGTCTACTTCAGTGAAACAAACAAGAAGTTCTGTGGCATGAAAGACTAAGAAATTTATTCATTGTGTGAGCTTTCGTGGGAGCAAATCCCACTTTGTCCAACACTTTGAAGAAGCTTCTTCAAAGCATATAACAAAGTGGGATTTGCTCCCACAAAAGCTCATGCAATAAATAAATTTGTTAGTCTTTAACTGCCACAGGACACCTTGTCTGTTTTAGTAATATATACACTCTTTAGTTCATTATATATGCAACCCAGGAATGATTTCTTTCTTATCTTTGATTTTAATTTTAGGATTTAGATAGTATAAATACAAAGAAAAGACAGAAGGTATACACTGTATTTTCATTTCAAATGGCATCAATTCTTCCATCATCATGTAGTAAACAATTTGTTCCTGTTGCCTCCTTGTTCTTGATATTTTAGTTAATCGACTACTTTGTGCTCCAGATATCTGCAATATTTTTTTCATGTGATTTTGCTGTGGGTAGCACATAATACTCAATACTTAAGTTTATGGTCAGTGAAAATGGCTGAATTATCTTTTAATAATGTATAGTCCTGATAAAGCAATATCCATGTATTGGCAAAATTAATATGAATTTATGACCCTACTTAATATATATTTACCTAATATATATTTTAGAAGAATATTTAATTTAAGAATACTTAATGTGTATCTGCTGCCTTTCTTTGTTTCCTCAGAGTACTAAAATTCAGAGTTTTCCTAATTCACCGTACATTCAGTCTGATTACTTTACATTTCCATTGAGCAAAGCCAATATGTATAAACCATGTTCCCCATAGCAAACGTTTCTGATATGAATGATTAGGTGATATTCATAAAAGTGTTTGTTGAAATTGCAATCAAAATGTCCATCCCATGGTCTTCAACGTCTGATCCTTCTTACTTCAAACCATCAGTGTCAGTTTTTATTGGTTCTATAAAAGCTGTGAAACTAAGTATCTAATCTTTGTCGTTTTCCACTGAAGTAAGTTTGGAGGGCTGTGAATGTAGATGCAAAACCCATGCCCTCATGGGCAGCTTAAGCAAAAAGAGACAAATGCCCTTCCCCCCCCCCCAGCATCTCTTGGGAAAAGGGGAACAAATTGTTTGAGAAGAACGTAGCTGTCAAACTGACGTCAGTAGAAATTAGCTGGTACTCTGGCTCTACTTGCTGATACTGACTGTCCAAATCACTAAGCACAAGTGCTATACAGATTTGGGTTTCTTGTTTTTTGGGGGGGGTTGGGGGAGGGGACAAAAAGCAAAATAGATTTTAGATATTGATTTGACCTAAAGTTAGACAAATTCAAATCATAACTGAGTGACATCTATTTCAAATATTCCTAACAAAACAGCAGTGAAGCTTTTTTATTTTTCTTGTTTGGCTGGTTTCTACAGTAAAAAAACAACAAGGAGTTGTGTGGCACTTTAAGACTAACAGATTTATTTTTTGCATGAGCTTTCGTGGGAGAAGATCCCACTTCCTCAGGTGCTTTGAAGATGGGTAAACTTACAGAAACCAGTATGCTAATACTATCAGCTGGGGTCCAAAATCTCCATCTTTACAAAAACAATTTTGATCACTTTAACTCATCTTTTGTCTACAGAAACATTGTTTTCAGAATTGTGTGCAATCCACTTATCAATACTGCAGTCACAATATCCTTCTGCTATATTAAATATATATACAGCTAGGGAGAGAAAACCCTACCTACAAGTTTTCAGTGGGACACAGGGGCACAGCTACACAAAAAGATTATGCCCTGATCCGTTCCCTACCCACTACCTCCCCTCTGGTTCCCCAAGTCCTTCCCTAACACCCCCCCCCACATTCCCCCAAGTTTTTCCCTAACCCCCAGTCCTGCCACCAATGTTCCCTGTAATTTTTCATAGGCTGTGTGCGCAAAAAATTCCTTTTGTGCAAATTTTTGGAACCAGTGTCCAAATTTGTGCACACACTACTGAGTGTGGTCAAAACTTGTGAGCACAATGAAGCAAGTGTGTATGATACAAATAATATCTAAATTTTAATTTGATATGGTGATGGAAATGATTTTATAAATTACAAAACCTTATTTGAAACATTTTACTTGAAACTGCATTCTTAAAGTAGCATAAAAATATTAGCACTATTGAATTTTTTTGTGCATGCTTTATTTTGTTTTGTGCACGGGTCTCATGATCTGTGTGCACACGCACATGTGCACAGCTTGAGGGAACATAGCCTGCCACTAGGCCTGCTCCCCCAGGCCAACCCCCTCCCCCACAACCTTTCCCTGCTGGGCCAGCATGCCTGCCTCCAGACTTCCCCCTGGTTCCCTTACCTGGCCACCAGAGGGAAAGCACAGCCCTGGCAGAGGCTGAGGCTCCTAGCCTGATCCTACTCTGAGCATGCTCACAGCAGGCTCTGGCCAGGGCGGGAGTCTTAAAAACTCCCAGGCTCAGCCTGGGGCAGTTCCCTACCCAACAGAAGACTGTGTCTTCCGGCTGGATAGAGGCCATAGCTGCAGGCTGCGCGGGCAGTGTTCCCTGAACAGGGAAGTGACAGTGTGCCCCTGCACAGTTTAGAGGTGTGCTGCTCAGGGGCTGGCCCTGAGTTTCAGGGGGGCTGATGCCCCTGGAGCCCCCTGCTAGCGATGTCTCTGGCGGGACATATTAATTATTGCGGGGCTATCAATTAATTGCTATCCAACTGGAGACCAGGCGTTATATCTTTGATCAAGCATGATTTGGCCAAACTACATGGGATTGGCAGCACAGACAATAATGCACCTTTGCATCTTAAAAAACATTTAATTTTTCCTTTGCTTAAGAGTCTGTGCTTTAGGATGTGTGAAGTGTTTGTGGACATCTTGAGAAGTTGGAAGCTAAATGTTTTGACTTAAGTCAATTGTTCTCATTTATTGTTATCCTAAACTTATTGGGCTGTTTTCTTCTTTCCCATCTTAAATATCTATAAAAGGAACTTTTTTTTTACTTTCCATAGAGAAACACTCTTAGGCACTTGAGGTGAGAGGGAGAAGGACACTATCAGTAAACAAGAAATGTTAACCTTCTGTTGGACAAAGTGACATCTTCTAAATGACTGGGAAAAGCAGAACAAAAGGAAATATTAAAATTGATGCAAGGCTCTATGCCATAAGGAAAAGGGAGTGAGCCATTTCTAATGAACCTGTTTGCTGTTGCTCTGCAACATTCCTCTTGCATTTTCTAGTAGCATGTTATGAAGGTGCCATAAAAGAATGATTGTTAGTTGTGTTGAGATATGTATTTGAGGCAGGGATTGAACCTCTTTGTTATGTGTGAGTAATATTGCGTACCCTCTCCAAACTTACACACTAACTAGCTGGTGGGCAATTTCACATTAAATGTTACTGTTCTACTGGGATATTATTTTTAGACAAGTTGGTTCCTTAATATTAGAAGATGGTGGTGTGGTGAATAAGCCAGTGGCCTAAAAAGAGAAGGTAGATGGGGTGGGTTCTGAGTTATTACTGAGAATTCTTTCTTGGGTGACTGGCTGGTGAGATTTGACCACATGCGCACAAATCACCATATTTGAGTTTGGGAAAGAATTTTTCCCAAGGGCTGATTGACTAGGGCTCTGGGGGGTTTTCACCTTTCTCTGTAGCGTGGGGCATGGCTCACTTGCTGGTGAATTCACTATGTCTTAAAGTCCTTAAATCATGATTTGAGGACTTTAATAACTGAGTGATAGGTTAGAGGCTTATTGCTGGAGTGGGTGATTGAGGTTTTGAGACCTGCATTGTGCAGGAGGTCAAACTAGATGATCATATTGGTCCCTTCCAACCTTACAGTCTATAAGTCTAAGGTGGTTGAAGGGAGGGGTTCGACTTTGCTTAAGCATCCAGACTTACAAAGGCTTAATTGAAATTGAATCACTGAAACTTTTGTCTGTCCCACTACCTTGCTGCGATACTAAGCTGACAGAAAATCTAGAAATACTCACATGATGTTGTCTAATCCTGTATATCACTACAGTTCTCAAATGTCATCCTCAGGTAGGTGATGAAACAGTTACTAGCAGTCTATGGAGAACAAGTTGGTCATAGTAGGACACCTAAAAATACATTTAAATACTGTCCAGTTTTCCATGTAATCAATTGCTGATCACAGCAAAGTTCCATAATCAACTGGAGGAAGCAGCCTGCACTGCTTCCTATGAGAGGAAGACATACTGGCCAGAAGAAGATCTTTAAGCTAAATGTGATCCATACTGTGTAAAAAATTTTGAGAACTTTTCCTATGCAGTTGTTAGATTAGGGATACTAGAATGATGAGACAGTGTGGTCAGGCTATGCTCTTGTTCTATAAAGGTGGAAGAGACCACCTCACCGTCATTTTTAGTCATTTTATTGGCTTTCCTATGTAATAATGTATTTATTAATTTGGTTTCAGAATGTCTTTCCTGGTTTTAGATATTCTCCATTATCTTATTTCTCCCTGTTGTTCTGACCTTTGCTTCCCATCCTCCTTTCCCCTCTCACTCTGCACCTCTGGTCTTAGCCTTCTTTTTTTTCACAGCATAGTTTACTCGCCGACCTTCTTACATCTTATAAACTCTTCCCATCATTTTCTTCCAAGCTAATGGGTCACTCTTTCAATCTTGTCTTAAAACCGTCTTGTAGATTTTGAAAACTAAAACTATATTATAGTAGAAATTAAACTAGTAGATGACTATTTGGAATGTTCAAACACACCACCTAATGGGATAATTACATTGTCTATTGAGATTGAAAATGAACAAAGGGGGTAACCTTTCTTCTTAATAATAAAACCCTTATATACTTTCTAAAGGCATACCAGAAACTCCAACCTTCGAACTATCTGTTTCTAAAGAGTTTCAGTTACTAACTTATAAAGGCTAGGCACTGGATACAGCATCCAATGATAAAATTGAAGAGTTCTACAGCCATCTGCAGGAACTCGTTGATACTGTGCTGGAATAGACGTTACTGTTTACAGAGTATTTTAATGCCCAAGTTTGGTGGAAGATTTGTGGACAGACAAGTGATATTCCATTAAAATATGCCGTGAAAATTAGGTTATTTAAAATGTAATTTCAACAGTATAATTTATGCATTCTAAATCAGCTGCACAGAAACTCAGTAGATAGGAATGTTTTTGTACAACACATGAAGATTCCATTCTTACCTCTATCATCAGCTGCTACTTGCAAAGTTCAAAATACATAATATCTAAAATGCCTAAAACAGACATCTCCATCATTTACAGATAATCCCTGCCATATTATAGAGGTACAAAATATAATGTGGCAGGTGGCTTGGCATTTTGCTCAAGTGCAAGCAGAAGTCCACACAACTGCAGGGAGGAAACAAGGTGTGCATGTATTAGCATTGTAACTAATAATATAAGCATAACACATAAAAAACAGTAAGTATTTGGATCAACTTATGAGGAAGGCAAAAATTCCTAAAAATAAGAAGACAGCAGAGTGAGGTAGCTGACAGGGATGTTGTGGCAACAACTAGACATGTAAAATAAATACATAAGTAAATGTTTTATTTATATTGCAGTAGTACTCAGAAGCCACTAATTGGAATCAAGGTCTCATTGTCTTAGGCAGTGCACTAGCACATTGCAAGAAAACTGCTATACAAGCTTAATCCTCACAGCACCTTTATGAGGTGGCTGTGGTATAATTCCCACCTGCAGAGTGTTAGGGGTGAAGATTACTTGTTTTTGAGGGAGTATTGTTTTTTATATATAGAAAACAGAGCGATTTGTGATTTTCCCCAAGTCCACCCAACAAGTCAGAGGGAAAACTAAGATTGGTATTCAAGAGTAGCTGTGTCAGTCCACTGTGCTATACTACTTTTTTAATGAGTGATGTGAATATCAAATCTAGAGTGAAATTCTAATTATATCTGAAAGATAGTAGCAAAAGCACTGATAACTGTGAGCCTCATAAGCCCTTAAAAGTATGGGGGAAAGAGGTTAAACAAGTAAAGGTCTGAATTCTTTTCTGTGAATAATATAAATATAATCACTTAACAAAACAAAATATATGCAAGTACAGACGTAAAGTGAAATTGGACTATAAAGGTCTATATTCTATATCCATAGTCTGAAAGCGGGGGGCCTATTTCAAAGAAAGCTGGATAGAGGTTGAAGTGTCAACACGAGACTGAAGGATTTTTGCAGAGGAAAGGGAGATGCTAATGGCCACAAAGATCACATTAAATCAAGCTGTGACTTGACCTGCTACAAATGGCTTTGAAAGCTTGAACGTTCATAATTGCGGAAGAGAAACAGCTCATTAAAAATACTGTATTGTCAAGAATGCTGAGGTGATAGAAAAGCAAGATGGCAACAGTGTGACTGGGGAATGGTTTCAGTTTGAGGAATTTAGGAGATGTATCATTTAGATATATATCCCAGAAAGATTATCTAGAACAAAATATGAGAAGCCTGACTACCACAATGGGTGAGGGGGTAAAGAAAATGGTGTCTAAATAGCACTGAAAACAGCAGCAAATAGTCATGAGCACCAGTAACTCATGTTAGAAATGAGGACACATAGATGAGGACAGCATTTTCCATAGTGTAACATACTTTTTTATTAGTATACGTGATTTTTGGTGTTTTCTTGTCCTTGCGGTGAAACGTTACCATTTTCTCCCTGAATATAATGTATATGAGTGGAAAGAGAAATAAAATCTGGCAGAAGATTTTTCCATTCCTTTCTTAGTTAATATGTTGAGGCGTGACAATAACAACAACAACAACAAAAATCTTGGCCTAGTAATGTAAGTTCACACCAGTCTGGCTTCCTTTTTACTTCCCTCTGCCACAACTTTGCCGCTGCTATGACACTTGCAGGCCTGCTTCACTGCTGTGCAGCTGATGCCCTGTCTATGTTTATATTTTTCTTATTGACAGTGAGTGTTCTTGCCAAACGCCAGGGACCATAGTCACATCTGTTTGTCTCCCAAGCTTGTCTGAGGCTGCTTGGGAACACTTTTTGTCCAGAGGGCAGCTTAAACTAGGCCTAATACTCTGAAAAGCCTCTGTTTGTAAATGCGTACAATGAGGCGACAAGTTCCTGTTGTCTTTCCTTAAAAATTATTCCATTTGACACTGCTTGCTTCAGTCCCTGTCACCAGCACGTCAAAAGCCAAGTTTTCAGGCAAGGTGGTCTTAACAAGTTTTATTTTTTCCCTAATAAAATGCCTAGTTTCCCACCAGTGCACTATTTATAAATGATAGCTTGCAGCAAGCTATGGATAAGTAGAAAGTGGGCAAATAGCATTCTCCCTGTTTGTAATCCTTGTTTTTGTGATTTAATGTTAAGAAGCATATTGTTGAACCCTGAGCCAGATTGTGAGGGTCAGAGTTCTATCTACATCTCAATTTAGAAATGTAATATACATGAGCCAGTGTTTGTTTGTTTATAGCCAAAATGTAACTGCATGCTTTCTTTAAACTGTAGTTTTCAGATTGAGTCTTTTGTCCCTTGCGCATTAAAATGTAGCCTTTTGTCTTTCTGTGATTGTCAGCAATACATGTAAAACGATAGTTGTAAACCCCCATGGAAATAAATGTCATGTTTGAAATTAATCTAGTTTTACTCAAAGGTATAATATTAGTGATTGCCTTATAATGACTGTAGATTTGAAAAAGTATAATTGATGCTTTAATGATTTCTTAAGAATAGTAAATAAAGAAATCGGTTGGTCTTTAAGTGCCACAAGACTCCTTGTTTTTTCATTTTACTGAACTAGACTAACACGGCTACCCCCTTTGAATCTTACGGATATTAGTTAATTGTTTCTGGCATATAAAAACCTCTGGCTTTTCCTCAAAACCATAGCAAAGAAATAACCACTCTCACCTTGGCTAGTGATCAGATTGTTGTGCTTTGCAAAGACAAATGATTCATTTGTGCTGAAAGAACAAGGCGGCCTTTGAGACATTCATTGATTTTGAATTAAAAAGTAACTGCTATGTTCTACATGAAGGGTGACAACAATAACAGAGTAGTCCTTACTTAGTGTTATTTGTTGCAGTTCCATTGCGTGTACCTGGAGGAAAAGTGGTGGGACTTGAGTACCATAATCTTACTGATCAATAATCTAGATATCTCAATGCAGTGTAACAGATAATCAATTCTGGTTACAATTACTCAAACCCAGCCCAGCTGTATTCCTTTAACTCAGGTCTTGAGGTTCAATTGACTGACTTTATTAATTTTTATCTTTCATCCTACTTCCACCCTTTGGTGGTATGGTGTGTGTTTTTGTTTTGTGTTGTGTTGTTCTTGGGGGCGGGGAGGATTGATTTGTTTTGTTTGTTTGCTTGTGCTACCTTTCCCCTCTGCACAAGAATGTTGGAAAAAGAAAAACAGATATTGCACTCTAGCTAGTATGAGACATATCGAGGAGATTTCTTTTGCCTAAGAGCCTGCAATAATATAATGGGGTGTGAATGAATTTTGTGAAGAGAGAGCCAGTGACCTTTGTTTAGTATTCATAGGTAAACCTGTTTTTTTGATTTTAAAAAATACCACCAAGAGTTGTAAAGGTGTCCACATATTTTATCTGCAGCATATATTCATTTTGAATAAAGTTCTAGAAACATAGCCTTGTTACTTTAGTCCAGCAAAAGAAACAAGGAGTCTGGTGGCACTTTCAAAGACTAACAAATGTATTTATCGCATATTTATTGCATATTATTTAATGCAATAAATAAATTTGTTAGTCTTTAAAAATGCCATCCGAATCCTTAGTCATTTTGAATGGAATGAGACATATCTGGTTAGCTGCTAAGCCAGTTGCTAATTTTAGTATTTTGCATTCCTTTATCTGAATTCAAATGTTTAAATTCAGAAAATAAATTCTAAGCGTTTTTAGGTGCATTATGAATGTTAAAGTGAGTAATCAAGGTATTTGAAACCATTCTTGAGAAGACAGTTCTCACAAATGTAATTAGACTGGCTTCATAACCCTATCACCATATTTGTTAGCAGTTATTTAAATTAAAACAACCAACCAAAACACACATCATGTTAATGTACTTATTTCAATGGTTAATTTAAGAGAACATATAAAAACATAAGTGAAAACGTGCAAGTTTTATAACAGCTTTGTTTAAATAGAGCTCTGGGAATATTTAATTTTGCCTTTAGTTTACTCTCTTTTGTATATTTTATTTAAATATTACAGTTTTCACTATTTTCACATGTACTGCCAATCATGCAAGGTTGGGGGGGGGGTTAAAAAGTCTTAATGTACATTTAGAACTCATTGAAATTTTCCCCATGATAGCAGGTAGGGGAAAAAAGGGTGGTTGTACTATACTTAGCCTTTGAATGTTAACATTTTATTTAAATACAACTTCTAAACCTGTTTTAAGAGGGAGAAGAAAATGTGAAAATGAAAAGTTAAATTAATCAATGCTGAAGTTGTGGCCCAATAATTTATTTCAGGGTATGAATTGAAGTGTTTTATTTTTTTTAAATAACACACAGAAGCCCCCTTTGTGAAATGAGTCATTACTTATATTTATGTTTAAAAGCTTTTTTTTTAACCATAAAAGGTTAAGTGTTGTAACCATTTTCAGTCCAGTTTTTTGGTTTTCCATTTTTTACATTATCCAGGAAATCTGAATATTCTTTCAAATAAGACAATTAATGGGGTGTTACAGAGTTAATAGCAGTATAGTTTAAAGAAGGCTTTCTGCAATAAAGGAAAATTCCTAAGTCCCTGATGAACCCAGGCACTTGACTGGGAACGTATTACACTTTGTTGGCACCACTTCATGAGATGTTATTCCCACCTTCATATTTAACAAATTTCATGAAGTTTTCATTAAATCACAGTTTGGGGAGTTCTTTTTTGGATACTTTTTAATGTTTAATACATCTCTATAAATGCCCCCCCCTTTCCCCTTGTCTGCTAATTCTTCACAGAATGACACAGCCAGCAGCATCTATGCTGCTATGAAAGAATGCCATGTTACTTATAGCAAAATTCCACTATAATTCTAATTTAACAGTGCAAATAACATTAAATTCCTAAATTCAGGCTTTCCCTTTTGCCTTTTTCTTGGTAATTCTGACTTTCCATTACTTCAGTTCATAAAGATCTGGTTGTTTTCACTTATAGTAATATTCTGGCTTCAGCAGATCAACAGCATAAACTCATAATTATTTAATGGACACAGCAAAATACTATCTCACCAATATATTGTTTTCACACCCTGCCAATGAAATAGGTGGCAGGCAAAGGAATCAGTGTGTGCCACAGATTTATTTCATAGCCTTTGAAGAGTTTTCTGTTTCATGTTACTTCGTACATTCCTTAAAATAAATTGATACTTTTTCCTGTAATAAATATCATTCTGACAGTAAGGCATTAGTAACCAATTGATAACCTACAACAATATTGTGATCTCTTTAGATAATTAATCTTTGCTATTTTCCTGTCAGAAGCAACAGTGTTTTATGTTGAGCTAGAAAGATTGCCAGTTTTGAAAATTAAAAAGCATTCCTTTTATATTATTCATTCCACTACAATTTATGATGCTATGTTTAGACGCTGAGCGCTTGTCAACAAACATAATTACGTTTCGATATAAACAAGATTGGTGGCCTCACTGTGCAGCTTCATCTTCATTGAGAATGTTTTGATTTAGGTTCAGATTATACAAGCTGTGTATTTATGTGGCATTTTTCCCCCTTTGTTAATAGTTTTCTCTGATAATCACTTATAGACAAACAAGTGTACATTTAGAATCATTGTGCATGGGAGACATCAAACGGAGAAGAAAAGCTGCACCCCTGCCAGGACCCACAGGTAACCAATTTTACTGTAACAAAACCCAAAAGTTAAATCTTTAAAATACAACACAGTAGGTCAGCAACACAGCAAAGTACGTGACAAATTCAGCCACTCTTGAGATGTCTTCTGGCAGGTAGTGTAATGGTATTAGAGATTAAGAAATCAACTGATTTTTAGTTGTTCTTTAAATATTTCCAATTTGTCAGCCTTTTCAAACACAGTACTAATTAAAGAAAACTGATTTGATTTCCTCATAATGAAAATCTTAGACATAGTATACTCATCAATACAAGGTAACGTGAGCTAGGGAATTTTTGCAATAAAGAATGTATGTGAAAGCATAGAATAAATTTAAAATACTCTGCCAAAAGAAAGTGGTAAATTGAGTAAATCATTGAAAATTTGGAATCAAATATATGAAAGATGAAAATTTTATGTGCTGCACTAATTTTGAAGTGAACACCTGCAAGTCCATTTTCAAAGATTTTTTTATAGATGCGAGGTCACAACCATTGCATGGATTTTGCTGATGTTACAGCTGTGAAATGATTTTTTCAATACTTGGCTGAGATCTATAGGATTCTTATTGGTTTGTTTATATTAACTATATATATTTGTACTGGCGAAGGTATACATGTGCATCTTTTTGTGTATGTTTCTCTTAGTATGTCACATTTGCTGTATGTGAGCCTTTAAACATCACATATTAGTATATATTATTTATTAGTAGACATTTACAGTACCTTATGTATACAATGTACATATGTGTACAATTCTTTGGTTCAGATCTGTCCAAGATATTTGTTGGAGTAACCTAATGTTTAGATTCCAGTTGAATGACCCACAGAATATTTTGAGGTTTCAAACATCAGTGGCAGAAAAAGACCAAGTAACACTACATCTTAGTGTGTGCAGTATGGAAAAAGAGAATGCCTGGGTCAGATCCTAAAACTGAACATATATGAAGTGAGCAGGAAAATACTTAAGGGCAGAGGGGAGATTAATATTACTATTTTATTATAAAGTGGTTTTGTCTTCACAACTTGCAGATTCCAAAGGAAGTCATTTTGTATCAACTGGGTATAAATTACAGTGAAACTCATTTTATCCTACATACATTTTATCATACTTCGGACTCCTGTTGTTCACAGGATGACTCTCCACCCCCATCCCATATAGTTAGCAAAGTCAATCTTTTGATAATGAAGTCACTAAATATTTCATATAAGCACGCAATGTGGTCTGATACATAGTGACACCTTCACAATATAAAAGGCATTTTCTTAAAAGGATTTTTGTCCTAAACTGCGAGAGAAGTACAGGGTCTTTTTTTTTTTTTTTTTAAATAAAGCCTTGTACTTCGTACTGTTTAATTGGTGTAGATTAATCTGTTTAATTCAAAAAGACCTGTTCATTTTCCTTTCATATTAGTTTTTGATAATGTAAAGGGGTTTTCTACATTTGAATTTTTGTAACTTTTTTTGAAGAACTCAGTATAAACTTATAAAAAAAATTAGGAGATTACATCATGTTAACTATGGTCAAACACATTTCACAAGTGTGTGTGTTCACTACCTCATTATGTCTCCTTCCCAAACTACAGTAATTTTAAGACTTTTTTTTTGGTAATGTTTCATACCATTATTTGAAGGAAGAAAAGGGTTTACTTAACATCTTTACATTCAAGCAAAGGATAGAGGAACACAAGCTACCATTGTCCAGGCTGGGATTTTTTCTGAGCTGATCTATATAGATAACATATAGAAATGAAAGGACTGAGATTGATCAGAAAAGTTAATATGGAAACATTTTTCTTCAAACAACATTGCACATGCACAGCAATCATAGTGAGGTTTATTTCTGAAAATCAACAGAATAAGTCTGTCAGTATTTATTCTGCTTCCTAGTTGAATATAGTAGTGGAAGCTGAAAGGTTGACTGACTGAAGATCAGTGAACAACTATAAGCTTTATCTTGGGATATGATGCACAATACTGCAAATTAGTAAAGCATGACCTAATATGTCATCCAGGTAGGTGAGCAAAGCAGTTTAGTTCCATAATCCTAATCTGTCTTTCTAGAAGTAAATTTCTTGGATAAATGCATTTCCATAGCAATATACACAGTATGTTTTATATATTTGGGTTAAATAGTACCTAGGAGAATTTGTGGTGATTACTAATTAAATGGAGATATGTTGAGTGTATTTTTGTGAACAGTCAGGTTAGCATCTGCTCTTGTACATACTCTGACATTTTACAAGGCGGTAGACTATTGTAGCTAGCAGTGTTATTGGGTAAACATTTATTAATTGTGACAAGAACACCCAATTTATTTCAGTACTCTAGCTTATTTACTGCTCTTTCACCTTTGTATTTTATATTGAAAAAGTAAAATGAATATTGATAGAGTTTGATATTGATTTCTAAATTTATAGCCTGTTCTCAGCCTCGAGTCAAAGTCACATACCGATAGGTTTGTGTATATCAGTAACAAAGGATATAGACTTCTTACAGCAGGAGAAACTGTTTAAGCAAGAAAGTTTTAGCAGCACAGACCATTTTATAGTTTGAAAAATGTCATCTGTAAGGGTGAGGTAAAGATGTGTTGAAAAGCAGTGAGCAAAATAAGAGGAATACTATTCAGTATGGATGGGAGGGAAGTTTGTTACTAGCTGACAGCAAAAGCAGTAGAGGCTTATTTTGCATTTTTTTGTTGCTACAATAACTTTTCAGTTTTGGGGGGGGGGTTGATAAAAACCTCTTTTAATAATGCATCAACTTAGCTAATTAGTCTACCAATTAAAAGAAGAGTTAGTGCAAATATTTTGTACTTTTTAGGTGTGATTTCTGTTTCTTGAGACTCAAAGAACCATTGCACTATATTGTGCATCATAGGCAACTAAATTTTTTTCCTGTTCATTTCTTCTATAGAACTTGATACCTATTCAAGCAGTATGCTTCAAACTGCAAAAGCAGTTTAAGCAGCAAAACTTGGGTGTATGTCATTCTGCATGACTTCATGCCTGCTCCAACTACCTGAGGACTAGTAGTGCTATTCAGTGTGACACCCTGACGTGTCTCATTGCAGTCACACAATGCCCCCAAGATACGTTATTTTTATATAGACTTTTTCCTGTGTATTTAATCATTTAGTTTATCTGTCAGAGAAAATGTTCAGTAGCAGTAAAAGTAATTAACAAACAAACAAAATGTAATCATACAGAAAATAAAGGAGGTTGTCAACAATGTGTTCTTGAAATCCATGCATTTGAAATATTCACTGAAAGTTTAGAGATTACCCTTTAAAAATCTCTTAATCAGATTGATAGATGCTACAGAAGAATTCTCAAAATCATACTCACAAACTGAATAGACTTTTTACCCTAGTTCTCTCCCTTGTTTTCTGATTATCTTTCATCTTCTGTGTACTTCCTTCCCTCTAGCTCCCCAAGTGATTTTCTGGTCTTCAGCATATTTCCTATATCCCTGTTATCCTATGTGTTTTTCTTCTATTCCTTTATCATATGTAAATCTCAGGTGTGAAATGCATAGTATTCCTTGTGTACAAATTCCATTTTATATAAGTGGATCTCTGTTAACATAATTTATAGACAATAGAACACTAATACAGAGTAAAAGGCTTAAAAAAAGGTTTGTGCATTCTCCATTAAACAGTTTTCAGAAGCAAACAAATTACTTTCTTCAAATTCTGTTCTCCAAATCATTATAAAAACTTGGAGCACAAATGATGAAATACAGGATATATAGAGAAATACAAAAAGCATCAAACAAAATATTATCCAATGTATCTTTGCAGATATTGATCACTTTTTGTAAAAGCAAAATTTTAATTGAAATGTTTTTTTCTGGGCTGATGCTTTGTATGTCACATTTCAAGACTATACAACTTGAAATGATTGAGTTGTAAACCTCATTTTAAAAAATGTGTTTTAATGAAAAACCTGACAGACTCTTAATTATAGTAGTCATACCAAGCACAGCTATAATGCTGTCATGATTCACTTTAACAAGGTAATCAAAAGGCTAGATGTTTTCATTCCTTTCTAAAAATTGCCAGTGGAGCAGCTAAGCAAACTATTTTGCTGATGCTTAATGTATCAGTGATTAAAAATCAGACCTGTATATTTGCAGTGCCAAAATGATTATTTGAAAGATTCTGATTACACCTTTGTAAAGAGGTTGCCGAGACTAAGGTTCTGGTGAAGGTCAGCTTTGATAGCTGAATGGCAGATTTGGGCTTACCTGGATAATCTAAGAGTAAATTTCCAAACACTGACTTGTTATACAAATTCCCTGCTGCTTCTGTGTGGGAAATTTAGAATGTGCTCTCTCCACCTTAGAATTGATGTCTAAGGCCCAGTCAACGCTGCCAGGAAAATTCAGCAGCAGTCAACAGAAGTTACACCAGCTACTCTGTGAAGCTTGTATAACTTCCTATCAATTTCGTAATTCCTCATGACAGCATCTTCACTACACTGTGCCACTTGAGTGGGTGGCTTTGCTTGAAAACTTGTCTACATTGGAGGTGTGGCTGTAATTGATCTTAGGCTGTTGAATTACAGAAGGTGAAGGTGAGCGATCACACCAAATTGGTTTCTCAGGGCCTATTGTCCCCACTGCTCACATTATTTCCTGCAATGTGTTGCACTATAAGTTATAGGCAGAGGAGTTTGTGAAGAGACAGCCATCCTCTGCTAACCACCCTCTACCCTTTCTCTAACGAAAAAAGAATCAGGAAAAGCTTTCCTTGCTGTTTGTTTGCCACAGGCAGGACAGACAGGAACAATGCTTCATGTGGAGAGAGGAATTAACTGAAAACTTGCAGCAAGAGAGGAGCTATGTTGTCATAGTAAAGGGGACAGGAAAAACTAGTTTATCTACGCTCTGGCTACTCGGACCTAAATTAGAATTGTAGATTTCGTCCTCATTGATATACCAGTTGTAGGGATAGCGTTAGCACATTGAATTACAGCTCCTTTTTTTTTTTTTTAACTTATTGCTCTGACAGTGGAGACCACTGTTCCCTCTAAGCTGTGCGCATGTGCGTGCGCACACAGATCATGAAACTTGTGCACGCAACAAAATAAAGTGCACACACAAAAAATTCAATAGTGCTAATATTGGTGCACACAAAAAAATTTTTTTACACATACCACTTATGAATAATTAGAGGAAACATTGGTGGAGACACAGGCTGCAGAAGGTCAAAGTAAACAGTATTATGTCAAATTTCACTGTCAGTGCAGACCAGCCCTAATTCGCTTTCCAGATCGACTTAGCATGTCTTAACTGACCGCTAAGTCAATCAGGAAAGATTAATCTGTTGGTGACTTTGCTGTCATCAGTGTAGACATGGCCTAAGTAATATCACATGGTAGGATGTAAGGTTTTTGTTTGACTTGTGAAAGTTTCTAGATGAACAGCGATGGTAAGAGAAGTCCCTTGTCTGTATACAGAACAAGTATAGCCCTTGAACAAGTAACTGAAGCTTCTCAATCCTGGCTTGCATCATGCCTTAACCTTGATTTAGAATGACCCTTTATAGGGGTGAAAGACGTAGCTGTGTTCATGCTGATCCACTTACATACATTTCCCACTGCAATTTAATTTTGAGGGAAAGACCCTTATGATGTAGTTTTATGTTTCCATGATTTTATATCCACCTTTTAAAATATCAGAAAATATTTCCATAGTGTAAGAACATAAGAGACATTGATTAGATTCCGTAATACAAACATGTTCAGAGTTTTTTTTAATCTAAGCAAAGGATGAGAAGGTATTAGTAGTGTCTGAACAGACACCCACTGTAGTATTATTTCAAGATGGATACACTAGCTTTCACTTTCCAACACAAGCTGTCAGGATTTTTGACATTTTATAAACCTGGAAGCAGTATACATCAGTGGGACCCACAATTAGGAAATTCCTTAAATTTGCATTTTGACATCTTTATTACCACTAAAGAGAACTTTGTTCAGCATTAATTTTGCATATTTTAAGTGACAGGTTGCATATTTAAGGGGAATTGACACAAATTCTCCTATGATTTAATTATGGAGATGAGAGCCATGGCAAGGACTGTGACATGGTGTGTATGATCTTCAGATGGTATGGAATAACTGAGGTTATGTCTGTACTGTGGTCAGGTGTGGTTACAGCTCATGTAGGCATCCCAAGCTACCTTTGATCTAGCCAGTTTAAGTAACAACAGCAATGTATCTGCGGCAGCAGGGGTGGTGGCAAAGGCTAGTCTCCAGAGTGCAACTCTTTCCAGGACCCTGGTACATACCTCAGTGGCTAGCACATGTCACTGTCCCTGCTCCCACAGCTGCACTGCTGCTCTTATGCTCAGGTACACCCCATATGCTGTAATCACGGTTCCCAATTGTAAGGTAGATATAGCCCAAGAGAGCTCCACAGAATTTTATTTCATTAGAGAACCCTACAAATTGTTTCATCTTTACTTTCTAAGCCTTCTGGCTAAGATAAGTATTCCTCTTCTTTCATCTTTATTCCTCTATTCTGTACTTGTGAGATACGATCCAGAGTGGCATTGAGAAGCTAAGCCAGGAAAGTTCCAGAGACATAGCCATGTTACTCTAGTTCAGCAAAATGAACAAGGAGTCCTGTGGCACTTTTAAAGACTAACAGATTTATTTATCACATGAACTTCCATGAACAAAATTCCACTTCATCGGACACATGAAATGGAAACTACCATATGGAAGGGAATATATAAATGCAACGAAGAGCAAGTCACAAGCTCAGTGCAGATTTTTTCAGTTTGCTGAAAAAATCTAAACTCATCTTGTGACTTATCTCTCTCTACATTTATGTATTCTCTTCCATACAGTAGTTTCCATTTCATGTGTTTGATGAAGTGGGATTTTACCTATGGAAGCTCATTTGATAAAGCTGTTAGACAAAGTGGGATTTTCTCCCATGAAAGCTCATGCAATAGATCAGTTTGTCAGTCTTTAAGTGCCACAGGACTCATTTTTTGTTTTGCTGAAAGACTTTTGTGATGGATTGTATTTGCGGAGGGAGAATCTATCCTAAACTTCTCAGTTGCTGCAAAACAAGCTATGTTCATTGCTATGTTTGCTTTCTACAAGTTACTCTTAGGCTAAGTCTACACTGATATCAGCAAATTCGCCACCGTCTATTTGACATTCTGAGTTCGACTGAGCAGTCATTCAAGACCCTCTCAATTGATCTGGAGTTCAATTTAGTAACTCTGGCCCCAGAAGAAGAGTAGCGCTGAGTCAAAGGGATGGCATTTCTCTTTGACTCACCACTGTGGAGACAGGGAGGTAAGTGAGCGTTAGAAAGTTAGAGAGAGAAATTAGTTGTTTTACGGAGCTTGCACATCTCCCTCTGACTGCAAATGGCAGCAAGTGTAGACAAGGCCTTAGTATATTTTTTATGAATGATGGACCTGAATATTTGTATGCTAATATTCTATTATCATTAAGTTTATTAACCTTAATTTAGGATATTGTAGATTATGTAGTATATGGATTTTATCATTTTTAAAACAAATTCTGTACTTTTGGATAATTTAAGCATTATCCCCAGATGTATAGAAACTCATTTCTTAACCTATATATTAGATAACTTTAACATTAGCTTTATTAAAATATTTTAATTTTTTTTCCTGCATACTTAAAGTAGCCTCTAGAGGTATACTGGTTTGGAGATACCAATGAATAAATAGTTTACCTGCAGATTTTTTTTTCTTAATGCATGTAGTTAACAATATTTATATTTGGTTATTTGTTTTGTTTTAATGAATTGATGCTTATGAAAGACTGAAATTTCTCATCTACAGAATAAGTAAAGTATAAGCAGCAAAAATGAAAGCTTCCTAACACTGTCTTGATAGTCTATTTTCACCTTGTTCTGAATGGATCTGTTCTAAGGATGACATTGTTTAGTCTCCATGTTGATTCAGTCCCTGGAGTTTCTGCTGAGATTACCAGCAAGGCTGCCAATTTTGTGAGTGACTTTGTGATGCAAACCCCTGTCCTCTAGGACCTGGGCTGAAACCACAATTCACTTCATGTAAGTTGCTGAACATTTGTCAAAGAGTAAAACTTTGCCAAGTTTTCTAGTTTCCTTTTTATCTGCTTTGGAAGAGTTTACACTGGAAGATCTGCCTCAGAGACACACTAGAGTGAAATTTGTTGCATTGCCAAAAATGTAGAGTAGATACTATCATGGATCATTTCACATACATTTGTGTGCACAGGCAGTCTTTGGCACACAGCTCTCCACTTACCTGTGAGTAAGAGGGACCTCTTTTCCACCTCTACTGTGTCTTTTCTTCCCACCCAACCTTCAGCTCCCTCAAAAGGATGCAACACAATTATGTGTCTGGTATCAGCAGAAAGGAGTGAACAGGCTATGGTGAGGAGGACGCATAATATCCAACTTCTAGCCTGGTAGAAAGTAGTTGGATTAGAAAATAAGAGTGGGTCTACGTCATCATTTCAGTGGGGAGTCCCTGGTAAAGCAGCTTCAAAGGAACTGTGATGCTTGATGAGCAGAGGCCAGTTCAGATTTTGTGTTGTCACCATTGTAGGGTTTATCTTCATGTAGCATAAAATTTCAGCATGGGTTCAGACTTCATGAGCACAACATGGCTCACCCATGTTTGGAAACTTGACCCAAAATATTCAGGGGAATAATGTGATATCTTCTTTGTTGCATCTGATTAACAACAAATAGATGTGTGAATTAAACAGATGTTATAAATATTTGAACATCACAGCAATTTAAAAAAAATCATAATATGTCTGTCAATTGTGGAGCTGCTGTTGATGTTGCACAAAATTTCAGTACAGTGTAAGAAAACAAACATCTGTGCAGCCACTTGAATTTTCACTTTTGCTAGAGGATCTCCTTAGAAAGAGGATTCAGTCTAACAGGTTATGATTTTAACATTATTTCTGATAGAATGGCATCTTGCAGTAGGATCAAAACTTACACTTTTACATCCCTTCATTCAGCTAGCTGGTGTGAAAACGGGAAACAAAAAACAAAAAAGAGAGAGAATATTAAATGTCTTCTGAAAACCGGGGAAGTGCAGTAGATTTTAAAGTGAAGTAGTATATATCACCTCTCCTTCCACTGACTGTTTATCCAACATCAATACAGCACTTTAGGAGCCAAATTACTAAACAAGCTGCCAATTAGGCTTGCAGTCAGCTGGATAGATTAGTGGCTAAGAGAGGCAGATACTAGATTTTCATCTCTTGAGCCAATTACGCAAGTGAATTACCATCCACAACGCTCCTTGGACAATTTGAGGTGTATTAAAAAAAAAAAAAAAAAAAAAAAAAAGACTCTGCTGTGATAGACATCAGTGAGATCTAAGCTAGAAGAAAAGGGTTAGCAGGCCATGTATTGCAAAAATGCCAAAGCAAAAGGAGAGCCTTCTAGGAATGGATTTAAAGGATTTAGGGCTGCCAGGAGTGTTAGAAGAGAAAATAATAGTTGTGGAATGCTCTGCTGCATAGTTGTTCTACTCTCGAGTCCTTAATTTTATGCCAGAAATTTGGGGGGGGCAGCACTCGATTTCAGTGCAGTGTCATTTTCTGAGAATTTTATTAAAAATTATTCTTAAAATAGTTTGGTGGTCAAAGTTGAAATTGCATGAATCTCCCTCCTTTATTTTGATTCCTGAAAAAGAGCTTTGTGTTACTTCTCTAAAGTTTAATGAATATGCTGAGCTGGATTCTGATTGTAGGTACACTGGTGTAAATCCAACATAATTTAAGTTTGGTCAATGAACTGGAATAGGAAATAAGCCCTAGCAGCAATACAGAGGATATTATTTCTTCAGGTGCTGTTCCTGTGAGTGCTTCTTTCAGGTGTTGGTGCATCTCAGAGATGTAGTTCAGAAATTTTTGCAGCAGTGCCTCTCCAGGTCTAATGTGCACAGCCGGTGTCTCCATGGCGCTGTTGGTGTCTCAACCACCACACATAGCCCAACCCCAGTTTCTTCTCAACCATCCTCAGCCTGAGGCAGAATTCTTCTACACTGTCCTTGACTGAACAATAAATACAAATATTTTATCTCGAGTTAGTACAAATATAGGTCTCTAGTGGGCCATAAATAGGTTAATTTTAGAATAACTAAGAAATCTCATTTCAGGAATTATGAATAGCTCATACATCATAGCACACATCTGCCTTGAACTGTTAGGGCATATGGCAGTCAATACATTCATATTTCAATATGTGAGGTTACACGTGCACTGCCTTCAGGGATGGTTATTCTTGATCTACACACAGTACAGGCACAGCCTAAACAAGCAATTGTCACTGCATCCTAAAATCAAAGGCTCGCTGTGCTGGTGGATGAAACCAGCCAACATCTGCAATAGCATACCATTCCAGTGAGAACAGTCATCAGTGATAAATGCTTCAATAGTGGGTTGGGGTACCCATATTTAAAATCTTACTATGGAAGGACAGTGGTCTACATCAGAAAATTGGGTATACATCAGTCTGCTCAAGCTAAGAGCAGTGTGAGTATTCACGCTTTTTTCCACAAACAGTGAACAAGTCAGTGTAAGTGATGACCAATGACACTGCTTGCACAGTCTACATAAACCAGCGGGGTGATGCCCTGTGCACTGGAGCTATACAATGGTGGAATTAGTGCATAGGTGACAACATAAATCTCTCTGTCTCAGACCTCTCTGGTTGTATGAATATAACTGCAGACATGGTGAGCAGAAAATTCAAACAAGAACAGGAATGGGAACTGAACAACACACTGCTAGATGGTATATTTCAACAATGGGGAGTAACAACAATAAACTTACTTGCAACAACAAATTGAGGTGCCCCCACTTTTGCTTGAAAGTGAAGGTAGTACCTTGATTGCCTTCCTCCTCAAATGGGAAATGACCCTACCAGATGTGTTTACACCAAATCCACTACAGTTAAAGATAATTGACAAAATCTGCTGTGATGGTGCCTGTAATACTAATTACCCCAGTATGGCCCAGACAACCCTAGTACCTTATCTGATAAGAATGTCGATTCATACTCCTTAACAACCTCTGATGAGGAGGTTCCAGGACAAGAGCGGGACTCTCTTCAAATAACTTGGTTTATATCCAAACCTGGATGATCTTCACCTGTCAGCTTAGCTCCTGCTTGATTTCATAGCAGGAAACCATCCACATGGAAAACCTACATCCAAAAATGGAAAAGATTATATACATGGTGCCAAGTAAAATACATGCACTTTCACCCCTACCCCCGTGCCACACTGTCACGTGTCCGCCATTTGAACTTCTATGTGCTCACTCCTTCATCTATTAATGAAAGTAGCATTTTTAGTGACAATCACTTTCTCTAGAAGAGTAGGTGAGGTAGGACCCATGATTGCACATCATCCTTAAACCAGGGTTTTTTAGAGAAAAAATCATTCTGACTCCATCCTAAATTTTTACCCAAGGTATCATCCTTCCACATAAACCAGGTTATTTGAAGCTAGCTGACACATACTGGATGTCCAATGGACACTGGTGGACAATGACACCCTGCTAGGTGCTAGTCTACCCTGAACTCTCCAAAGCCCTCCATGATGGGCAACTTCTCTATAGTCAACTGAAATGGAGCGCACACAAGGACAGCACTTGAAGAAGCAAGGGTTACTCACCCTGTGCAGTAACAGAAATTCTTCCAGATGTCTGTCCCTGAGGGTGCTCCACTACCCACCCTCCTGCCCCTTTACTTCAGAGTTTGTAACTAAAGGTCCATGGCAGAGATGAAACTGAAGGACCAAGCTGTGCAAGCAATGGTTAAGGTGCAGCAGGTGTCCTGTAGAGCTACAGGTACATGTGTGGACAGGCACTGCTGCAGAAATCTCCAGTTGATGGCACTGGCATGCATCAACACCTGAAGTACTCACCCTCTCTTTTCACCCATGTAAATATTGACAGTGACATTGAGTAACTGTTCTGTTCCTAATCCATAACAAATACAAGCCTAGATAGTGGGCTTTTATGCTCTAAAGAGGAGGTATTTTGTAGTTAGGGGAAAATGGACTTGCAGTTTGCCATATAGTTCAAACCTTAGCATTGACTCATTTGTTTCCTGCTGAGATTCACACACTAATAAAACATTATTTCTTAAATATTAAGCAAATTTAAATCCTGAACTTTTGCAAGCTGTTGTGTCCAAAAATGATTAAACAGATGTGGAGCCTGCAGCAGCATTAGACCTCTGATCTGATTTTAGCTTACAGATGGAATTAAATTAATTCATGGCAGTCACTGTAAAATCAAGGGTATGGCATTGAATGCTAGTGCACTGTTTAACCAGAATGTACCTGTTTCAACAGCTGTTAAGAAAAATTACATGCCTTAATTTTTCATGAAGATGTACCTTTAATGCCATTATAAATACCATTTCACAATAAAAATTTTATTAGAAGTTTTCATTGTTCCCCAAAACTTCTTTAAAATATACAGATATTTCTGCCTTTGTATGCATATAGTTTTACATGTATTAAGGCTTAAACCCTCTAAATATGTGCATGCATGCAGATCTATAATAAAGGTGGGGTATAGAGGCAATGTATACATGTACACTACCTCATATTTTTGGGCTGTGACTGCTTAGGATAGGTATAGGAATTCGACCATGATGTCTTCCCTTGCGAGTCACTGTTCCACTAGTGCTTTTCCTCTACCTTTCGTCATGTCACTTCAGTAAGCTGACCGCTCATTTGGCAAATCAGTTACCAGATTACTATGGTTGCTATTAAATTGTATAGTCTTTAAAAGGCAGAAGATTCTGCAAGTGAAATTCCTGCAAATTGTTAACATGGAGTGCTGATTTCAGTTCTTTGTAACCACTGCCTCTTTGCCACCCCCAGAAAAATGTAAATTGCAGATGTAAATGGAAATTCTGTCATTGCTTTTCACATGTCACATTTTGCATAGCTGCTTTTCTGTGAGGTGACATGAGTAGGTGGTTCTTGTTTTTGCTCTTAGGTGGGTCAAGACTGAACACTTCCCGGGGGTAAGGCAATACATTTGCATCACTCTCTGAAAGCCCCTGCTGGACAGTCCAAGAAGTGCCATTGGCATGAGTTTTGAAGCTGAGTTTTAAAATGTATATTGCAAGGGCAATTACTGCTTTTAATTAGAGAATAAAAACCCAAAGCAACAAAAAAACAACCAAAAAGTAACAAACAATATAGCACAGTGTTTATTGTACTCCACTATCCATCAACCGATCAGCAATAAGAATGGTATTTCTGAGTGCTGATTGGTCGTAGGCTGGTGGAAAAAAGACCACAATGAGTATAATTACCAGGAATTGCTCTATCTAATAGAAAGTGGAGAGATTCAAAATGTGTAGCATGAAATAACTACAATTTGATTTAGCATTTTTAGAGAGACATTGACAGATGTAGGCTTCAAAACTGGGGACAATGGACTATCAATACAAAATCTTCTTGAAATAAAATTCAGCCCACCCACACACTTGCTAAGAAAATAAGACCAGAAAAGTAAATGTCATTTGCAGCTCAGTTGTCCTTTAATTTTTTTGTTGTTGCACTGATCATAAGCAAAATCCAAAAATATTGTTAGACTTGCATGGCGTGTATTTGTCAGCACACACCAAAAAAAAGAACATTAGCCTTTTGTTGATTGTATTTTAAAAGTTTGGGTTTTTTAGAATTCTAGTAGAAAATCATGGAGTAGAAAAAGTAATTATACTGTATATTTTAAAAGTACTCAAGTGTCTTTAAAGCAAAACTTATTCCAATTATCCTGTCAGTCACATGAAGGGGAAATGCATTCTGTTACAGAAAAAAATCAAAAATAGAAGCATCAGTTTATTAAATAGCATGTTTCAGGGTACAAATCGTTCATCTGTTTAGCCTCTTTCCGCCCTTAGTGTGTGAGGAATTGGATTTGATATAGCAAGGTACATAGTTCAGATAAAATTTGTTTTTTAAATGGACTCTATTGAACTAAGTTGTTCATTTTGTTTTGGACTGTTCTCCACAGTTTACAGTCCAGAGTGTGTTTCTGGCACAGCTACGCAGGAGTGGGAATGGTCTGACATTTCCAATTTCTGAGATAGCATGAACACCTTGATTATATGCTGCTGTCTCTGTTCCTTTTTTCTTGGAAGCTCTGTGTGAACTTGTTTCCCGTTGGTTAAGATTTCTTTTTCATGTTTTTAAGGCTATGTCTACATTAACGCTTTTGTTGGTAAAACTGTCTATCACAAGTGTGAAGAAAGGCCCCATCAGACCTAAGTTTCACCAACAAAAGTGCTACTGTGGGCAATGCTGTGTCAGGGAGAGACACTTGGTGGGAGCAGTTTAATTATGGGAGAGCTTCCCTCTGTCAGCACGAAGGGACTACACAGGAGACCTTTCAGCAGCACAGCTGTAGTGGTACAGCTGTTGCACTGGAAGATCTGTAGTGTAGACCTAGCCTTAGACATTGGGACCCTACTACCAATTTCATAGCTTAAGTCATCCCATAAGACTGGGCCTATAGGATACATCTGTAATGTTAGTAAGGGTATTTACCAGACATTTTGTTGATCATATAGATTTTTTGTTCCCACCAATTTCTGTGTTAGAAGCAGTAGCTATGAAGGTCCAAAGCCTGTGCTGTGTATGCTGAGTCATTGACAGGGACCCGTCCGTATGAAAACTGTCTCTGTCTATGAAAGCCTGAAAAGAAAGGAAGACTTGGTTATTGAATTTTATGCTGGTCAGTTCAATATCACCCTATCAGGGCCAGGATCCTATTGACTTTAAAATGTTTGTCACCTAACATTAAGTACTGCTTCAAACCAATATTAAAGTTTGTTTTCCCTCACCACTTTTCTGTTTTTTCTTTTACTCAAGGACTGGAATAGTAGCTGTGTAGCCATTACTAGAGTTTATCTGTCCTCAGTGAGCCTAAATGTAAACCCTGTCGTAGTAGATAATGCTTGAGTCCTGTGAATTTGTTGCCACAATAATCATAAGTAACGTATATTATGAAAGCTTGAATATGCATTTCACCTTCACTATGCCTTTTGCCTACATACAATCCTTCTCTATAACTTCATAGATACATATATCAAGGAGCTTTACAATATTTTTTCAACTTTTGTTCTAATACATGTTAGTAAAATTAATTACCTGAAGTGCTTATCAGTAGAAACATTGTGGTCTCCCTTCAGTTGCCACTAGGGTTCTTAAAAAAGCAGACTAGTATGAATGGTTGGGAAGCTAACTCTGTTTTGTTTGTAGTGGAATCCAAGAGCCTTAGTCATGGACTAGGAACATGTTACTTCACACGCTGTACAAATACAGAGCAAAAAGATTGTCCCTATCCAATGGCTAATGCCCCAACTCTGGCAAGTTTTGGAAGAACATTCACTATAGATTAAACAAATCCAGCTACCTGAAGCAGCTCACCTTCAGTGTAGTAAGTGAAGAGGTTTCACCTTTTTTTCTCTCCTCCCATAGGACACGATGTTGACCACCTTAGTGCTAGTTATGAAATGGGGAAGGAATTATCATGGCTACCTGCATTTATATCAGGGGTGGGCACTTACACAAGACAGCCGATGCAGGAAAACTTACCAGTTCGTCAGCACAAAAACTCTGTCATAGAAAAGTGTAAATAGTTAACAGGAGAGAAGAGGCATTAGATTTAAATACCATTCACATTTCATTTTTCTTTGCTACTACAAATACTTTTGTTTTCTACATTCATAAGAAAATTAAATCTATTGTCAGTCTGTCTGCCATCATGTGTATTGTTTTTCCTTGAACACGACATCAGGCAGATAGAGGTACTGAGGGAATACCAGCAAATAACACCGTGGATGCTAGTTTTATAGAAAAGACATTACTCCAAAACAATCAGCTGACTTTCTTTCTTTCTTTCTTTCTTTCTTTATTTATTTATTTATTTAATAACGATAGTAATATTGTATTATTGTTTATTATATTTATATTATTTATTGTTTTTAAGAAATTCTTTCCAGTCTGAGATACATAAAACTACTTTTCCTTGTGAACCAGTGGCCATTTCTCAGTTACATTTCATAATAGCAGTGTAAGAAACAAACACCAAAATAAAGTTTTTTCTTTTTTAAAAAGGTAAATTGAGATCAAATAAGATAAATCTACTTATCACATACAGTGATTTTCATGTTCAGAGTACTTTACAGACAGTGAGACAGATTCTCTTCTAAGTTATTCTGCTGTAAATCGTGGATAACTTTATTAATGTTAACTGACTCTTACCTATGTAATCAAGATCAAAATCTGCTCTATTATTTGTTCAATGGTGGGTCAAATTTTGGTCACATTCACAGACATGTTTGTGATGGTAAAAATGTTTAGTGATGTTTAGGAGATGATTAGTTCTAAAGGGGTTGCTCTGTTAGTCTAGTTCAGAAAATAATCAAGGAATCCTGCGGCTCCTGAAGACTAAAAATTTGTGTATCACATGAGCTTTCGTGGGAGAAAAATCCCACTTTGTCAGATGCTTTGAAGTGTCTTCAAAGCGTCTAACAAAGTGGGATTTTTCTCCCATGAAAGCTCATACAGTAAATAAATATGTTAGTCTTTAACTGCCACAGGACTCCTTGTTTATTTAAGAGTTGATTGCTACAGTAGTATATTTAATTTAGGGGAAGTTTAAGACTGAAGATTTATCAATATGCCTTCAATATATTATCATATACAAGCTCTTACTGAAATGGAAAAGCAGTGCATTTTGAAAGCCTAGCACTGTTTTTTTTTTTTTTTTAAAGGGAAAGATTTTCAATGCAAATACATACTGTACTTCCCAGTGTTTACACTTGCATTTTAAATTTTTCTGTAATTTTTAGTAAAAACAAATTAGTGAAGTAGGGTACAAAGGGACTGGATAATATTATGTGGTGTTGCTATATCCATAGTACTCCCAGGATATGAGACAAATAAGGTGGATGAGGAAATGTCTTTTATAGAACCATCTTCTGCTGTTCCGGAAGCTGGTCCAATAAAAGATACTGCCTCATCCACCTCATCTCTGAAGAATATTATATCAGTTGTCTACGCTGCTTTTTTTACTATTGTGAGAATTCAGTCATAAATGATTTGTTATGTTTTTTCAATGTAGCAGCATACTGCAGTTGAGTGAAAAGCATTTATTGTATCATTGAGGAGGATGCCTCTGTTTGATATATATATATATATATGTAACTCTAGTCAAATTGTCTTCGCCATACATTTGATACATTTATTTGGGTTTTCAGTTTTCTTTGTGTCTGACATCCGGCATGCTCTTCTCATGCATAAAAGATCTGCAGCAAAAATATACGTGTAATGCTTAAAATTGAGCTATTTTTTAAAAAATGAAATTGTATAGACTATAGGTGTAGAATTAGCATACAGTTAGGAGCTCAACATATGCGAAGACAGCCTGTTCTAGCAACCTATTAGATGAATTAGGAGAATAAAATGTTTAAGGCTTTACGGGAGAATATCTTGCTCTTTTCTACATGGCAGTGTTAATTAAAGCTATGTATTTCTTTTAATCTCAGGATTTGTAGGTGAAAATGCCCAGCCAATCCCAGAAAGCAACATTGGAAACAGAATGCTTCAAAGTATGGGCTGGACTCCTGGCACAGGCCTGGGACCAGATGGGAAAGGGATATCTGAACCAGTCAGAACGATCCAGAGGCCAAAGGGACTAGGTCTTGGATTTAGCTGACATGGAAGCACTTCATCTGCTGTACAGAAATCAGGAAGACCAACTTTAACTTAAAGGGGAAGAGAAGCTAAAATCTTGAATTGTATTTTATGATCAGCAAATCCAAATCCAGTTGTGCATGTATGGAGTTCTGAAGCCTAACAGCTTTGTGCAGGCTACTCTGGTTTTCAAACTACAAGATACAGCCACAGCTGTCAAACAGGTGTTTGAATCCTAATGGCAATGGTGCTAAAATGTAAAAACTTTTTTATTTTCTGTGATTTTAAAGTTTTTGTCAGACATATGATTAAAAATGAAACGCATTTATTTTTCCTGGAAAATTTCTGACACTGAAGATTTCAGCACGGGGGCAAACATTTTTTTGGTACCATTCTTTTATCTGAAGTGTTCTGAGACAATTTGTTAATGAAAACGAAACTTTAAAAAGCTGCTGTTTGTTCATTTTTCCTCCCATGTCAGGCAAAAATTTCCAAACAAGATTTTACTAGAAGTTAACCATACATGAGGATATGTTGACATGATCTGCTTTACCATAACAACTTATAGTCCCCCAAATAGCAAGATGGCATGCAGTTTTGCATGAGGAAAGCCGTGGTAGCTTTGACATCACAGAAATCTAGTCCTGTTATCATGTAAAACATCATGCTTTCCTGTGTGGCGGTCCCAATTGTAACACATTTATAATTGTTTTTTACATCTTGTAAGGTATTTTTAAGCAAATATTTTTAAAACTTTTAATGTTCAACCTGAACTTGAAATTCTCATTCTTTTTAAATTTGTGGTTCCTCTGACTCCCTGCTTCAAAAACTATTTTAAATGTGACTCTTGCATTGGTTCTTACACCTTGGTTTTTAGTACATTTTGAGCTAAAAGCAGTAGGGCACAACAAAAGGGGTTGACTAACTCATGGTATTGGTGGCATCCTGCTACAAACTTTGAAGCATCATGGAAGAAGCAGAGAAAAGGTAAAGCAAAGGAGGTAAGAAGGGAACGAAATACTCTGGTAGCATCTCTCAAAGTTTTAGCTAGCAATTTAAAATCAAAGGGGGATCATTAAGCATTTTAATCAGTATCCAATATCAGCACCAGTAATTTCAATAAACACCAACCAACCATGCTGCCAGGACAGGCTGATTGGGCTGATGGGTGTAGAGCAAATTTCACATTAGGGTAGTATAACATAGTTTAAGGGAGCCATCATTCAAATGGAGTAAGGATGAAAACTTGACCTCACTGAAGTCAGTGACAGCATTTCCATTCACTCCCAGGAGGCAGTAAAGCAAGATTTCATTCTAAATTCATCAGCAAGAGGAAGACTTTCTCACCACTTCAACCCATTCTCCAGCAAATGCAATACTAAGAAAAGTAGCTATATTAGGAAACAACAGATTAATTAACAAGCAGTGCTCTCATTTTCCTGGTGCTGGTATTATCTGGTTTTTGGTCATTTTTACAATTTGTTTAATATTGACCTACTATAGAATAACTGAATACTGTCTGTTGTTGTCCTTGATGGTGTTCAAATGTATAGGTTCACTGAATTGGAGAACACTTTACACGTGATTTAAAATGGTTATCTGAAGATATAATTTTGTTTTTTTTGAAACACCAACAATTTTTTTTAACTTCTTTGGTATTTAATTAGTAAGAACATTTGCTTCTATGGAACTTTCTCAGCCACCCTGTAATGTAGCTTTTCCATTTCAGACTTCTGTTGTATAGTTTAACTTATTGAAAGAGTTAAACAAATTCCATGACCAAAGAATTTTGTACCCCTGTAATTGCAAAGAACCAAGTATTTTGAATTCTGCAACTAACAGTGGATTCCACATGTCTGACTGCCATTTAATATGCATGGTAGTTATACATATGTATAGATAAGTAGATACCTATTTTTAACTGATGTGGAATTCTCCTACACAGTTGATACTCCAAAGGGCTATGAAATGCTGTTGAATTCTAAAGATCTGTTTGTGAATATTACAGGAAGCAGTCAATAATTCTGTGAACTTGTAGACTAATTGTGAATTAATAAGACACGTAGCAATGTTAATTTAAAAAATTGTGGGCTCCTATTATTATGGCTGTATTAGTGAAAGTTTAAAGAATTATTCTTTCCTATTGTAATTCCATCATGATTGATTATAAAGCTGATATTATTAGTAATTGTAACTATTACACCAATAACACTGTCTCTCATATTTCTAGACAATACATGGTAGCTGCAGACATTCAAGAAATATCAGTCTGAAGTTTCAAGAGTATTTGAAAATATTTGCTGTTTTAGTGGGGAACTTAAAAATAAAAAACTGCATGGACAAATATTAGGATCAAAACTTTCTACTTCCCACTCTGCTCCTCATTAGACCCACATACAAAGGTGCAATCAACCTGTGTAAACTCCCTTAGTGGAGGAATTATTTAGCTTGATGACAGATGTGAAAAATCAGAGCTAAAGTACGAAAACCTGTCACTTCCTAATTTTAAATCAGGCTGATAAAAAGAAACAATTAGGTATCAAGGCTATTCAAACTGATTTTATTAAGAGATAAATAGGCCTAATTTGTTTTGCAACTGGAATTTCCTAGAAATGCCAGAGCAGACTTGGCTCCAGGTCGTGAAGCAGTGAAGAGAAATGATTTGTTAAACTATAGCAGTGATATATATCTTCATATTGCTATACAGATCTCTCCCTGCCTCCTGCCACCATTTTGAGTTGTTTTCCTAGACCTCTTTACAATGCTAACAGTTTCTCTAATAGTGTGATTTTGTATGCTCAGAGCTAGTATTTAAAAATAAAAAATAAAAAAAAATAAAAAATGCACTCACCCCCCCCCCCAGTTTTTGGAGAGACTTGACTTTGGCATTGTTATAAAACAACTCATTATATCAAAATGTCTTAAAATTTCCCTCTTGGGTTTTTCCATTACTAGTTCAACAACAGTTCCTTAATGCCTACTACAATGATGCCTCACAGTATTTTAAGAAACATAAGTATTTTGATACACAATCAGCTACAAGATATTACAAGGAAGTAAACTTTGTTTAATAGCTATGGGACCCTCTCAGATATAAGAGTTCCTGTCATTCACCTGATGCTTTCCATTTAGGTGCATAATTAGTTAGTAGTCCAAAATATTCTGCCTGCATGGAAGTCCAGTAAAAGAAACACTTACATTAATGTACGATAAGTTTTGCTGCATCTACCAGTATACCTCAAAGTTTTGTGAACTGGGCTATTAATCTTTACTTACACAGATGAGCCACTGTTCGCAGCATCTTCCTTTTAAATATTCGTTGATGTAGGAAAAGCATTGCTAACATGTTAGTATGTAACATTGTCCCTGCATTTTGTCTTTTCTGTAACTAAGGTCTGTAATGGGTCATTTCAGTTGATAGCAAATGGCTAAATAATCTGTGTAGAATACATTGCTTTAATACCAAGATGTAATAAAGGAAAACTGAGACTTCATTCTTCATGTTCTTTTTGTATGTTGTCTATTTTTAAACAGCTTTTTTGGCAACAATATTATGCTAAAATGATGGAAGGAGGACATCCTTTTGTAGCATGTAGTTAAGGCTGCTAATATTGTTAATAAATGTTATAACAAAGCTTGCAAACCTAAACTAATGTCCCAGGCCTATCTTTATATTCCCCTGTAGGAAAAGTTACACTTAATTGTGTGTAAATTACCAATAGAAATAGTCACAGTAAAAGAGTGTTAATGTTGAACAAACACCCAAAAGTCAGAAAATGACAAGAGTTAAGATAATCACACTATTTTATTGTCATAATGGTCTCGTCTATTGACTAAAACTTCTTACATATAAATTTCCATCTCTCCAAAGTGTATATGTTGATAATTTTGTGATGACTGCACACTTTTTTTTCAATGCAGAGACTTCCTTAGGTCTGTGTTTTTCAACCAGTGTGCTATGGCACATGTGTGTTCCATCAGACCTAAGCAGGCATGCCATGGAATTTTTTTAAAAAACTATTTAGAGTTTTGGATTGGTTCATGAATATTCATGAGTTCATTTGGCAACTGGAAGGTGGTATGCCTCAAAATAATTAAAAACATGGAAGTGTACCACAACAAAGAAAAGGTTGGGAGCCACTGCCTTAGGTGCAGTTCAGATAAGAGGAGATAGTTAACTGTAGTGTCAGCTGTTAATTCAGGTGGCCTACATTTCTCGATCAGTCTTTCACTTTTGGTGTGTGTGGCCCTTAAAGCACATAAGGCAAAGGCTCCCTCCTCGTCCTAAAGTGTGCAGACTTCTCTAATGTTTTGATACATGACAGCACTGAAGAACAATGCCAAGTTCCTACAAAGTTGCTGAACTCTTCATTGCATAGTCAAGTTAACCATGCACAGCAGATATTTATAAGCTTGATGAAGGACTCCATAGAAAAATGTACTGTGCACTTCAACTCAAAAAAAAAAAAACTTCTTGTGAACTATTTCAAGGCCAAATTTCAATATACCAACTACAAAAATTTGCAAAAAGTTATCTTTTTTCACTTTCATATGCAAAAATTAGCTGAATCTTTCCTGCTTTGACTCCTTCCCCACCTCTCACTATACTAGAATATTTTGTTAGAATTATGATCTTTTCAAATCATTTCTTTAGATGTGGCTGTGCTGGCATAAATATGTCCTTGCCAGAATAGTTTTTCTGGTATAAACTATAATGGCAAAAGCACTTTTTTTTTCCCCAATATGTGCTGTGTGTACACTAGGAGGGTTGAGTTGGTTAATAACACTTTTTTTGTTTGGTTGGTTGGTTCCAGAACTATTTTGGTCAAACTGAATTTGTGATTCCATCCAAAATGTGCTCCATTTCTGGCATTTTTAAAAGGCTAGATTCAGAAAAGTCAGAGGGAGGAGCTGCTACCCTTGTTAATTTTAGCCCGGCAGTTTGGGCACTAACCAGGAAATGAGATCGCTTCCTCCCTCTGCTTGTTGTAGATGAGGCATCGGTACTTGGGTCTTCCACCTTGGAAATGTGCCTTAACCACTGAGCTTAGATATTCTGGGTCAAATTTTTTTGTCTCTTCTGTGCAAGTTCTTCAGCTTCATATAAATAATTCAACAGTCCTTTGAGCAGAGACTGGAAGCCAGGAGTCCTTCTTCCCAATTTATGTCCTAAACACCAGGCTACAGAGTTATTCTCATTTATTTTCTTTGTCTCCCCCAGACCCAATGACTATTAAAGAAATTTTTACATAGTGGAGCAGCTTCAACAGGTGAGACTTAGAGAGACTTACTTCATTGCCCAGTGGTTAGGAATGAAATGAGAAGCAACAGATGAAAAGGAGAAAAGAAAATATTTTTCACATAGCATGTGATAATCCTATGAAACTCACTGCCACAGGTTACTGAGGCAAAGGGTTCAGCAAAACTGACAAAAAGATTGGAAATACATACATAAAGAATATCCAGAGTGTCTTAAGTTCCACAGGGATAGCTACTGTAGTCAGTATATAGAAAAACAGAAAAAGTCCTGTGGCACCTTAAAAACTAACAAATTTCTTCTGGCATAAGCTTTTCGTGGCTGTGACCCACTTCATCAGATGCATGATGAAGAAACAGCCCACAAAAGCTTATGCTGAAAGAAATTTGTTAGTCTTTAAGGTGCCACAGGACTTCTGTTGTTCTCACAGTCATAGAATAAATAAAAAGCCTTCTTACTTAAGAGCATAAACCAACCATTAACTGCCTTGAAGAAACTTACCTTCTGGGACAGATTATCCTACACTTGACCAGTACAGGACTTTCTACATCTTCATCTAAAACATCTGGTATTGTCTTTGGTGTCCATTTGATTCACTACAGCAACTCCTATGATGTTGCTTTCTCTTTCAGTAATCTGTGATTTATTTCTATTCTTTCCTCCCAAATCCTGCATATCTTTTTCAACATCCTAATATGTACATATTGTGTATTATAGATATGTTTCAATATATTATATAAAGCTGTTACCAGTTTCAGTGATGCAATGATATTTGAAATAGCAGGGCTAGCATTTTTTCCATTAAACCTGAAGTAAAGCAAGCTCTGGATTTAAGTCTTGATTGCAGCCATTCTAGATATTTTGTACCACTTTCAATATTCCAGTTAGTTTATAACAGACGTGTATTGAACCTTGAATATTTTTCTTTGTAAAATTGTGTGCTGTAAGGTGTAATCATTCTTTAGCCATGCATTCACATATAGTGATTAGTATAAGTAGTGAGAAAGTAACCACATAACACTTTTCTGGAGACCTGAACATTTAAGGAAAAGTGTTCTTTCAATCAGCATTGTCTAATTCTTTTTTAATCATGTCACTTCTTCACATATTAGGGTGTCTGAATGTTTTGCCATTTATGAATATAATGTTCAACCAAGAACTTGCACTTCTTTAAGCGCCAAATCCTCAGTACATACCTTGCCTGACTTTGTTACTTAATTTGACTTCTGTTAATCATGGACCAGGTCTAGAGCCTAGTACACTGAGGATACACACACAAGAATAGCTGAAATTCCACTGAACCCTGAGTACATCTCTTCTGAACATGACATATGTTATACCCAGAGCACTCCATGTGTTAAATTGGATTAAATTTAAGTAGTTCTGTTATGTGAAAGATCACTTTGTAATATGAGAGAGATTTTCATTAGCTATATCCAATATTATAATAGTCAGTGAGATAAGCAATTTTGAGAATGAAGCAACACTTGTTTTTATGCTTCTTTTTATAGCCATGCAAACAAAATAATAAGTAACATCAATTTATACATTTTGCCAAAGTGCCTCTACACACACTCCAATATATGAGTTAGTATAGATGTTTTCATTTGTCAGTGACCTCATGAGTAATGAATCGCAGTTGTGATAAATTGAATTTAGGCAATTTCTACTCATTATTGACCAAGATGAGGTCAACAAATAAACGGTGGCCCTGAGCCAGTTTTGAGCCTTGCTCTCAAGTGCTCCAATGAACATTTACATTGAAGGAAGGAAAATCAAGTCAGAGCATTATGCATACATTTCCTAACTCTATATGTATTAGACAGCTTTTAGATCTATAGGTACATCTTTTTTTTTTCCTTTTAAGTCAGGATGGTATTTGATGATTTCTCTGAATCATCACCAGGCACTTTTATTTTAACCCCAAAAATCAGACATAGTTGTTTAAGAATGCCTATTCCACATCAGGGGGAGGTAGGGCGAGCTTTGAGAAAGAGAAATCCGGAGAAAGAAATCCTGCTTTAGCAGGAGCATTTGAACAGAAAGAAATATTCTCGGCTACTGTATCCTCTCATCTTGCAGACCACACATTCTTTGTCTGTCTGGCCAGTTTCCCTGTCTTATGCAGGGTTCTTCTGTTGTGAAGGCTCCTAGAAGGATGGGGTTGCACATACAATTCTTGCAGCTCTTGATGTCAACCATCAGGTTTATTTGTTCTCTGAACTGCAACATGTTTTGTCACTTTTTTTTAAAGAGCATTCAGGGTTATATGCAAGTCTCTGGATCCTCAGGTGACCCAATAGTTGGGGCACCTACAGAGAGCAGAACAAGCTGTCATTTAGACTTGTTGGCTTTCCAAGGCAAATGAAGAAGGCTGGAGAGTTAAGGTTGTACTATGGAGTGCACAAATGGGGATATCTCCCCTGAAAAAAGCTGCTTCTTTCGTATTTACCCAGCAGGAGAGTAATGACTTGATAAGGATCTGTTTATTTGCAAGTTGAATGAAGGTACTGGTTTCATGGGGCTTTGTCCATAGGAGCTTGGTGTCGCTTCTTCAAGATTATTGTAGTAACGTCATTAGCTGTGCTTGTGCAGTCTCAGGACATTCAACGCAGTGTCATGGTGAGTTCTGCTGGTCACACATTAGAACACCCTCAGTTTAAAGCAGAATGTCTCAGTGGTAGGGAAGGGCTTAGCCTCAGGTTTTCTGGTGTTTTGCCACTTACCTTCTTGTTGATTCAAAGAATTTATTTATTTGCACTTCACAGGGCAAGGGATCATATTTCCAGCTGACTGTATGTCCATGGAAGCACCAGTATTACTCACTGGACCCACAAGCAGGCTGCCAGATACGCTCGCAGATAGAGAATGAAGTGTATATAGTATTATAATATTCACACATATAACTTGAAGGGAGTCATTTACAACTGGAGATGTTCATTGCTATCTGACAGGTGGTTTGAGTGGGGTATCTCAAAATTAATCACTGCAAGTCTGGTGGCAAGAATTCATTTCAATAACGGCACATAATCATGGCAGAATTTACCCCAGGGTCCTCTTGTTGGAGATCCAATCCTTTGCATGGGTAAGTGACTGTTCGGAGTACATGGTCAAGATCATATCCTATTTGTGAGTTCTGTTTATCTGTGGGCCTGTTATAGCTACCTAACAAAATCCAAAGGGACTCCACTGGACTTCTTTCTGCTGGATCAAGACAAGAGAATTTGGTTGGTTGGTTGGTCATTTTTGTTTTGTATTATTTATTTACTTATAAATCCATTACAATTTTATGAAGTAAAGTGATAAAATTTGGACCAGCTGTTAAATTGTAGAAGCAAATGAAAAGTCTTTGTGTCCAACTATACATAACTGTGACAAAGCATATGATTCTGCTAACCTCTGTTATTTACTACTAAAAAGCAGTGAGTTGCTTACATGGAAGTCGATAGATCTATAATGGATTGTTTCATATTCTGTCCTTATGTAAACCTAGTGGGTTTTTTTAGTTGTCTTTCACCTAATCAGTGGTAAAGTACATTTAATAGCTCACTTAAGGTGTCATCCATTATTATGAGTTACTGTTAGAACTAATTAATAGAGCTGAAATTATTTGGTAATGAGAAATTGAAGTATTGCAGTGTTGAAAAAATTACCATTCATAGCTAATTAACGTTTAACAATGCAAATAAGTTGATAATTAATTTTCAAGTCATAGAAAAATTCTGTGACACTTAGTATATACTATCTTTGTGGCATTAATTGTTTCTGAAAAGTATCTTTGGAGAAAATCAGACTGGAGAAATTTTACTTGATAAAACATGGATCACTGTGTGAGATCTCTTGATGGTCCAGCTCTGTCTTATTGGTCTCAAAGGGCCAGATTCTGATCTTATCAATAACAACTACCTGGGGAAACCAGAAGGAAACAAGGGTCAAGGATGTAAACAGTCGTTAAATTATGCAGAATTTTATAGGCGACTAGTACTTTAAATCTGATACGTTAAGGCATGGGAAGAAAATGAAGGATTTCAAGAAGGGCTGATATGGGATGGAACAGTGAAAGAGGGAGATGACTTTGGCATAAAGCCAATATATTATTAGTAGTAATTGTAACTATCATACCAATAACACTGTTTCTTATATTTCTAGACAATATGTGGTAGCTGCAGACATTCAAGAAATATCAGTCTGAAGTTTCAAGAGTATTTGAAAATATTTGCTGTTTTAGTGGGGAACTTAAAAATAAAAAACTACATGGACAAATATTAGGATCAAAGCTTTGTACTTCCCACTCTGCTCCCCATTAGCCCCACATACAAAGTTGCAATCAACCTGTGTAAACTCCCTTAGTGGAGGAATTATTTAGCTTGATGACAGATGTGAAGAATCAGAGCTAAAGTATGAAAACCTGTTACTTCCTAATTTTAAATCAGGCTGATAAAAAGAAATAATTAGATATCAAGGCTATTCAAATTGATTTTTATTAAGAGATAAATAAGCCTAATTTGTTTTGCAACTGGAATTTCCTAGAAATGCCAGAGCAGACTTGGCTCCAGGTTGGCCCTTAACCCATCTTTGCCATAGGCTCTATTTTGGGTTCAATAATATCCTTCTCTAGCACCTCTATATCCTGCTGCCCCTACTCTTCTCCCCCTTCCTGTTATGTCCTTGTCTCCTGGTAACTGGGTAGACTGTTAGTGGCAAAAGTTACTACCTAGATTGGTTCTAGCTTTTTATCCCTATTTTCCTTCCCCTCTCACCCAGCTACCACCCAGGCTCTCCTGGAAAACAGCACTGGCCCTTATAATCATCTGTTTTAATTCAGCATAGTCTCAAGTGGTATCTGTTGGTCATAAGATCACCTTCATTCTCTGATTGAATCCATTCCTCCAGCGTTAAAATTCAAGACATTAAAACCACCACCTGTCTCTTCTAAGGCAAAGGTGGGGAAACTTTCCCATGGGCTGTACCCAGCTTGTGGCAACTTTTCATCAGGACCTCCAGTGGGGCCTGTCTGGAGCATGGCCACTTCCCCATCCCGGCCCTACCCCTTCCCCATTGTGTGGGCCCTTGAGGTTGAAGTGTGTTGGCCACTCCCCCTCCCAACCCTGTCTCCTCCCCATCACATGGGCCAGCGGCAGCACCCTGGCCAGAGTGCATCTGCTGCCCCTCTTCCACCATGTGGGCCCAGCAGTACCCTGGCCAAGCACAGGGGTAGCTCCTCCTTCCCAGCCCCGCCACTTCCGTCACCCTCTCCCATTGCATGTGGCAGACCATACTGTGAATGTAGCCCTCAGTTCAAGAAGTTTGCCAGCCCTTGAACCTAAGGGGTATGTGGCCCTGCTACTGCAGCTAGTATTTCTTTCTGCAGCAGGGAAACCACACACATCCTGTAGTCCTGTGTGCTCCACCTGGTCCCTAGACAGTGGCTTCCTTCTGCAGCCAGAGGGATGAACAATCAGTGCTTCCCTCCCTCTGGCTCCAGCAGGGAACTCAGCACCTATGGATATAGGCATAGCTCTTTGTCATGCTCTCTGCTACAGTCAGGGGGAGGGGAGTGCTGCTCTCCCATCCACTTGGATGCAGCAAGGAGCCTGTACCAGTCTTTAAATCCCATAGAAAAATGCTCCACTTGGGTCCTTGGGCAATGGCTCCCTTCTGCCACCATCAGGAGGAGAGACCTGGGCCACTTAGAAAGGCTCCTTGGGCAACCACAGGTTGGGAGCCATTGATATTAAGCCTCTATAAATTGCCACATTTTTCTTAAACAAGTCAAGATTGCACTACAAACAAAATCTTACAATTACTGTGTCAGACAGCAAAAAACATACCCCTTAAACAGGAAATCACAATGAGGCACAGAGTTAAAGGAAACACTCCACTTGAAAGCCAGTCACTTTTTAAGACAATGACCAAATGATTTTGGGCATAACACCTGTCCTCAAATCCTCTTGCCATTCCATGTGGTTTTACCATCACATTTTTTAAATGACTTTCTGTTTTAATCGCTTGCCAAAGATCACAGCATGCCTTATCCAAACTACTGGGCTGATGTAAGTCAAAGGCACAGCTGAGAATATAATCCTTGAATTCTGTTTCCAAGACTCCAGCATTAATCACTAGACCACACCCTCTCCCTGTAAACAGGAAAAGCTATTCTTATATTACATGAAGTTTACTGGGGTGATTATTGATCAGTCCTCCACTATTAACATCGTTCTAGTCTATGACAACACATGGTAGCGGGCTTTGGGTTTTTTTAACCCCACTGAATAATCTTTGTTTTATTTTCAGAAATGTACTTAATGTTGCAAGGCATTTTTTTAATTAAAAGTTTTCTTAAAAGTGGGAGGAGTCTTTTTTAATCGAGTCAGTAAGTATTAAATACTCATTTGTTTAACAGGTTTGTGGTAATATATACTCAACTGGCAAGTGGACCATGAAGGCTCCTTCTGCTCGTATCCTACTAAGCATAGACTCATTACTTCATACACCTGACATTTTAAGTAGATCCAGATTTCTCTCCAGCGAGTCAGCACCATTAACTGCCAGTGGTATGATCTACTGTTGCCCCTTTTGGTTTTATCCATACATTAGAGTTGTCTTCTGTCTTTGAATTGTCAGACAGCATAAATCAGATTCCGATTCACAGACATCACTAGCTTTTCAGTGGAAGAGTGTTCCTTGATGACTCTTTAAATTTTCAGCAGAATGTTAAGTATTTCAGGTTGTCACATTTTTATCTGTGCACTGTGAATTTTTTTTTTAATTACACCTTTCCCTTAGGACTATCATGGAGTGGATAATAGCTGCTTTTTCTTCTGCTTAGTTGAAATAATGCTTCTTTCCTGAAAACCGGGCTTCACTCTCAACTAGACAAGAGAGTTGGATTTGCTGAGATCTCTGGGTACTTTATATGACATCTGAATGCTTTCCCATGTCACCAATGGGCTCTAGTGATGTCAACTTCCATGATATTGGGCCTTTGCCTTAAAGCCCCAGCTCCTGGAGTGATGTTATTAAAGCTTTCACTTTTATTTTAATGACATTTCTAGCCTTCATGTCTGTGGAGGAAAGCTTGACATATGTTACCCAAGAGTGACCCTAAAGGCTCAGTACCTAGAAGGGAAAGACGCACCATCCCAAATTTAATTTAATGATTTCTAAGTCAATCTCTTGATTTTTGTGTAGCATGAATCATGATTTTTTAATCCTTATTGTTGGCAGTTCTGCGGCTGTAATTTCAATCAGGCTTTGGAACAACTGCTGCCAGTTCTGTGGGCTTAGAAATAACAAGGACTTAGTAGCCCTGGGAATGTTATGATGCTTTTGATTTGACCACTGAAAAGGGTGCATGATAAGGACAGCCTGAAGTGATGAGGCCTTCGCTCTTTCACAGCTGACAGGTAAGTTTAACTTTAGAAGACAGCTTTTCTAAGTTGAATGACCAATAAAGTTTCAGCTATAAAGTCAAAAGTACCTAATCCTTGTCTACGTTCAGGTTCTCACTGGCCTCTTACCATCTTCAAAAGATACTGTTACAATGACTTACATGGGTATTTTACCTTTGATTCTCTTTTAAATGTTATTTTCCTCTTTGAGGTTAGAATATCAATGGCTTTACTAATGACAGACAGTAGTACCTGCATACTAAAAATATTGGCTTTTCTAGAAATAAGAATGATTCTTAATAGTGCAACTGTCAGCAATTTCAATAGACTTAAGAATAATTTCTTGAAAAATTAACATTCTGGATGCTCATTCATTTCTATAACTTTTTTTAAAATGACACTATTTATTGGGTATCTTATAAACTAATATAATGGCGATAGAGACTGATGTTAAAAGAGATTAGTAAAAAAAAAAAAATAGCTGCAGCTAATATCTCAGATATAGCCATACAGTATCAGTTTACTTAATGTGTATAATGTATATTCTTTAAACATAGCAGATCCAAGATCTACTGCTTTTAAATATTTAAATTTCTAAATACAACTTACAAAATGATAAAACAATTGGCAAAAACTCTGAGAAACCTTCCCGTATTGACTTTTACCCCATTGTATTTCTCCATTATGTCTGTTAACAGCTACACTAGAAACAAGCAGCAGATTTCTTCCAGTCTGTGAGTAATTGTCTGCACAGCAGTGACAGATGTGCAATATAGCAGCTTCTTCAGGAAAAAATTAACAGTTTGTCCAGCATGTCAGCTCGCTCTTTTTAGTGCTTCAGAGGTCTTGGCCCCATTATGGATGATTTAGAAATTGAGGCAAGCTAAGACCAGCTGCCTGAGTTGAAAGCCTTAGTTAGTAGGCCTCATCTGCATTCCAGTATTCACTTACATCTAGAAATTGGAAGGGCCCCTCTGGCCACAAGATGAGTATGGGCTGACAATGCCTTGATTTGTTGAGAGAGAGAATAAATGGGTTTTTCAGAAGATGAGGAAATATCACCATTACTGGCCAATTTACAGCATTTTATCTGTTCTTCAAACATGTCACTTTTGTTATTGTTGCATGGTAATTACATAGTGAAACGGAAAGAAAACAAATTCTGGTTACATATTCAGATGGATTGCAAAATCATATAATCCTGATAAATGCCCATTTATGATACACACGGATGAAAGGTTCATTTTAATTTTGAATAGCTAGCACAGCCATAAATAGGATATAGGATTAGATCCCACAGAATCCGATTACCTAAAAGCAAATGGTATTTTTCTACTTTTCTCATAACCAGCGAATTCAGAATGCACAAGATGCTTAAACAAGCAGGCTTTTCCAAAAATACATAAAGTAAACAAAGACCAATATTTTTAAAAATATATATATTTCATCATTTAAGGCTATTCAGATCAATCTTGCCTGAAGTGTTTATTTTTAGAGAGACAGCAGCACCTGCAGTGAAAGGTTCTCTCACATATCCTCTACACAAGGCACAAACCTAAGGGAAGGAGAAGTAGCTTTTTGCATCAGCTACCCTATAATAAAATACTGAAAGCAGGATCTCTTATGTAATTATTATGGACTTTAAAAATACCACTCATTGTCAGATGTTTCTGCAAATAGCTGTCCTGTTGGGATCAAAGGGCACTAGATAACGTATCAGGGTGCTTGTTGCTCTCAACAGGGAAACAAAGGGAGGACTTGTTTGCATAATTTCCACTAATATTAATATGAGGTTATGCAAATAAATCCTCCCAAGGTGGAAGAAAATAGGCTGGTTAGTAGATACAATTCTCTGCTTTCTAAATCTTCCAAAATTACTTGGTCACTGAACCCAATCTTTCTCCAGTCCCTACCTCCTTCAAAACTAGACACTGAGTAGCAGAGTTCTTCATTGGTTTGTGAACAGTAGAAACAAAAGGTTTTGGACAGAAGTGAGCATGAGTGAAGCTTTCATCACCTCTTCTTCCAGCAAAAGGAGCTAATACAGTCTAATGGTGCTCAACCACTATGTCAGGACACATTACGGTGTCTCCACACAGCAGTAAGTGCGTCTCAGAGAGTGGGATGGGAGGTGACTGGGTTCAGCTGGGGGTGGGGGCAGCGCTGGTGTGTTCTGTAGGATCATGCATGCCACCAAGTGTGTCACAGCCTGCAAAAGGTTGAGAACCATTGGCCTAAAAGGACTCTAATTCTATTTTATGAGCCAAGCGAGGGCATCCTAAATGAGATGAAAAAATCTTTATACATTTATTCCTGTGTAATGGTACATTTCCCCAAGGAAACTGATTCCAAGGTTTTGTGGAAACTAAAACTGTCAAAATAGTCATAGTGCCACTTTATACTGGGCCTGTGTGAGGCGCATTAGGCTCTGAAACTCAGAACAGATGAAGATGTTTTATTGTGATTTTTTATTACTAAGGAATACAATTAGGCAGTTACTAAATGCTTACCTGCATCAAAGTCAAGTCTGGTGGTGGCTTTTTTTTTTTTTTTTTTTTTTGGTTTAGCAATTCTTATTTAAATGTGTTAAAAACATAAGTGGGTGCCAGCAATCTGAGCAGCCACCCCTTAGCTAAATCTACTCTGAACTGATTAAATTGTCTCCTTGAACTTCTCTGGCCAAGTAATCACCTAAAGATTTACAGTTTTAGGTCAGTTATTACAGGTTAGCTTATGGTTATAAAAAGCCAGAGGTGGTCGCAGGTGAATATTATAAATGACTGGTAACATTTTTTCTCTTTATGTTAAGCCATGTTTCTAATAATTTGCACCTCCCCATTTGGCAACCACTGAATCAATTTCAGCTGGGCTGATACCAGAAACAATCGCTAGAGGGTCGGCGAGCAGGAAGCAGTACACAGGCAGGGTAGGTCGGAATCCACAGCTTCCGGTCCAACTGAGCATGTGCTCTCCAGGACAGCTACATGGCAATGGATATGCAGGGATCACAGAACAGAGAGGGGACCGTCCTTCTTTTTAAAAGGTCTAGAGAGACTGAAAAATACTACATGCAGGTCTAGCCACCTCAGCACCAGAAAGATGTTATCAAATCATACCGATTTTAAAGAAGGGTGACAAACATGATTAAGGCACTGGATGAACCAATTTATAAGGAAATATTAAAAGTACTAAATATAACCTGGTTGTTTCACTGTAACTAATGTGGATTATAATCATGTATGTACAATATTTAAAGAACATAAACAGCAAAGAGAATAACATTTACAAAAGGGCAAATGGGACTAATATTAAGATGCGTGCATTTTTGGCACTACTCGGATGACTTTACCATTTTCTGCTGGTAAGTAAATAAATAAATACATTTTTAGCTTGTGTGAAGATGAAACAATGCTATTTATTGATCCTACAGATGGAAACAATGGACCTGATTCAGTCATTTGTTCCATTGTAATACTGTGACAACTTTCAGAGAGGTAGCCATGTTACTCTGTTTTCCGCAAACAATGAGGAGTCCTACTGCACCTTAAAGACTAAAACAAAAAAGGCATAAGCTTTCATAGCCTGGAATCCACTTCATCAGATGCTCAATACATATATGCATACGAGGGTGAATCATAGTTTATGAGAAGGGTGAGTGCTAACAAGGACAATTCAATCAGGGTTAAAGAAGTCCATTCAAAACAGCTGTTGAGAAGGTGCAAATTGCCAAAAGAAGCACTAGAGATTGTGTAGGGAATTAATGGGTGCAAATCAAATATCAAGAAGGGTAACATTCAAAAACCAGTAGGGGAGCACTTCAGCCTCCCAGGACACTCAGTAACAGACTTGAAAGTTCCCATACTTCAGCAAACAAACAAATAAAAAACCCAGAACCTTCAAAAACATACTTTAACTGCAGAGCTGGAACTCATATGCAAACTTGACACTATCAGAGTAGGTCTACTGGGAATGGCTAGCTCATTACAAAATATAACGGTCCCTCTTTTGGCAATTCACACCTTCTCATCAACTGTTTTGAATGGGCCTCTTCCACTCATTGAATTAACCTCGTTAGCACTTGCCCTCCTCATAAATTTGTAACTCACCCTCCCATTGATATATATACCTAACAAACTGTTCCCACTTGATGCATCTGATTTAAGTGGGTTCCAGCCCACAAAAGCTTATGCCCCCAATTTTTTCTTAGTTTCTAAGGTGCCACTGAACTGCTCTGTGTTTCCTGTAACAGTGACATAACTCACTGACTTCAGCAGAACTACTTTTGTTTCATGTTGGTGCAATATTAGAATCAATTACTCCCATGCATCCTAATAAGATGTTAACCTTAGTAGACATTTATGGCACTATAAACACTAGTGTTTAATAATTTCTTTGATGAAACATCCATTTAATCTATGATTGTGGTCAATGTTTGGAATTACTAGTTTATCGCAACTACCATCACTCTTCTCCCCTCTTTTTGACCATTTGTATAAACTAGTGGGAAATAGCTGAAAATTTTAAAAATAGTTTTATTAATCACAGATAGTGAATATACTCAAAAAGGTTTGAAGACTACTTTTAATAGACTGAAAATAAATAGCAGAAAAATTTCCTGGCAAAGAGGTGAGAGTTTCAGTTTTGGAGTGCTTTCTAGCCAGTAGTGGTAGAAACGCCACCACCTGAGATATTTAAAACTACCTTAGCAAGTCAGTTATAAATACTGTGGTGATGAGGACCAGATAAGTACTTACAGAACTGACTGAGGGGGACTATCCTGCATTTTCTGGAAAGGGATGGACTAGATCAGTGGGTCCCAACCTTTTCTTTGCTGTGGTGCACTTTGATGCCTTTAATTATGTTGCGGCACGCTGCCATTATAAATAATGAATATTCAAATTATACATGAATATTCATAAGCTGTGACACAAGGGATTTCCCTAACCCCCCCCCCCCTCCAATTGTCAGTAACACTGCTATGTGAATGTAGTGAGCACCCCCTACACCTCCCCCTAAACCCCCTCCACCAATTTCAAGTGCTGGGGAAGCTGATGCATGGCACCTTGTTTTGGAGCTGCTGCCTGGGGCTCCGGCTCAGGGGAACCCCCTGGCAGGGGCCTCATGGGGCTGCTGCCTGCAACTCTGGGGAAACACCCCCCCCATTCGGGGCCACATCGGGCCACTGCTGGGGGCTCCAGCTGTGGGGAAACTCCAGTCCAGGGCTGCATGGGGCTGCCGTCCGCAGCTCCATCTCCACAGAGCCCTCCTGGCTGGGGCTGCGTGGCTCCGCAGCTCCATGGAAACCCATGGTCGGGGCTGCATTGGGCTGCTACCCGTGGCTTGGATGAATCCCTAACTGGGGCCGCATGGGGCTGCAGCCCACGGTAGTGGCTCCAGCTCCAGGGAACCCCCCAGGCAGGGCTAGGGCCCCAGGGGACCACTGCAGCAACTCCAGGGAATCCCCCAGCCGGGGCTGCTACCCGCAAATGTGGCTCTGGCTTGTGGGATTCTCACGGCACACTGCAGTAGTTGCCACGGCACAGTGGTTGGGAACCACTGGACTAGATGACCTGCATGGTCATCATCTGCTATAATTTTACAGCAGATATTTTGGAAAGCAAGCATTGCTCAGTTATTAGCACCAAGGCAGAAATGTATGTCCCGTCCTAAACTTGCTTTGGTTTCCTCCATGACCTTGTGAGTAGAGCACTGACTAATAGACATCACATAAATGCTTGTTAATGTGGTTCAGGCTGAAGATGTCAGAAATATGCTGAACAGTTTTGGAAAGAATGTCTTGGGAGAACAATCACAAGAGAAACTGCAGCTAACTAAAGGTGTTCAGATACAATTGTTGCTTTTGCTAACATTTTGAAAATGCAGATTTCTCTGTGAGCTTTAAGTATTTGCCATTGTTCAGTGTTACTTTTGCCATCAGGATCCCTGTTGAAGGTTGTAACCACACCACTTGTAAACATCAAAGGCCAGAAACACAGTACTCTGTACCCAAAACCACTCATTTCTCTTCAGTTGAAGGAATAAGATTACCCTGGAATCCAGCGTTTCTCATTCCCTTTCTCTAAGAGTGAGAACTATACATCCTTGATACTTATCTAAAGACAATACCCTTCCTCCATACACCTACGCTCACTTCCATGAATTTAGCAATAATTGTTCTTCAAGGGGGGTGACATCTTCTCATTGACTGCTTGCTGCCAGGAACCTCACCACCTCTAGTCTCGCTAGCAGTTCCTAAACACATCTGCTTCCCAGCCAGAAGAAGAAGTCAGGAATGCCATTGGAAGGTGGGAAAGATGGTTTACAGTTGGACCATAAACTGGGGGAAGAAAGGCACGTAGAGGGAGGCAGGTGGGCAGTGTGTCAGCACCATCTCCTTCGAACTATAAATTTTTTCTCCTTCCTTGGCAGCACCTTCCTGTGTCTATGCAGAACCCTTGCACATGAACCATTTTCGTAGTGGGTGACCTCCCTTATGAGTTAGCTGATTTCAAAAATGCTGTTTTCAACCATCAAATTTGCTGCTCAAATTGTGTTGAATTTTTTCTGGGGGCATTATAAAATTGAGCCACTACACATTTTAAAATTTCATTTGTGTGCTGTTAAATAGACGCCTTTAAATTTTAATGCTATTTAGAACAATATCCCAGTTCAGCCCTCAGAGGTTACTCATGTAATAATATACACACACGTGGGGGGTGGGGAGGAGAGAGTTCTTAGCGTTGGCAAAGCACAGACTGATCTTTTTTTCTTCTTGCTCTATCTACTTGAGTTCTTGTGGCCTTAGTAAAGCTAAGCAGAGTATTAGGTATAGAACATATCCCTGTAGTCTGATTTTTAAACAAGAACCCAAAAGGGCTTTTAAAAGTTGGATAATGGTTGACCATCACCTTTAAAAAAAAATTGCAGTTTATCCTGTGAGAAATGATGAAGAAATTCTCTTTATATATATCATTATTGGCCTGGATTTCTTAGTGCTACTGAACCTTCCACAACAAACTGTTATCGTGTGCAATTGCTTTCATATATGGCCTCCTATTTGATTGCAGGGTCTGGAACATCAGACAGTAGGAATGCAATGCTTAAGCTTCTTCACTTATTACCTGCTGATGTTCAAATGTGGGATTTTGCAATTTATTCTAAAGTCTTACTTTCATCTCCTTTATATATCCACTATGGGAGGTAGTGTGTATGCAACCGTATGAGGGCAACAGGGAAGGAACAGAGGATTCTGATAAAGCTAAAAGCATAGCAAAGTTATGTAGAAGGCTCATACATAATCAGGATTAAATGCTGGTGTCAGAAGGAGTCCTTAGAACCACTCACTGCCAAAAAAAAGAATCATAAACACATATCCTGTTGCCAATGAGAGATTTCACTAGCAGGAGCTGAAACAGATCTGCTTCATATCAGTGATGGAATGGGTTCTAGCCAACTCACCCACCCTGCACTATACTTGAGTCACCTGGTTTTACATCAGCATGTCCCATGGCAGTCAGGATAACAGACTTCCATCCCATTATCCCCTGGACCTGTATAGCTGCTTCCTGGCCACTGCTGGCCCTCAGGGCTGCACAAGTGCCTGCCACACCAATTGCACACAGGAAAACATATGAAGCAGAGAAAGGATAGACTGGAGAGAGTCCCACATACACAGATGTGTAGGTTACTTCCAGCAGGGCACAGCTTCACAGGACATAAGGGTTAGAGATCTCCTGCTCAAGCCCTATGACTTGAAATGAGTGGTGGTGGTGTTAAGACACTGAACTAGTCCTCAGGAGACCTAGGTTCCATTTCCAGCTTGACCATAGTCTTCAAGCATGACCATGAGCACGTCACTTAATCTCAGTAGTGCAGTTCCACACAAAAGAATCCTGATTTTTCCTGTCCTGTTCTCCATAATAGGTCCCTTGTTCAGCACCAGCCCAGACCAAGAATTAGATAAAGTAGCTAGTTAGCTTCTCTAACTGACATACAGTAAAAAAATTGGAATGGCTGAACCCTGCTCCCCTTGTCCCTTCCTTAAGCCTCTTCCCACCCACTGTCTGTCAAATACTGCGTGAATAATTCAGCAGAAATCAGGACAGGTGGCAAAAGCGAGGACTAAATAACCAATAAACCATTCCTTACCAATAAATCAACCAGCTTTGCTATACATAAATCCACTAAACTAGATGATAATGTACATTTTATTTTTTAATCTGTATCTTCACTCTCAATTCCCAGCCCCCTCCCCCGTGGCTTGCAGTGGCCAAATGAGGATGAGCACTAACATGAGTAGCGTCTAACTGAAGAAAGAGGTCATGTGAACTGTTTATGAAGAAGGAAAGGCCATAACAACACATTTCCTCATGAAGTCATTTATGTGGGTAGTGAACCTGTAAGACCAAATAAAGCAAGATTATTTGAATGAGAGAGAAACAGCAAATTAATTCAAGACTATTAAAGCCCATGGGGTTTATCTATGTTAATGAAGAAAAACCAGAGTTTGCCCATTGGCACAGATGATGGGTATGGCTAAGTCAAAAGGTGTCTGTAGAACAAGTGTAGTCATTAAAAACCACACATTTCCTGGGTTGTTTATATTACTCATGTAATTTTAGGGAAATTAGGTTTAATTCATTTTATTTCTCACTGATATTGGCATGTTGACATAGGTATATAAATAAAATCCTGAAACTAGAAAGCAAGTCACACCAGAATCAGCCTCTGGGGGAGGCTGTTTGAGCCAAACTGGACTTTAGTCCACACAGGATGAGGGCTGCTCAAAAATGCTCAAAGTGGTTTGAAAGATTTCAGTCTCCTTAATAGGCTGGCTTGCTTTAAAAAAAAGCCACAATTGTTTGAAATCTTGGCCAACATTCTCTCTTTTTGGTCCAGTGGCTCTTTGGGACTTTTCTACAAAGTGAAATAGTTTCAATAGGAGAGATCAAGCGACCAACCCCAAAATATCCTACAGGTCAGTGGTTAGGCACTCATCCAGAGCAGAAGGAGACTTGGCATAGAGTTTTGCTGAGTGCTCCAGCCACTGACTTATCAAGTATAGGCCGAAAGAGATGGCACCAACACCATCTCCTTGGTTTTGTGAATCTAGCTTTTCATTGCCTTTGCTTTTATTTAAAAGGTTTAAAATACCAAAAACAAGATATTCTGTTTGACTTGAAAAAAATTTTCTTGTCTTTCAATTTCTCAAAAACTCTGCAAAATTTCAGTTTTGGGTCAACATAGACAACTTTCCCCCCAGGACTGTTAATGAACAAAAAAACTTGCTATTCATGCACTGCTACCAATGAAGCAAAGCAGGCATCGATCATTTGGAAGAGCTAAAGAGCCCAAAGATATTAGCTCATATTTTACTGAAAAAAATGCTGTTTATGCAGAACCCTATAAATTTGAGGTCTTCAAAATCTGAGCATTGGCATGTCTCATTGCAACCAGGCCAAACAATAGAGAGAGACCTGGGTGCATTAGAAGCATAGATGATTAGGGCTGGAAGAGACCTTAGGAGTTCAGCTTCCTACTCAAAGCAGACCAGCTCCAACTAAATCAAATATTACATTTATTGTTTTCTTTAATTTTTTAAAGGTGTTTTTGAAAAGTCCAGCAGGGCCCTAGGTGCCTGTCTCCCAGTGACCATCAGGAGGATGCTAGCTCTTGCATGTGCTTTGAAAAACACAGCCCTTAAGCCACTATACCCTTTTCTAATGTTTAAACAGCTCTTGAAAGATAAAATTTTACTGTCTTAAGCAGCACTAAAGGAGCATCTGAAGTGTGCAGATGAATTAGTGAGCAGGAGGTACATTTTAGCTGGTCTAAATTTAGAGGACACACAGAGCAGGAAGGAGTTCCGCAGTGTGGGCGGAGGAGTCCAGAAGGCTAGTGAAATGTCAAACAGCAGATTTGAATTAAGCTTATCCCTGTATCGGATGCAACATCTGGATTCAGGGGCATCATAGCAAGACCATGGGAAGCTCATTGGGTACGTCTACACTATGGATACGTCTATACTATGTGTTTAAGTCAACTTAAGGGCCCTTAAGTTGACTTAAACAGAGCCTTGCCTACACTGCAGGGCAATAAAGTTGACTTCAGGGTCCAGTAAAGTCGACTTTATAAGGTCCACTTATAAAGTCAACTTTACTGTTATGTCGACTTTTTTAAGTCGACTTAAGGCAATGTGGAGTTATTAAGTTGGCTTAATAAAGTCGACTTAGTGCAGTGGGGCCACTAAGTCAACTTTATAAAGTCAAATTAAGCCAGGGCACCCATTTAAAGGTGACTTTATAAAGTCGACTTAATGTAGTGTAGCCTTACTAAGTTGACTTAATAAGGCCGACTTTAAGTAGACTTTATTAAGTCAACTTGATAAAGTCAACTTTGCTTTTATAGTGTAGACATACCCATTGTGTGCCTGTCTTACAGAACTTATTAAGTCTATACAACTAGTGTAAAAGAAAAGAGAAGAAATTAACAATATTAGTAACGCCTTAGCAGAATTATTCACCCTTCTGCCTCACTCTATGATATATCAAAGAAACAATGGGGCTTTAAATATATACCTGGATTATACTGGTGTATGATTGCCACTCACCTCAACAGCCAGACAACCAAATATCAGCAGTAGTAAAAAATGCTATTTCTAGCTTTGATAAACAAGGAGACTGAAACTCTTCTACTCAGACGTGGACTTAACACCCATGATTTACATCAATCTACCTAATATCTCTCTTTCTGGCACCCATTAGACATTGTGAAATCTAAGTACCTCCTTAGGCTGGACTACAGAAATGCTATTTATCCAGGACTTATTTTGTAGCTGAGAGACAGCTTGGGTGGGTCCAGCATTCCATAACTCACCTACTGTTCAGGGCAGAACAGTGCCAGAATAACATAGCACTGTCTTTTGCTCTGAGCTGGCTATCCATTCAATTCTGGATCTAGTCCAGGGGCCTCAAACTCATGGCCCGTGGGCCACATGTGGCCCCTAAAGTTTATGTCCTGTGGCCCACAATGACACTTAGAATTTCTCAAATAATTAATAATGCAAAATTTAAAGTGTTTACTTACTTACTCTTTGTCTTCCTGATGATACTTCCATCTTGAATTGAAGTAATCCTTACTTACTTTCTCTTGGCATATACATGTTACTTTCCATTTTGACTATACTGTGTATCATTATATGAAAAGATTTCAGTGGTATGGCCCTCACATTAAGGTACTAGTCCTCACGCAGCCCTTGTGGTGATTTGAGTATGAGACCCTTGTCTAAGGTCCTGGTTTTCCTCTTCAAACGCGTTCCTGCCACCCCAAAGAACACATAAGCTTAGAAGGAAAGTCCAGCGTAAAACCCTGGAAACAAGGTGATTTTGGTGGACATTCTTCAGCACATTCAAAGTCATGTGAGCAAGCACTTACCAATGTAATGAAGGGTTACATACTCTAGCCTAATAAATTAATAGACCAAAGGCCTTACTGCTTAAAGGCCCAACTCTGCAAATTCAGGTGTGTAATTAATGGACTAGTTACCTGACTAAGGTATTAAAGGATCTGGTCCAGACTTTATAATACAAGCATTATAAGGTCTAGGCAACATTCACAACAAAACTCAGTGAAAGAAACAGCTAATTTCCACAAATCCTTTGCATTCCCTTTTGTAATTGCATATTTTTGTATGTTAATGTTTCTATTGTTTTAATATTCTTGCTTTTCTCATTCATATTCTGAGAGATTATTGTTAGTGCCAACTCATTTGATTTATTATTTAGAGAAAGCACTTGTTCAAAAAGTCTGCATTGGATATTAAATGATGATTGCTTGCAATGAATTTCTTCTCAACATCTGCAAAGACAATTTTGCCTTTTCTTCTTCCACTTAGCTCCAAATGAGAGATCTTAAGCATACTTAAATGGGATTCATAATATTATGCTCACAGAAAATCATCTTAAAAATTTAGGCTATTAAAAAATGAATAGTAAGGTTATTGGGTACAAAATCTCCCTGAATTTAAAAAAAATAAAACAGAAGAAAATTACCTGAGTTTGTACATTTATGTATGTTATGATATAATCTGTGAAGAGAAACTAGGCTATATGACCAGATACTCAACTTCAGTGGCACTTTTCTCCTTAATATTTAAAGAGACATGCCAGTTGTTTGGTCTAAAAATAATGATTTTGTGTGTGTGGCTGACAAAAAAGCAAACAAAAAGACAAAGAACTTGAATATGAAGAGAAATGTTTTGACTGGTTTTTTTTAACTATAGTGAATAAAAATGCAGGTTTTTATTTCCATTTAAATTTTAAACTTGCCTTGTAGAATTCTGTTCATTCAACTGTCAGATTCAAAGCCCAGTGAATTAAGTAGGAATATTTCCTGTGACAACACCAAATTTTGGATCTGGAAAAAATATGTGGGTTTTTTTTGACAGGCAAATAGAAATTTAATAATTTTTTGTTATCACCAGCCTCATGGTAAAAGGTGTATGTTGCACATAGGCTAGTAAATGTTAGTAACCATTTTGTTTGGCTGCTTTGAACATTCCCACGCAGCCACTGCAACTCAAATGTTGCATCACCATTCCTTCATGGGCATCAGACGTAAACCCAATTACAAACAAAAGTGAAATTGGCAAGTCTGCTTCTGTGAGCACGTTATTCAGATGAAATGTGAACAAACAAGAAAAACAGAAATAAGTAAATTAGATGTTTAAATTAATATTTTCATAATTCATAATAGTGTTAGGAAAAATATAAAGAAATAATCTGTTGTATGAATTTTATCCAGGAAGTATCCTAATAGTCTTCAAAATTGAAAAGATTATTTTATTTTATTTTATTTTCCAGGGAAATACTTTTATATTATTATTTTCCATAAATAAGTTTGGCATAAAGGGGAAATATTAGGGGCTAATTCCTTGTTTTATTGTGAGACACATTTTGTATTTAATTAATATCACTTTTAAAAACCTTTCAAATGCTCATCCAAAATTAAATATTTAAAAAGAAAATATTTTTCTTGTCATAAATACATACACTTCCAAACACAAATCATCTCTGTTTAAATAATATTAGGTCCATGGCACAACCTAAAAAAAACCCAGGAAATTAACAGGAATAACAGATATTACCCCAATTCGTAAATTGTTCTATAACACCTATACTTTTAAATATACCATGGCCCTGGCTGCAGTGAATTTAGAAATCATGGGCTGCTCCCACTCCCATTGAAATTAATAGAAGAAGCAGCCACCCCTTGGTTTTTAGCACCTTTCTATCAAAAACTGTGGTAGAGTATGATTTTCTATACAAGTACTAGCACAGTTAAAAATACACTGGAAACAGGATTGCATGAACTGTTTGGAGACATGTAATAGATAATTATAACTGGCTTTTGGTTTACAGTTCTATCCTTTTTACTGGTAAATTTAACCTGTGTCTTCCTAGATAACAGAATACCTGATGGAGTAACGTGACCTAATGCTTTTCACAGAATGAATTTGGGATAGCTACGATGGAAGGGGAAATCACCTATAGGGACCACATTCTTTTTGTCTTCCAGATAGCTGGACAAAGAACTCACCACATACAGTTGCAGTGAGGACATTACTCGGAAGTGGAGACATCAGACTAAAATATGCCAACAAAGTCTGTATATCTCCTATCTTACCCTCAGGTATTCTGTACATAGCATGTATTTTACAGAAAACCTATTTCACAAATGTCTTAGAGAGGGTTTTTTTATACTATATTATTGATTTCTCTCTTGATTTCTGTGAGTCCGACTATACTGATATTAGAGGAAGAAAAAATGATAACTAATACAATTTAGAAACCAATACAATTGTTTAAAATAGTTTATTTGTACCCATTCATTTAAATGAATGTGTATGTGTGTGCATATATTTCACTTCATGTAGATTTTAGAATTAGGCAGAGGCTCCAAATCAGAAGAACACTCAAAAATACATGGTGAAGTCCCATTAATATCAAATTAATTATATGTGCTATCTTGAACAGGAATTCTTTCCTGACTTGGGATCTGGTGGAAGAGGTAGTTAAGAACATCTTAAAACAGAATGAATTCTTTTTGGGATGTTTTACACAGCATATGCAAATACATTCTTAGGATGTTTTTGATTATTAGTCTTTGAATATTATACATTGGACCAAGGTGAAGGGCATCTTAATAAGCGAGAAAAGGGTAAAGTGAAATAAGCTGATTATGTTGCAGGAGAGTGAGCATGGTTTGTGTTTTCACCTTACTGGGGGCCAGTGGATGGCAAGAACAGCCCAGGCTGCCAACCAATAGGGAGAGGTAAAATAAAGAGTGTTACAGGACCTGCTTGACTGCATGTTGACCTAGGACAAGGATGCTAGGTGACACCATAGTGAGGCCTCCATTCTTTTGTGGAGCTGAATGAAACTATGATGATTATTGATCCAACAGACTATAATGGCTCATGCTGACCCCTTAGGGATCCATTGTACAAATGTGTACTTAGGGACACTTAAATATATCTTTTTAATGACTTGACAGACCATAACTGTTCCAAAAGAGATGTTACATTCTGTGGTGTAAATCGTTCTTAGTTCTCAGATAATTGAGCATCATGTCAAAGGCTGCGTCACATGCACCCTGGACCCAAGTGGTAAAAATACTTAAATTTTTTATGCTATTGGGCTTGCTTAGCCAGTTTTATTGATAAGTTGCCCTTTTCATTGTTGACCCCAATTTGTTAATTCATGTGGCTGAATAATGACTGCAGAATTTCAGATACCAATTTTTTTTTATTCAGTGGGCACAAAAAGCATCTGAGACCAATGTGTTGTTTCCTTTGTGTTCCATAAATCATAGTAGCTGCATGGATTACTTTTATGTTCCCTAATTTGTTCCTGGGGTGGGAACTTGCATGCCAAATTTCAGCCTACAGTAAATTTTTGAAGACTAATTATAAATCACCTGAAAATAGAGATTTATAACAGAAATGCTGACACAATCCTTAACACAGTAGCAAAAACTTGCTACCCTTATACCAACAAGAACTATTATTTTCTTTCTTAAATGAGTTTTATTAAGTCATCCACTAATTCGAAATTTTTCTGTTTTTCTTTCATTTATCCCATTTAGATTGCCTTTGTTGTTTGCCTGAACTTCCTAGGCCTGCATTTTGGTGCCTAAGGAACACACAAAGGTTTAGATTGCATCTTTTCAATGCATTATGGCACTGCAGCCTAAAGCCAATACTTGTTTTTTTAACTGGCAACCTGCCTGTACGAATGGAGGAAGCAGATTGCCTCTTTGCTGAACAGTTAGACAAGGTACTGATTTAACAACAGTGGACAAGCAGCTGGGAGCTGGGCTGTCAGCCTGTCACACACTGACAAATCTGTTGTTCATACTCAGGCAGGATGTTCCAGTTAGATTGCCATCAGTATCATCCATCTAGTACAGGCATGCAAGGAGTACCGGCATCTACTACATACCCATAGACAAAATGCTGTTGATACATCTTTCTGAGGGAATTTCAACAAAACAGCTAATTTGGTTTTTGTGATGGTCTTCTGCAATAAGATCAGTAAGCTAGCTGGTTCAATGTTTGTCTTTCTCCTGTCTTGTCTCTACATGCAGTATGCCAGAATAATGTGTGTAAATTAATAGTTATTCCAATTTCATGTCACATGCAGGAAACTGCATGTCTGAATGGAGCCTTGCCACTCTTTCTAAAACTATAAAGGACAACTATCTAAAAACCAAACACAGTGAAACACAATCAAATGAAATACCGTAAGTCAAAACCCCAAAAAGGTAATCGATAAATATTTACTGCAATAACATTGCTTTGGCTTCCAGAACTATTTCTAACACATTTTCCCACAACCTTTGGATATGTAACAGTAAAATATTCTCTTTTTATTTATGCCATTTCAGAAAGAAATTCTTAGTCTAAGAGTGAATTTACAGCTAAATAAGTCTGTATCCATGTGTTTGAGCCAATCTATACTGCAAATATGTGGGTGTCTATCAAAGCTTTAGAATAGAGTATGTGATGTAATTATTTTAAGCATAATCATATACCTGCAGATTTTTTTTTTAATTTGGAAAAGCTGCTTTTATGTACTCTGGTTTCATATATGCCAGATTATGGTTTTATATTATCTGCCCGTATGTCAAAGTTATCCAATTTGTGGTCCTGTGTGCCCTTCATCTTTTCCTATTCTAGCTACAGATCTATAATCCCCAAGCCACAAAAAGAACTCTTGAACTCAGCTGGGAGGGGGAAGAATTAGTCCATGTGTATAATTTTATATGGCTGTCATTTGAATTTGGTGCTGCTTGTTCATCACCTGTATTGTACAACAGAATGATAAATATAATGCACATCTTTATCAAGGCAGTGATAGAGGAAGTATTTCATTTAACTTATTGCTTTCTTCTCATATAGGAATATACCATTTTCAATGTTCAGACAGCATCAGCGTAATTTAAAGCTGCCATGACCCTGAAAAGTGGTAATCTAGTCAAATTCTTGGTATTAAATCTGTATCTTTTTACATAGTACCTTAATAATGTAAAAAATCATAATGTTATCAGTGACATACGTTTGCGTAGTGTGTAATTTAATCAGCTAAAATAGTCTCTAAGTCTAGCAGGTGCTCTTCTGTGCTTCTTTATTATAAATCCTTTACTGATCAAGAAAACAGCTTACTTGACTATTTTGCTTCTTAGAAAGTTTAAGATCTTGATGAAAACATTCAGTTCCTGATAACTTTACCAAGTTGGAAGGAAAAAAAAATTAAATTTGCTGCAGTTTTTCTTGTTTTTCTGATCTGAGCCCAGCAGAAAGCAAGACTGATTTTCAACAGAAGTAAGGAGTCAATGGGGTACAGACTCCTTTAAAACTCCATATAATGTTGGAAGTAAAATTAAACGTGAAGACGGGAAATAAATGTTGCCTATAATTAGCTGCCAATATTGCTTACAAAGTAGATCTTTTAATTTTTTAAATTTTTTATCAATAGTGAGATCAGCACTCTCGAGTTCCTTATTTAAAAAGCATATTTGTGGCATAAAGTGCAATAATGCACATATATAAAGAGTGGAGAAACCAAAATCTTCTTCATAACTTTTTTCTTCATTGTGTTCCCAAGTTGTCAAAATCTGAAATAGTCTACAAATGAAGAAAAATCTGTCAAGCCCATGAAACATTATTATCTTGTCTTTGGCTTATATCATGGTCAGTAAACTAAATATGAAAAACCCAACCCCAGCAGAGTGTAAGCTATAGCATTTTTCTGTGCTGGTGTATATAAACAGAGCTCATTATTTGATTTTTTTCCTAAAAGTCTATCTAATTCCCCATCTAAACCAGCAAATGCTTAGGTAAAGGATTAATTCATATTTATAAATTCTTATTAAAAATGTAAATCAAAAGTCAGGGGGAATCAAATTTCCTTTGTCCTGCTTGAGCATAAATAAAAATACTTTTGCTCCTTTTACGTCCTCTAGAATGCTAAAACTGTGTTCCTATTTTGTGTACACAATGATAACAACATCAATTCACCATCTTTATAAAAAAAAATCACTGTGTGTTCTTTATTCTGCAATGAAAACTCAGTGATTTTTGATTGACAGAAAGATTACCTAATAAACCTTCACCACAAACTAATTAATCACTTTGAATACAACAGTAAATTGGCAAGCATAAAAAAACAAATGAGATGGGTGTTGACCATTTTCAAATGACCTTAGTTAAAAGCCAAGTACAGAGTGGTGAAAGCATCAATAATACTGCATTGCTAGTAAACTTACTTCTTTACCAGAGCTCCAGGCTTATAGCAAACTCATGAGAGAGAGAAATTAAAACCTCACATTATTCCTCCACTCCACAAACACCAGCTGATTTTAGTAAAGGAGAGAATAGTAGAAACATGAATGCATAGAAGGGTGCCTTTCTCAGAAAGAACCTCTGACACAAACAGTCACTATCAGTCCTGTGCTGCTTTTGCATTATTTTTGCAATTGTAATTTCAAATATGTTGCTTCATTACATCACTAAACTGCTGCTCTTTAGCCTGCTAAAGAAACTTCATTCAATTATGAACCCCGATTGTGCCCCTCAGTTCCAGTGCAGTACCACAGCATTGTAAGAAATTGGTTTCCTCTGGCTGTAGTGACACTGGTCCCCCCCATAAGCCTTGAGAACGCCTTCCCCTCTGCCCCACCTTCACAAAGATAAAGTCACCACAAAGTGATATTCCTGTCAAACTTATCTAAGTCTGAAGATTAGGTCAGTACAAGATCTTAGTTCTTTGTTTGCCCCCTGTCTGCTCCCCCCTCCTCCCAACAATTTAACACCACATACTGCCTTTTTTAACGTAAAGGTGCAGGATTCACCTGGATTACTCCAAGCAGTTCAAAGACAGGAAAGTGGAAAAGGGTCAGGTTTTTTAAAGGCTTAGCATCAGAGCCAGGTCCAAGTGGTAAACGTCGTTACTAAGGAGTAGTAGGATCAAGGATTGGAACAACAATCTCTAGCCAAGGTACTGAGATACAGAAAGACTAAGATGTTGTCTTCCTCCTGAAGGCCTTTACTAGGACGATGTGCAACCACTACCACCAACACCCTTTCTTGTTCAGGGAACCAGTAACAAGAAGGAGCTGATGTTGAAGGTGAGAGGACAGAGCAGAGCCAGCACTAGGCATAAATTGTTCTGGGCCCTGAACAGCTCACAGGGCCCCCTGTTAATTATTCCTTCATGTTGGGGGGGCAAAATACTCCAGCTTAGGGCCCCCAGTGGGCTAGCACTGGCACTGTGAGAGAGAGCTGTAACGTTGGTGGTGAAGGTAGATAGGTTTGGCTGTAGAGCAGGTGCTGGGGTGTGGGATCAGCAGGTGCCAGGGGTGAAGTCAGCAGGGCATAGGAGCCACGGCACGGGCACGACTCTTGTGGCCCCAGATCCTCCTAGGGGACAGTGCCAGCAGGGGAAGCAACCACAGCACCATGTGCCACTGGGAACAGGTGCGTGTGCCATCTTTGGCATGCATGCCAGGGGTTGCCAACCCCTGCTTTAGTGGTTTAAGAAGAAGCACTCATAGGTTATGATGACAATGTGGGTGTGGGAAGAGAAAGAGGAGTCAAAAATTATGCCAAGTTGTGAGCCTGGGATCCGTCATTTTGAAATAAGAACTGTCATTTCGAAACAGCTTAAACCCCATTCATTTCAAAACGGTTATTTCGAAATAAGGCCATTTTGTTTCGAAACAACACCATTGTTTCAAAACAACTGTTTCGAAACAACATGTCCAAACGGCCTTATTTTGAAATAACCATTTCAAAATAACAGCCATTTCGATAGCAGGCTTTCCCTTAATTCGAATTAACATTTTAATTCGATTAACTTATTTCAAAATAAGGACTTTATTTTGAAATAACTCATTTCGAAATACTTATTTTGAAATAATGATGTGTGTGTAGACATAGCCTTGGTGTTTAACCCTATCTTCTGGATAATTCATGTAAATGGTAAATAAGGGAGGCCCTTTCAGTGGCTAAATAGACACCTCTATACTTATTCTGTATATTGCTATTTGTCGAGAAGTAGGAGGGGTCAGAGGAGTTTGCTTATAGTTATTTAGCTAGCTGCTCCCTCCTACCACCCCTCTAAACTCTCTCTGTCCAAACAAATAGGGATTGACTTTTGTGCATAGGATTTTTGAGAAAAATAATTTACTAAACTTCAATTGTCATACCTAAATGTGAATGCTTTGTTCACAAATACAGTAATTTTGTTTTAAATTAATAGTTAAAAATAAGTAATACCATTGTCTGGCATGATTTATTTTTTATAAGTCTCTGATGCATATTGTTCATGGTTCTGTTATTCTGCTTAGTGATTGTTTTCCATTCTTTTAAAAATCTGTCATTTAGTGGGTATATATAATCTTGTTTTCATCTCAGTACAAACATACCCTGGCAATTTCAGGCTCCTATAATTAAACATTATTTTTTTAGCAGGTTCAGACCATGTGAGGTTGGGGAGAATTTCAGGAGTTTGAACAGATTCTCTTCTATTCGTAGTGTCTAAGGAAGAAAGTAAAGCTCTGATTCTGCAAATACTTGCACCCCCTTTTGAACTCAGTGGGACTACTCATGAATGCAAAGTTACTTGTGCGAGTGTATTTCTAGGAGTCTAAAATTGTTTTTGAAAAGAGCCATCATAAACCCAAGTTGTATTAAATTGTATCAGTGCATTTTCTTTTCCTTCCATTATTTGTTTTGTTTTAGTTTCAGCCTACATACAATTTGTGTCTTCCTAGTCCTTGTGGTGGGGCTGGGTTGTCCATCTAACCCTTGCTTGCTGAAACATAGGTTGGGCTTGGATGGGTGTGAGCTGTCTGGTCTATTGAGAACTGTCTGCTGAGGTCCAAACACAGACATTGCATTTCACAACAAGCAGCAACAGCAGCCGCTTCCAGGGACTTTAACGAATTGGCCGCTGCTCTCAAAGCCACTTATTTGCCCCCTCCCCCTCTTGCTTCTCACTCTCTTCCCCTCCCCACCTTTATCCTGGCTGCTCAGAGTAGGCAGAGAGAGAGGAATTATTTATTGTGTGCCTGTTGAAAATGAAAGGCTTTTACATTTTAATGAGCACTAAATAGGAGCGAGGAAATATTGTTCATTAGCTGTAATCTGTGGAATTGCTTGAGTGAACTTCCTTTGGAGGCCGCTTTAAACGGTTCACTCAAGTAAAGCAGTTTGTATGGTAATTAAGGGAGCATTTTTCTGTCAACATCTGTGCTGCTATTTATAACGTTGAAGGTATCTTATTGCTCCACCAGAGAAACATTAAAGGGGGTGGGCAGAAGTGAGGCTGTATATTTTTTATCTGTATTATCACTATTTTCAGTTTTCACCACCCCTCCTTTTTCTTTGCCTACTTTCCTATCTCGCTCTCTTCTAATTCACCAAGGAGAAGAAGAAAAAAAAGCTCTTGACCGTTATTTTCTGTTAGGATGAATTATCATTGTGACATCTTTTCATTAATCACATCCTTGGCTCTGCAGCCAGGCAGTGAGACTCAAGCTGCTTGGCAAAAATGAGAGATCCTTGTCTCAAAGCCACTCCCCATCCTGTTGCTCTTTCTGCTCACTCACATGCATTTTGCCTTAATTGCCACTCTTGTCTCTGAAAAGATCCAGGAAAGCCACCTCAGGCCTGGTCTATGCTTGCCACCATTTTCAGTGGCAGTCAAAGGGAGATACATAAGCTATGTAAAATAACTTGTGTATGTCCCTTCAACTTTCTAATGTCCACTTACCTCCATGTCTCCACTGATCTAAGTTGAAAGGAAATGCCCTCTTTTCAACACAGCACTACTCTTCTTAAGGGGGTGGACTTACTGAGTCAAATTCCAGGTCTTCACTGACCTCTCAATTGAATTTCAAAATTTGAACTGATGGCAAATTGGCCACCATCAGTGTAATCTTGGGCTCAGCCTTGATTGCATCCTGCCAGCATCATGGCACTGACTGCACTAAGCCCAGTGTAAAAAACCCCATGAATGACAATAAAAATTGTGGTGTGCTACAAGCAAAAGGCAATACCAATATATAACATTTGAGCATGTGGAGCTATGTCAGAGATTATACTGTAATTTTGAGTTGCTGTTTTAATTGTACCATTTGACTGCTTTCTCAGGAAACGACTTGTGGTATAGTGAATGGGGGCAATTTTTCTGGCAAAAATAAAGAATGATTTTGTCTGTATTTGGCTGCATCTACACTACAAAAGCTAAGTCGACTTTGTTACGTCAACTTAATAAAATCTACTTAAAGTTGACTTTATTAAGTTGACTCAGTGAGTCCACCCTTCTCTTAAGTTGACTTAACAAAGTGTCCTAATAAAAAAAGTGTTTCCTTAAGTCAACTTTACTAAGTCGACTTAAGCAGACACATGTTATTACATATGGCTTCTTAAGTCGACCTAGATGGTCACGTTGCATTAAGTCAACTTAATGCCTAAGTTGAATTAAAGAGTGAGAGTTATTAAGTCAATTAAGTTGACTAAATGAACTCCAAATGTGGCCAGGGCTTTGCTTAATCATAGAATCATAGAATCATAGGGTTGGAAGGGACCTCATAGGTCATCTAGTCCAACCTCCTGCCAGAGGCAGGACCACTCCCACTAAACCATCCCAGTCATGGTTTTGTCCAGCCGGGCCTTAAACACCTCCAAAGATGGAGATTTCACCACCTCCCTCGGCAGCTCATTCCAATGCTTCACCACTCGCCTAGTAAAAAAGTTTTTTCTAATATCCAGCCTCGACCTCCCTAACCGCAACTTAAGACCATTGCTCCTCATTCTGTCTTTTGTTATTACCAAGAACAGTCGAGCTCCATCTTCCTTGGAGCATCCCTTCAAGTAGCTGAAGGTTGCTATCAAATCCCCCCTCAATCTTCTCTTCTGCAGACTAAATAAGCCTAATGCTTTCAGCCTTTCCTCATAGGGCTTGTGCTCCAGCCCTTTAATCATTTTGGTTGCCCTCCTCTGAACTCTCTCTAGCATGTCCCTGTCCTTTTTGTAGTGGGGAGCCCAAAACTGAACACAGTATTCTAGATGTGGCCTCAACAGTGCAGAATAGAGGGGAATGATCACATCCCTTGATCTGCTGGGAATACTTCCTTTGATGCAGCCCAGTATGCCATTGGCCTTTTGGCCACAAGAGCACACTGCTGACTCATATCTAGCTTCCCATCCACCATGACCCCCAGGTCCTTTTCTACACTGCTGCTATTTAGCTGAATGTTTCCCAGCCTGTAGCAGTGCATGGGGTTTTTTCGTCCTATGTGCAGGATTTTACACTTGTCCTTATTGAACCTCATAAGATTTCTATTGGCCCACTGTTCCAATTTGTCTAGATCTCCCTGAATCCTGTCCTTGCCCTCCAACATGTCTATTGTTCCCCCCAGCTTGGTGTCATCCGCAAACTTACTGAGAGTGCAGTCTATTCCATCATCCAAATCATTGATGAAAATGTTGAACAGAACCGGCCCCAGGACCGACCCCTGGGGCACACCACTCATTACTGGTTGCCAGCTAGACATGAACCATTGATTCCTACACGCTGAAACCATTGATCTAGCCAGTTTTCTATCCACCTTATAGTCCACCTATCCAACCCATACTTCCTTAATTTGCCAATGAGAATGCTGTGGGAAACTGTATCAACAGCCTTGCTAAAATCAAGGTAGATAACATCAACGGTTCTTCCTGCATCCAGAAAACCAGTCATCTGATCATAGAAGGAAATGAGATTGGTCAGGCATGATTTACCCTTGGTAAATCCATGCTGACTGTTCCTGATCACTTTATTTTCCTCTAAGTGTTTTAGGATGGATTCTTTGAGAAGCTGCTCCATAATTTTTCCAGGGATTGAGGTGAGGCTGACTGGTCTGTAATTCCCTGGATCCTCCTTTTTCCCCTTCTTGAAAACAGGCACTACATTTACTCTTTTCCAATCCTCTAGCACCTCCCCCGTTCTCCATGAGTTTTGAAAGATAATGGCCAACGGTGCTGCTATCTCATCGACCAGTTCTCTTAGCACCCTTGGATGCAGTTCATCCGGCCCCATGGACTTGTGCACATCCAGCTTCCTTAAGCAGTCCCTAACCTGACCTTCTGTCACCAAGAGCCTCTCTTCTCCTCTCCAATCTGCCATACCCATGGTAGTGGGCTGGGAGCTGACCCTGCCTGTGAAAACTGAAGCAAAAAAAGCATTGAGCACTTCAGCTTTTCCCTCATCCTCCGTCATTAGGATGCCTGCCCCATTCAGGCGACTTAAGCCTCCTTAATTCAATTCAGTTTAATAAATCAATTGAATAAAAGACTCATGTGGACATACCCGGAGTACCATGGCACATTGGTTGAAAACCACTAATCTAGAGTTTAAAGATTGGTACTCCATGTCCTGGTGCAGGGCAGAGTTACAGAGGACCCTGGCATCATAGGGCCTCCCTGGCCATCCCATGTAACAGTTTTGAACTGAAGAATATTACCTTCATACTACATTTTCTCCCATCTGTCCACCAATGTCCTCCTTTTCGTACTTCCCTGTCCTTTCCAGGCTTTGGGATCTGGTAGCCCTACCACAGGGCAATGTCCCGCAGGATCCTGAGTCCTGCTGACAGTCAGGGCAGAGGTGTGTGCTGCAGACAGGCTGCACACAGACAAGGCCAGCAGGCAGCAGGGGCCAACTGTGTTTTCTGTTTCCTTCCAGCAGGTCACCCAGCTGCCCACCGTGCACCTCCACCTAGCGGACGCGGCAGCCCGAGACCACAACAGACGACGAGGAGGGCCCCCCGGATGCGCAGGGCGATATTGGAGAGCCTGGATGAGCTGGGGCAGTGGCTGGAGGCGTCAGCCCAGGCATGGCGCCAAGACCAAGCCAGGTGCCAGGACTCTGCCCTCCGCCTGCTGCAGCAGGCAGCAGCTGCGGATGACCTGGTGGTTGCCACCCTGGAGTGGCAGGTGCAGGCCAGTGAGCAGCAGGCACAGGCCTTTGAGCACCAGGTGCAGGCCTTCAACCGCCTCTGTGACCGCCTGCCCACCGCGGTCAAAGCCATTGCAGGCAGCGTCTGCCAGTTGGTGGAGCACGTGGCCCCTCCAGCTGCTGTAGGGGGTCCTCCAACTGACTTTTCCTGGAGGCGAACCCAGACCCAGGGTGACCGTGGGCAGGGGCAGGGAACACCATCACCCCTGGACCTTCACACAAGCCCCACCTAAGGACTCTCCTGCCACTCAGACTCCCCCACCCCCTTCCCCAGTCTCCCCCTTCCAAGTTGCTGGCCCTCCCCCCAGACTCCCACTCCCCCATGCTGCCCCTTCCAAGTTGCTGGCCTTCCCCCCATATGCCCCCCACATTACCCCATCCCCTAACCCTCCCCAGCCCTTCCCTGCCCCAACCCCTGTTTTGTTAAATAAATAGTTTGAAACACATATTTTTGGTTGTGAGTGGTTTTACTGGGGGTAGTTCACAGTGTGGGTGGATGGGTGGGGGCTGGCTGTGGGTGAACGGGGGAGAGGGTGGTGTGGGGCAGGGCAGGCCTGGCCCTCAGAGTTCCTCCATGGCAAAGATGTTCATGAGTGCGTCCTGAACTGTCACAGCTCTCTGTGACCGCTGCTCCCATGGGGGCACAGGTCTGTGTTCCTCATAGCCCCCGGCGAGGAGTTGTGCCTCAGCTTCCCAGGCAGCAGCAACAGTCTAACCCCGCTGCTCACAGAAGTCGTGCAGGGCCACGCGTGCACTGATGACCTGTGGCATTGTCCTCTGCACAAGGTGGAGACGTGTAAGGAGGCACCTTCAGCGTGCCTTGAGGCGGCCAAATGCCCGCTCAACCACCTGGTGGCAGCAGCTCAGCCGGCAGGGATTGAGGCGCCCTGCGTACGGCCGCATGAGCCATGGGCAGAGGGGATAGGCTGCGTCTGCCACAATGAGGATGGGCACCTCTACTCCCCCAACATTGATGTTATGCGGGGGGAATAAGGTGTCTGCCTCCATGTCCTGGTGCAGGGCAGAGTTACAGAGACCTCCCTGGCCATCCCATCTAACAGTTTTGAAAAATGCCCTGATGGTCCACAAGGGCCTGCAGGATGAGAGTGTAGTACCCCTTCCGGTTTCTGTACTCCGTGGCTCTGTGCTCCAGGGCTTGCACGGGGATGTTCGTGGCGTCCAGGATCCCCACACAACTGGGAAAGCCCAGTGTGGCCATGCCGGGAATGGTGTCCTGCAGCTCCCCTTGGGTGACCAGGTGTCGCAGCAGGATCCTGATGATGGCCCTGGTGACCTCCAACAGAATGTGGACCTCCTGATTCCAAACTGGTGCACCACAGACCTGTGTGACTCCGGAGTTGCCATCTTCCACAGAGCGATGGCCACTCTTTTGTCCACAGGGATGGCAGGCCTCATGGTGGTGTCCCTTCGGCGCAGCAGCGGGGCGAGTTCTGCAACCAGGAGGTTGAAGCTGGGCTTGCTCATGTGGAAATTCCTCCGCCACTGGTTGTCCCCCCAGGTTTGGCGCACTATTCGCTTCCACCAGTCTGGGCTGGTGTCCCGGGCCCAGACCTGGCGAGGCACAGAAGGGGGCAGGGGAGCTAGCTCTGCTCTGCAGCCATGCTGGATGATGGCCTCTGGCACAGACTGGGCACCATCTGGGTCTACAAGCAGAGCGTCCCACATCAGCAGGACACTCTGCAGGCGGGCAGAGGGTCTATTTGTTGCACGACACTGGCTAGGCAGCTGGGCAGCATCCATGTCTGTTGCTTGCAGAGTCCTGCTAGACAGAATGGACAGAGACGTGAGGTCAGCGCCAGCTTTTATAGGATTGGCTGGCAACATGGCTACCAACATGGCCCAGGGAGGCAGCCATGTTGGCACTCTTCCCATGGTGCCCTTCCCCTAAAGCGAAATAGCAAGTCCTCTGTTTGGACATGCTATTTCAATTGGGGCTTTTCCCTTATTTCGAATTGTTTTTTTGTTATTTTGAATTAAGTCGTTTTGAAATCAGGGCTTTATTTCAAAACCACTTGTTTTGAAATAACTTATTTCAAAACAAGGCCCTGCATGTGGACATAGCCGCCAAGTGTAACCATGAAATTTTGAGCAAAGGTAATGAAAATCAGTGTAAACCAAACATTGTTTCATCTTAAACAATAATTTATCCAGCCAAAATTATAACTCCTAAAACTCAAGAAAATTAAGCATCAGATTAAAAGCACGATATTGGTCTTTCTGTTCTCAAATATGAACATTCTAAATGCAAGTGGCCAAAGGGTAAAATTGAGATGAGATGTATTTTTTTCTGGTAAATTTGAAACAATTCATTTGATCCTTCAGTAGCTTGTTCTATTCACAATGTTGCAAGCGTCTCTAGTAAGCTCATAACCATAGTAAATTTAAGTAAATGTGATGTTTATGAGCAATCAATTCAACTGAAAAAAGTGGGTGTGCCATGGACTTGGTTGTCTTAGGCTATGTCCACACACAAGTGCTTGTTTCAAAACAAGCTATTTCGCAACAAGCCATTTCGAAGTAAGGCCTTATTTCAAAACAAGTTATTTCGAAATAACAAAAAGTTAATTTGAAATAAGGAAAAAAAGAGGGACTCAAAATAGCATGTCCACTGTGACATGCTATTTTGAAATAAGGGAGGGGAGAGGGGCATGGAGGCCTGTCCTGTGCCGGGGAAGCCCCACCCCCGGGATTCCCCTGCCCAGCCCTGCCGCTTCTGCAGGGGGCAAGCGGGCTTCCCCTGCCCCCCTGCAGCTCTGGCCGGGAGGCGAGGGGGTGGCTCCTTCCTCCCCGTGGCTCTGGCTGGAGGGCGAGGGGGCTTCCCCTGCCCCCTCGCGGCTCCTGCTGCAGGCGGGGGGGCTTCCCCTGCGCCCCCCCCGCCGCTTCTGCCCAGGCGGGGCTGGGGCTGCCTCTCGCCCAGGATTCCCCAGAGCGCCGGGAATCCCGGGTGGGAAGTGGCCCCAGCTCCACCTGCGGCAGAAGCGGTGGGGAGGTGCCAGGGAAGCCCCCCGGCCCATGACAGGAGCCATGGGGGAGCAGGGGAAGCCCCCTTGCCCTCAGCCGGAGCCCCCCCGCTCCCTGAAGAAGCGGTGGGGGGGCAGGGTACACCCCGCGGGAGCTGCGGGGGGCTAGGGGGAGCCCCGCGCCCCCTGCAGAAGTGGCAGGGGGAAGAGGGAGCTCCCTGCCCGCAGCGGGAGGGCACCCCAGGCTTGGGGTCAGCCTCAGCGGCAGGGTGAGCCACCCCTGGAGCGGCCACCCCACGGGCGCTGCAGTCCCCCTGACTGGGCTGCGGGGCCAGCAGCTCCCCGGCAGCCCAGTCGGGGGGCAGAGCCTTGGGGGTGCCCCAGCTGCCTTCCCCTCATTTCCCCTTGCCAGAGGTAGGGGAAGCAAAGGGGGCTGAGGCTCCCTCGGACCCACTGCACTCCACTCCACTCAGCACCCTGGCCCGGGGGGCGGTTCCCGGGCCGGGGTGCTGGGGGGGGACATTCCCCCCAGGGTGCATAGCACCCTGGGGGGAAGGTCCTTGTTTTTTTGAAACAATCCTTGTTTCGAAATAACATGTCCAAACGTCTTATTTCAAAACAACTGGTTTTGAAATAATCCTCCTTTCAAAAGCAAAGTGGTTTAAGCTGTTTTGAAAGGAGGGCTCTTGTTTCAAAATGAGGAGCTCCCTCCTTTCGAAACAAGAAAACGTCGTTTGGACATAGGGACTTTTATTGCAAAACAACCAGTGTTGTTTCAAAATAAAAGCCCTGTGTGGACATACCCTTAATGAAGTGGCTGTTACTGAAAAGGTTGGGAACCACTGCTGTAGACCAGTGTTGGCCAAGCTTTTTTGTCCAAAAACCAAAAATATTATGTAATGGCGGCACAATCAAAAGAAGAAGCATGGTTTACAGGTGCCTTTTTTCTTCACTGAGTCATCTTCTTGTGCTCTCCTAAGTTCTTAAGAAATTGAACTGGGAACCTGAAAGCAGATCTCACTCAGGTTACTAAGGCCATATTTCAGGTTTAGAGACTTAACAATGTAGTTAAACTAAGCAAACTGCTCCCTGAGTCTATCACTCTGATGTGTTTCCTAGTTCTTCAATCATTCTTGTGGCTCTTCTGTAAACCCTCTTCAATTTAGTAAGATCATGCCTGAATTGTGACACTAGAACGTGACAGAATACTTTTAGTGGTGGCAGCAGTGCCAAATATAGAGAGAGAATAACTTTTCTACTCCTATTCCTATTCAAGATAGTACTTTTGGTCAGTGTTACACTTGATGGTTATGTTCACCTAATTAGTCACCTTTTTTCCCACATCTTTTTCAGAGCCATTGATTTCCAGGAGAGAGGCCCCCATCTTGTAAGTACGGCCTATGTTCTCTGTTGCTAGATGTTTACATTTACCCATATCAAAAAATGTGAATTGTTTGCTTATGCCCAGCTAACCAAGTGATCCAGATCAGTTTGTGTCAGTGACTTGTATTCATCACTATTTACCCCTATTCCAATTTTGGTATCATCTGCAAACTTTATCAGTGCTGATTTTATGTTTCATTCCAGGTCATTAATAAAAATGTTAAACAGCATAGGAACAAGAAGCAATCCCTCTGTGTCCCCACAAGAAACACGTCAGTTCAGTGATTATCTCCTGTTTACAATAACATGTTCAGACCAGTGAGTTAGTCAGCTTCTAAACCATGTAATGTGCAACATGTTAATTTTCCATCTTTCTAGTTTTTTTCATCAAAATGTCCACATCAAAATCCTTATCAAGTCTAAAAAGGCACATCTAGCCTATTACCTTTATCATCCAAACTTGTAATCACATTAAAAAAAGATATCGAGATTAGTTTGACAGGTCGATTGGTATTAATTATATTACTCTCTTTCCATTCTTTTTTAATTGAATCCCTTATTTGCTGCCCCATTATCTTCCCAGGCATCAATATCAGACTGACCAGCCTATCATTACCTCTATCATGATGTTTACTGTTTTGAGATACTGGCACAACATTAGCATTCTTTGAGTTTTCTGGAACTTTATCACTGTTTGAAAACTTATTAAAAATCAACATTAAAGGTCTATCAGGCTGCTCAGCCAGTTCTCTTAAAACTCTTGGGTGCCAGTTATCTGGACCTGCTGGTGTAAAAATATCTAGCCTTGGTAGCTGCTGTTTAACATCCTCCAAAGATACCAGGAACATGGAAAAAAATGTTACCAGCTTCTTTTGCCCCAAATACAGAACAGAAACAGGACTACTCCATCTTTTATTCCTCAAATACAGAACAGAAATCTTGACTGAACACTTCTGCCTTTTCTAGATTACTATTGATACTTGTGTGTCTGGAATTACCCCCACTCCACACAATCCTTTCTTTCTGCCTCTATTCCCTTGGCTTTCCTTCTTCCTTTCCTTTCCCATGGAAAGACTACATGACTCCAGGCTCCCTCCTCTGTCAGTACCTGCTCCCCTCCTCTTAAAGGAGCAGCACCTTAGAGATTCCTTTGCTTTTCACTATTCTTCCCCTGCTGAAAAATAAAGCTGGTAGGGAAATACATTTTCAATCTGTGATCAAATACAAATTTTCTTCTTAATATAGATGCTTTGAGAGTCTCAATTAAGAGATCAGAAGGACACAAGTGGAAGGCTTTTCTTAGATGTCACATACAGAAAAGTATTCATTATTTTAAAAAAGTGAGATATTGACATATTAACTAATTGAACTGTCCATTCCAACATTTAGATATGATTATAAACACAAGATTATGCTAGAACAAACTCATAAATCAAGGCTTATCACCCATCTTCTCCTAAGATTTTGTCATCTTTCCTGAGGTTGAAATTAAAGCATTTGCAGTTTCCTCTCATGTGACTTCAAAACCCTGAGTAGCATTGAATCAAGTATGTAGCTAATAGCCTAAACCAAGGTCTCAAACACGCGGCCCGTGGGCCACATGTGGCCCCTAAAGCTGTTTACCATGGCCCGCAATGACACTATCGTTACCAATATTTGCAATATCATTGTAGGGAAAGGTTTCAGTGGTGCAGCCCTAAGGCTACCGTACTAACTCTCATGTAGCCCTCTAAGTGATTTGAGTTTGAGACCCCTGGCCTAAACCATGCCATGTTCAAGAAGAGAGCAACTTCAGGTTGACGTATAGTTACACCCCCAATTTTGGGATAATAATTTGGATTCTTGTATTGCCAGCTATCATGATTTTATCACAGTATTGGGTGTGTTTCTTAAAGCCCCAAGTCTTGGAAGCACATGATTAGATGAGAATCTCAGCTTTCATTCTCTAATTCTTTTAGGGTAGAGGTTCTTAACCTTTTAGAGGCCCTGCACCCCTTACAGCAATACATGGTAACCCTACACCCCCACCAATAAAAAATTCATCTGTCATGACGACATCACGTTTGAAGTATATTGGGTAAGCATTCTATGTTTAAATTACACATTACTCCCACACCCCTTGGACTCCCATAAGGGTTCAGGCACCCAGGAGTGAGTCTCCAGCCTTGGTAGGCAGCTCTTAGTAATAACTTTATACAATTCTCTAGATCCTCTCTTTCCTGTAGGCTTTCTTACTAGTGTTCATTAAAATGCATGTGGGTTAATATCATTTCATAACAGCTGCAACAAAAATAGCCATTACAGATTTTTCCCCCATTTCTTTGTCATTCTTGATTTCAGCTTTTATTCACAGGTAACATTTCCTTAGCATTTGTATCCTATATGTTTAAATGGGAGTTATTGTCTTCTTCCACCAGGAGACACAAGGCTCCATGTCACTGACTTGTCCTTCAACAGTAAACTAAACTGCAAGACCCCAACATATGCTATGTATTGGCAGGGGTTAGCACTGTCAGAAGCAGGACAGAGCTTGCAAGGAGATGAATTGTGAGCTGCATTCCTGTTGTACTGAGATGGAACAAATAATGGAAATACTCAGATAAATCAAAGTTACCACAAGAGGTAACAAAACTAGCTGGAAGGAAATACAGAATTTGAGGAAGGACCTAAAACAGAGGCTAGATGCTTATTAGAAAGAGCTGAAATGGGATCATTTGGCCACTCAGAAAGGAACAAAAGATGATCTGGAGGCAGAGAAAACATTCAGTCAGCTGGAAATAAAAATTTTGCAAGTCAGTAGCTGCCAAGTATATGGTATATTTTGACAGAATAACTATATGCCTAGTTCAGATTAGCAAACCAGAAAAGAGAAGTGAACAGCAACTCCACAAGTATGGACCAGTTCCTGGATGCTCAACTGGGCATGGACTTGCAAATGAGGGTCACACAAAGGAAACTGAGGACATTTTGTGAGGTTAAGGGATTTGCTAAAGAATCAGAATGTTTCCAGAAAGTTTCTAGTGAGAAGGGTGAAAATGTCTGCCATAAGCCTGCTAAGTGTAGATCAGTATCTAATATGTATGATGAAGGAAAAGTCCAATCTGGCTGATGACACTCAGAATGTTTAGAAACAAATATTAAATTCAGTTAGTGCGGTAAAATACATTGTCAGTGATGTAAACAGAAATAAATAGGAATTGGATCCATTAAATGCTAGCACTCTCAAAAGATCATCCACAAAACAGAGTATCCTAAAGTCAAGGGAAGACAGGACAGAGCATCTGAGTTTGGGAAACAGGCTATAAGGAAGCTGAAAAGGCAAAGCTTGATGGTTCAGAGGGTAATCCCACAGTTTTGGTTTAGCTCTGGGCAGCTTAACAGCAATAATGGGAGCATAGGCACTGAATGCATAATAAGGACTACAAAGTGCATAGGGATTTTGAACACTGACTCAAATGTAACAATTAATAGAGCAGGTACACTAAAAATGTTAGATTAAAAAGTCCAGACTTAAACAGCCTAATTGGTCTCAAGTGAAGACAATGACTGGGAAATAGGCATCAATGCAAAATGGGGAAAATTTGGGTTGAAAAACTGAACCTCCTAGAACAGAGATCTAGATAGCAGAGACAGTGAAAAATCTCATAATTGACTTGCATATGTGATAAACACAGGGTCTCATGTCCTGCAAATTCAGTCTGTGGAAATTCCTTTAAAGATGTGACACAGGTGAAAACAAATGTTTTGTAAGTGTCCAATCTGCAGTGACCAAGTTGTTTACCCCTAGAAGCTAAAACTGCGACACAAATCACATATTTGGGTAACTTTCTGGGAGGGGAAATAGAGAGTGATTGAGACCTGCTTTGACACCCACAGTTTCAGAGAAACTTGGCTGCTGGAATTCTTACAGCTCTGAAGTCAGAATGGATACCTGTTCACTTGCGGACTGTTTTGTACAAACAAGTAGAAAACCAAAACCAAAAGAAGTAGTGGTGAAACATGTCTGTCTTGTTTGTGCTCGTGTAGCGGAGTTTGTCTTTGGTGAATCAGAAGAGCATCTCCTGATTCCTAATCAGAAAAACATCATAAACCTTTCTGCTGCTCCTTAGTTAACTGTACAATCATGGGCTGGAGCAATGACAGAAGAAACTCTGGGAGTTGGCCTCCCTGCTTGTGTTCCTTAACATTTCCCTCTATGCCAGCATTTCCCACATTCAGTTGCTTTGCCCTGTGGTGTCCCACCTTTTTAATTTTACTATGTTTGACCATTTCTAATAATAAATATATCACCTACTGTAGCAAGCACTGGCTTCTTCCAGTCACCCTTCTCTATTACTATGCATACCAGGTACACTCATCCTAAAATGAGCTAATTTCAGTATGGAGTTTCTCTTATCAGAAAGGGACAATGTTGTTAATTCTCACACATATCTGAAGAGAAAACTTCATTTCTTGTTCTAAGAAACTCCCCTGTTTTGTTCCTCCATCCATTATTCTCCTCTCTCAATAGTTGACCTGATAGATACAGTTACTACATGTTGGTTAAATGTTATAAGTCATTCTGAGAGAAATGAAAGTGTATGCCTCAGTGCTTTTCTCAATATTGATTGTTTATACAGCTTTGGCCTCCAAGTCCTACTGCAGATTTCATCCTCTTGAATTCAAGTACTCTTCTCCTCAAGTGCTCTGTCAAGTACTATTGATACGAACCTAAAACCGCTATGATGAATGCTATGTTAGGGCTGGCCCTAGACTAATACAGATCCTACAAACACATACTGACCATGGCAATGATGTGACACGCTGAAACTTTATATCCTGACTCCACTTCCCTGCATGATGGAAAAGGGGACTAACTCAGAGTCACAGGTACTAGCACCCCTCTCACAGTACAGATTTCAGCATCCTCCAATGGTTACCATTACTCTCAGGAATCTCTCCATGGGAACAAAATTAATGAGTGTAGTTTGCATAATCTGGGAGGGAGCCTGTGCATTAATATTTTCAGGAATATACTAATTACAAAATATGATTTGTCTAATTTGTCATATGATGTCACAACTTGTGTTGAAACAACTGGATGCCTTATAGTAGTCATAATACTTGGAATTATTATAGCACATGAGGTGATATGCTCTGCTGCTAGATATTTAGTTCATAGACTTAGATTCCTATTACATAGCCCATGTTTTAGACTATCTTCATGCTATTGTATCATGTGGGAGAGCTATATCCTTGTTTATATTTTCTGAATTGGTCATGTATTTATTTTCACATGCAGACTATGGTTACATTTTACAATCTTATGAATATAGTTACAGATAATGATTAATGTGAAATGTGGTCTTAATTAGCATAATGAAGAGCAAATAAGCAGAATATAAAAGTGTGCTAACAGCTTTCTTAATAGTTCAAAGAGATTGACTATTAAGTAGCCCCTTTTATATAGTTAAAAATTTTGTTTCAGAAGCTTTTGGTCAGAATTTCAATATAAACATTGTGAAGAACCGTAGCATTATTTATCTACACCCTTTAATATTAGAAGAACATCCAGCTGTCTTTTCTTTTAAAATTAGGAAACTTTTCCCCCTTACATTTTAAGCATGGCATGATACAGAGCCAGGGCATATGTATTTAAGTTTCACTTGATTTCACTGGGTCTTAAGTGTGTTTAAAGTTAAGCATATGCTTATGGACTTTATGGAATAGGAATAGACCTAACCAATTTACTGAACTGTGCTCGCTATTGATATGTCTGCACTGTGATAAAAATCCTAGGCACCAATTCTCAGAGCCCTCACCACTCACGAGGTCTCTTAGTCCAGGCTTCAGTTCAAGCCCAAACATCTACACTGGAATTTTATAACCTGAATTCCAGGAGCCCACGTCAGCTGACCTGCTCCAGCTGCAGCCTTGCCACAGGTCTTCTAGTGCAGTGTAGACATACCCTCTGTCTATTAAAGGGCTCCATGAAACATCTTTTTAAGTTAAAAATATATCTATTTTTAATTAGGATGCATGTTCTGATTGAAAGAAACAAGGATCAAAAAAATCAGAAATTAACACTTTTATGAAAGGGTTAAATTTGAGAAAATAGGCACAGTCTTGAGAGAGAGAAACAGGCAAGGGCTATAAAAGAAGTAAAAGTGCACAGACATCTCTTAGAGCAGTGGTTCAACCATAGAATTGGGACCAAGTACTGGGTTGCAGACCCTCAGGTATTGGGTTGTAGCACACCCTCCTGCCACTGCCAAAAGACTGCAATGCATTGCTCAAAGATGTAAGTGTTGAGTTGTGGGCATGAATGATTTTTTTGAACAGGGTCCTGGGAAAAAAGTTTGAAAACCACTGTCTTAGAGTATTCTGTCATATACATCATTTCATTGTCTGTATCATGTTTGCTTATGTAATAAGTTCTTTATAGCAGGAATTTGTCTTCTTACATGTTTATAAAAGGCCCAGTATATGTTGGGGTGTAATTTAATCATTAATAATAGTACTTCTTTCATTATGCAACAGAGCTTCTTGTTTGAACACTACAAAGGAATCCACTGGATATCTGAATAATTCAATTGACACATACACACAGGCAACTACCATAATATTTTTTCCAAAGATCAATGACATTCTGCATGTTTTTTAAACATACTTCTGAGCCCTTACAGGTAGTAAGTATAGTTTTCTATCCCATTAACAGACAACAGGGCATGTTTTCGTGGTTCATTAATACATGTCATAGATATGCAGTATCATGCATTCAACCACGAGGCATGTATTAATGGACCACTAAAACATGCCCAAGAGTGTCTGAATACTTTTACAACACAGCTCTGCAATTCCAAATTCAATTTTTGTTAAAAAAAAAAAAGTCTTTTTAAAAACATTGTTCTTGCTATTTTATGAAACCTCTTTTGCACTAGGGGGAAAAAGACTTCCTGCATAAAAATAAGAAACCAGTCAGAGACCATTTTTGCTGTCATTTTTTTGTACCTTTCTTTTTGGCTTTATTCTATTGTATGACAGAATCCTAAGGCTTGATTTTCATTTATGCCAAGGTACCTTTAAATTTCTGGTGCAGTGTAAAGGGGTCTTAAAGTGGGTATAAACATAAATTATATCTGCATACTTTTGAAATTGTTAATTGCTAATTTCAACAGGCGTCATTAGGTGAGTCAGTCTTTTAAGCTATGTTTGATTTCTGTTGGAAAAAAACAGACCTATAGAATCCAAGCAACTTCACAAAATGAGTTTTGCAATAGAAAATTAAAGCTAGAGATGGAAATTAGGTTCACAAGGAGTGAGAATAGTTTCAAGGAGTCATCTTTGCTCACCACTTCAGAACTCAGGAGAATGCTATCCATGACAATGTCACTTGCAAGACTAAAGTAACATTTAAACAACCATGTAAAGCGCATATAATCATTTACTCTTACAACAGTATTATTGTGGTATTGTTTGTATTACAGTAGCACCCAAAGATCTCACTGGGAATCAGTGTCTTGTTATATTAAATGCTGTACAAACGCACAAGATGATACCAGGTAAGATCCTCACATTCATTCCAGTGCCTTCATACTGAGTATCCTCAATGCATTTAATATGGAAAATAGTCATAAGGCTGCTTTTGAGGTCCCCGTTAGAACCTTTATAATAGGATGTTTGCTGGGGGAGGCAGAGCATGACCTGGTGTTGTGAATTTCCAAAGGGATAGCCGTGTTAGTCTAGTCCAGCAAAAAAAACCAAGGAGTCGTGTGGCACTTTAAGACTAACAGATTTATTTTTCGCATGAGCTTTCGTGGGAGAAAATCCCACTTCGTCAGATGCTTCAAAGATGGGTGAACTTACAGAACGGAATGAAAATAAATGCAGGGGAGGTGTAAAACATAGGATCAGGTCATACAGTAACAGCATATCAGAGCAGTTGTTAGGTTATAACTATGGGGATCCTGAAGTCAAATTACCTTTTGTAATGGGAAAAGAACCCATAGTCTTGACTAAGTCCTGCTTTCACAGAATTTAGCTTGCATATTAATTCGAGTTCAGCTGTTTCTCTTTGAAGTCTTGATGTCCCAGCCACATCTCTGACGACAGTCGTTAACAAATCATTCATTGAGTGATTAGAAAGATAGAAGTGCTAAGCAACTGGTTTCTTTGTTCTGTGATTTCTGATATCAGCTCTGTGTTCATTTATCCTTTTGCGCAACAATCGTCCTGTTTGTCCAATGTATGAGGTGTTGGGGCATTTCTTGCACATGATGGCATAGATCACATTAGTAGATGAGCAGGGAAATGAGCCTTTGATGGAGTAGCAGGCTTGATTAGGACCTATGATGGTATCTATTGTGCAGATAGGTGGGCAGACTTGGCAGCTCGTTTTTTTGCAGGGGTGTGTGCCTGCTTCAGTGTTTCTGTTGTTAGATCTGTAGTTGCTGGTGAGTATCTGTTTAAGATTGGGTGGCTGTCTGTAGGCAAGGAGAAGTCTGTCTCCCAAGGCTTGAGAGAGAGAGAGAGGGATCATCTTTTAGAATAGGCTGTAGCTCCTTAATGATCTGTTGCAGAGGTCTGACTTGAGGGTTGTATGTGGTGACTAGTGGTGTTCTGTTGCTTTCTTTCTTGGGCCTCTCCTGTAGTAGATGACTTCGGGGAACCCATCTGACTCTGTCAATTTGTTTTCTTACTTCCCCAGGTGAGTACTGTAGTTTCAAGAATGCTTGATAGAGCTCCTCAAGATGTCTGTCTCTGTCTGAGGCATCAGAGCAGATGCAGTTATATCTTAGGGCTTGGCTGTAGACAATGGATCGTGTGGTGTGTTTAGGATGGAAGCTCGAAGGATGTAGGTAACTATACCGATCAGCGGGTTTTCAGTACAGGGTGGTGGTGATGTGTCTACCCCTGATTTGTACTGTAGTGTCAAGAAAGTGGATCTCCTGTGTGGAGTGTTCCACGCTCAATTTGATGGTGGAGTGGAAATTGTTGAAATCTCTGTGAAAATCTTCAAGAGCATCCCTGCCATGTGTCCAGATGATGAAGATGTCATCAATGTAGCGTAGGTAAAGAAGAGGTGTTTTGGGATGAGACTTGAAGAAACGTTGTTCTAAGTCACCCATAAAGATGTTGGCATATTGTGGGGCCATGCGGGTGCCCATAGCAGTGCCACTGACTTGGAGATACAAATGATCCTCAGATCTGAAGTGGTTGTGGGTGAGCACAAAGTCACAAAGTTGAGTCACAAGCTGTGCTGTGGCAACATCTGGGATGGTTCTTCTAATAGCTTGTAATCCATCCTTGTGTGGGATGTTGGTGTAAAGAGCTTCTACATCCATAGTCGCCAGAATGGTGTTTTCCGGAAGTTCTCCAATGGACTGTATTTTCCTCAGGAAGTCCGTGGTGTCTTGAAGATAGCTAGAGATGTTGATAACATAGGGTCTGAGGAGGGAGTCTACATAGCCAAATAGGCTGGCAGTAAAAGTGCCAGTGCCTGAGATGATGTGCTTAAACTATAATTTGTGGGGCCCAGGAAACTTCCTAATCTTTGAGCCCCCTTCCTGGGCCCCCTTCATGCATGCAGGGCCTGATTTTTCTAGATTCTGGCATCTGGGGCCCAGAACTCTGGCCTGTGAGATTTGTGTATTCTGGCTTACTTTAACCCTGGGTCCTGGAGGTAAAGACAGTAGGGTGGCCCAGGAAGGCTGATGTAACTGGTGTTCAGAGCTGTTAAAATTACACTGAGTAGACCTCAAAGGCGCCCAGGTGACATAAAGCTACTACGGTCACCTCCATCGTCTGGGCCATGAGTTCTGTGTTTCTCTCACATTTCCCTCCCTCCCATTGAGAGTTTTCTGTCTAATTTAGGTACAGCTGTGTGGCAATCGAGTTCTATAATTTATGAAAAAATCTATTATTTTGAACTTTTTTCCATTTCAAAATGGCTCAAATCCCAAAGTTTTCAAAATTTCCAGTGAAACAAAATCTCCTTCCCCGCTCCTCCCAATTTTTCCAGTTTATCAAACTATTTCATTCTGATTTTGACTTTTTTATTTTATATTGTATAATAAATATTTTTTTAAAATTAAAACAAAAAATCTTCTGGAAACATTTTTGTTTACCACGATGCGCTCACCCTTCTCAATTTTTTTTTTTTTACAAATGAAATTTTGTCAAAAATCAACATATTTCCCAGCAAGCATTTAACTTCTGATGAATCAGTATTTTCTAATTTTTAAAAAAAAAGTCAGAAAATTTGTTTTCTTACTTCCCCAGGTGGGTACTGTAGTTAGCTAGCTCTTTCTAGCTAGCTGTTAAGTTTAGCCTCGCACACTTTTGGGTCCTATCTAAATATTTGGCTGGTGAATGCCCTGTTCTATTAGTGTCTTCTGCTTAGCTGCAATTAGTGAATATTGGCAGTTGTCAAGGTGCTCTTTTCACTTACAAAGCAAAATCAGTAGTATTTTCCATCTATACTGAAAGAAGGACAGAAGACACTAGGTATAGTTCAGCTTGGCTGAAACTTTATGCCTAAATGTCAGAGAGTAACATAATCATTTATGTATACCTGTGTTTTTCTGTCACCAGAGGGAAGATGGTCAGGGTCCCCCATACAGACCTGGTATGGAACAGCTGCAGCTAGTCACTTGCACTCAGCAATCTAGCCTGCTCTTAAAAGGGTCACATGCATTTTCCCACAAGCCAGATAATGGCCCTTGTTGCTTACAGTGCAGCGAGGCCATGAAGAAAACTCCAGGTTTTGCTGGACTGTCACCTCAGGCTGTGATCTCATCAGATAATAAGCTTCTGGGACTGATCAGTGTTTAGAAGGGAGACCTGCAGAGAACCAGCAGTTGCTGCAGGAAATTGTGTGGGTGATTTAGCGGTTGGAATTCTTTTCTCTTGGCTTAATACTGAATCATTTGTATACTATGAAGTTAAGGCAGAATTGCGCTGCTTAAATGTGCTTCCTGCCATATACAGTAATCTTGGGGTGGGAAGATTTGACAGAAGGGCCAATGGAAATTATAGCCATGAAAACTGAACACAGTAGCATGGATTTGCAGGTCTTTTCTTATTTGATGCTCTTATTTTCTGCAGAAATTAAGCTTTTGTTTTTTAAGCATTTTCTGAATGTGTCCTTTGGAATGTGACCTGATGCAGCTTTGGATTCCTGAGTCTGTAGATAGGAGATTGAGGCTTGGATGGGACACTTGGGGAGTGGGGACTGGACAGGCTAGTTGAGGAGCATGAGATTAGGGTGAGAAGCCTGAAGTGGTGAAGGGGCAGGACTAGCACACGCTCATGTGGGAGAGAATGGGCAGAATGGGGCAGGCTTGTGGGGAACGGGAAGAGGCCTTTGCACCCGAAAGACCACATGCCTCTCCAGAATCCAGAATGACACCCAAGATTTCTGAGTCTATTCCTCTGATGTCAATAAATATCTGTGAAATCCACTGATGAGGTGTCTCTCTCATCCTCCTCTGGAGCTGGTTCAAATAGAGGAGATAGCAGTAGGAGGTTATCAGCAGAGCTGTAACTAGGGTGGGGTAAATGGGGCTTTGCCCCAGATACGCCGAAGTGGCTCAATAGAGCCACTCTGTTAAAGGGCACGTTTTGCACTGCCTGCCCCAAGTGCCGCTAATTGCAAAGGGCCACGTCCCGACCGGAAAGTGCCCTGGGCACTGAAACAGCATTATGGCTCTGGTTATCAGTTATTTCATTAGCTCAACTCGCAGAGGTCTGCCTCGAAAAGTTCCAGTCCCAACTGTGACCCAAGTGGATATTAATATAATGCCATGTGATGGCACTGCCATTCTTTTAATTTTTATTTTTAAAAATAGAAATCTACACACGCACACACAATTAAAAATTAGTAAAGCAGCAAAGTCAAGTACTCAGAAGTTAGGAGATACCGAACTCATTTGCCTTTCCAACCTTAATTCAGCTCCCTAAATATATGAATTACCATACAGTCTTTAATTACACAATCACTGTTTTCTCATAGGACCCCTACCTGATTTTGAACACAGGCTGGACAGTGCTCACTTAATGAACAGACATTCACTCAGAGCTCCCAGCCTGTACCTAAACACTCTGACACAGAGTGATGTAAACGGAGCAGGAGGCATACAGACAGCAATATTGACTGCAAACCAGTAAGGGGTTTAGGGCAGCCTAAAGTCCCCTTAGCATGGGCAGGGTGGCCCGACTTTGGCTGACATTATGTCTGCACTACAATCGAGACAGTTATTGCAGGCATACATAAACTAGCTTTGACTGAGCTAGCTCCTACAAATAGCAGTGTGTACATGGCAGCATGGCCTAGCTGACAGAGTACATATTTAATGTCCTAGAAGGAACTGTACTCACATGGCTACCCGGAGTACTGCACATGCTACATAGCTACGCTGCTATTTTTATTGCCCAAGCTCATTCAAAGTTAGCTTGGGTATGCTACATGTGCTATATGCATGCCTATTGATTACTGGGTAGATGTACTTTAGTGTGAGCTGTGAAACCCTTGTTTCTAAAGCCATGTTATAACTGAGCAAAAATGATGTGATAAGGCAGATGGCCAAAGGCCAAGCGCCTCTTAAAACCTAAGGAGTGCTGTTGTCTTCCTGAAAGGCAATTTGTGGCAGTATTTGCTTTTCAGAAATGGGAATTATACCTAAAATAAGGGTGGGGGGAGTATTGTGCATATATTTGTCATTCAAGTCAGAGCATAATAATTAATGAAATCATTAATAAATGTTTGTATGATTTTGAATAAAAATTAAGTACTAATGTGCTCTAGAGTCTAGATTGTGAAGTATTATTTTTAATATTAAGATAAATGACATAGGTATATCACTCAACTAGTTCAAGTTATCTCTAGAGCTGATTCAGAATGATTTTTGTAGTCTTTATTAAGCACTTCAGAAAACAGACCATACTGTACAGTACACAGGAAATCACAGCATTTGTACAGTGCTGACAATGTTTTTGATACTGTACAACATGGGGACTGTTTCTAAGGTGATTTCAGTTTAATTCAGACACTACTGTTCTGATTTAAGTGAATATTTCAACAATGCAGATTTCTTGCTTCTACCTTTAACATAATAAGTTAACATTTAAAATATGGTACTGTTCAGAGCCATGCTATGTCTGAAGCAGCAAGCTAGTTGGAAGTCTCTGTCCTGAACTGAGCTGAAATGGAGAAGGAGGCCAGGTTTTGGTTTTGCAGAAAATTATGACTTGGGTTTCGGTTTGTTTCTGTAGTGTATTGGGTTTCCTTAGTAATAGATGGTAGGTTGCCACACTAATACATGTAGGTAAGACCAGGCTGGCTGGTTCTTAGCTCTTTTCCTAATAAAGCCACACACTTTTGGGGCACCTCATTGTGTGCCTGTTTCTAACATCTTTTTGAATATAACTGGAAATATTTTTGGCTGTTTTTCTTCACCTCCTCACCAAACGAAAAACTATGCCGGTCCTAAGTCTCCTAGTGAAGAGTTTGTAATTAACTCCCCCATGAAGAGGTTCTGTTGTCAGAGAGCCACAAAATGAGTTTTAGTTTGTCTTTCAAAGGCTTTCCAACTTTTTGATGACTGGGGGGACACATGCCATTCACATAGTTTGTGATCTGATCTGGCAAAGCACTGCGGCCAGCTGCATTTAAAGCACTCAACACCCACTGGTGCTTCTGGCAACCTCAATGAACTTCACAGGTCTGTTTTACCATTTTTCATTCCAGTATTATTGAGTAGTTACTTATCCAGTTTATCATTGACAGATACTATATCTACTATAAGCATGGAGTCATGTGACACTTTTAAAGACTAACAAATTTATCACATGATCTTTTGTGGGTAAAATCATACTTCTTTAGCCACATGAAATAGAAACTACAGTATAGAAGTGAATGTATACATGCAGAGATGAATAAGTCACAAGGCCAGTTCATATTTTTTAGCAAACCAAACAAGTTATTTTGATTCAAACAGAGTAGAACAACAGTTAAGTTGGAAAAGTTAAAAGAGGCAAAACGTCACCTTTTGTAATGAGCGAGCCAGGCAAAAGCTCTAATCAGACCTAATTTAATGATGTCAAATTTCCATATGAATTCTAACTCTACAATTTCCCTTTGGAGTCTTGATTTGAAGTATTTCTGCTGAAGCACTGTAACTGTCATGTCTTTCACAGACTGTGCAGGGAGGTTGAAATGTTCCCTTATTGGTTTTGAATGTCACCATTCTTGATGTCTGATTTGAGTCCATTTATTCTTTTGCACAGAGACAGTACTGTTTGACCAATGTAGAAGGCGGAGGGGCATTGTTGGATCATGATGGCATATATCACATTGGTGGATGAGCCCCTAATGGAGTACCTGGTTTGGGTTAGGTCTGACAAAGTGGGATTTTGCCCACCAAAGCTCATGGAATAAAAAGTTTCTTAGTCTCTAAGTGCCACAGGACTCCTTTGTTTTGCTGAACTAAACTAACTTGGCTGCCCGTTTGGAACATGACTCCTTGTTTGTTTTGCTGAACTAAACTAACATGGCTACCAATCTGGAACTTACACCTAATATGTAAACTAGCCCGTGATTAGACTGCGGCTATACATGATTATTATTACTTTATTATTATTTTACTTAGAGAATTTAGATACCGGGATGACAGTGCCACATGGAGACAACCCAGATCCAAAACCATATTATAGTCCACATTATTTCAGTATAGCATCTGACAGAAAGAGGGCTTCGTATTAGATGAAATAATTTATATGCTGTAATACTTTGGCTTTAGTAACCCTCATGTGCAATATTTTATTTTACTGATTTGAAAAAGACCATAATATAGGATTATAAACAATAATAAAAGACATCCCTATTAAAAATGTCTTCCTAGGACTAGTGCACAGGAGGATGCATTTAAGATGTATAAAGACAGCTTGGCTAATTTTAACAAAGGCCTATCAATTGACCAAGTACTGTACTTACTGACACCACAGATGAACAGTCTTAAAACTGTAACATTTTATTTATATGACCCATCATTTCATAAATAAGCAACAATGATACAATCTTATTGTAATAACAGTATGATTAATATGAATATTAATAACTTAATAATAGTCCAGGGTTTTTATAAATGAAACAATACAGTTAAATTGGTTGAGTAACTAGCCTAAACACATGACCATATTATTTTACATGATGTGTTTTATATTGTTAACATGAAATAATTCTTCATTTACACAAAGGGAGTATTGATTTTTTTAAAAGAAAGCTGGCAGAATTGTTCAACACCAATCTGATTGTTCTGAAACTGCTAAAAGTGTTTGAATGGATAAAGTGCATTTTCTAGCCATTGAAGTGCAAGTGCAAATTTTAGTTTTTGAGGGGGTAAAAAATCGTTCAAGGAGAATGAATGTCATAATTTTTATGAAGTTTAGTTGGTCCGCTAATATGTTTTTAAATTATCTTAGTATAATAATTGCACTAAAGCAGTACTTAGCACATACTTTAGCATGCTGCTTCATACTATGCTTGTATTATAATTCTTTTAGTAACATAGCGGTAGAATTTTTACATTCTTGTGTTTTTAACAGTCAGTTATGCTGTTTAAGTTTAAATGTTCTCTGAGCAGCTATTCTCTTATAAAAGCAAAGCCGTGAATATGTGAACTCTTTACGATCAGAAAATGAATATGCTGTGGCATCCTCATTAGCAAAGGCTGTCTGCAACCTGTTTATTTTGCTTATGTGTAAGACCATTTGAATTTAACACATGCAAAGAATCCTAGCTGGGTGATAAAAGATATTCATTTTATTAAAACCTGATTAATTTCCAACCTCAACCCTCTAAACACTTATAATCCAACCCTGCGGCTGAATCTTTTTAGCACACTAAAAGGTGTTTTCAGAAGTTACTTTTGAAGATTTAGGCCAAGAAATAGAAATAAAATTATAATACAGTAATCTAAAAATGCAAGAAAATGTTATTTAAACATGGTTCCTAGCATACAAATGAGAGAATGATAGAAAAATGAAAAGTGGGGAAGGAATAAAACCAAAAGGAAGCACAATCATTGTGCCAGTTATAAAGCCTTTTTAAACCATGGTTGCTTCTGGAATTATACTGTTGGCCTTAACTACTCTGCTAAATGTAATTTCAGAGCAGCTTGGCTATGCTGGGACCAATAATGTTTCAGCAGATGTTAACAGTGAGGGAATTTAAAGATTACAGAGTTTCATGGGTGTAGTAAAGCTGCAGTGGGAACAGAAATATTACCGTAGATGTTATGTTCTGAGTGCACCACATTTACTGACAAGTAATACATGAGTGATAGTGAGGACCAAGGGAACAGAACTTTATACTTACTGGTCAGCAGCATATAAATTCCATAAATTAAACAAAGTTTTATGTATTTTTCATTTCTCTTCAGAATGAGCCTCTCTAAGGACCCTTGCTTCATGTTAATTCCATTGACAAAGCATTACTCTAATGTACAGCAGTTTTTCAAGAAGGTATTTTCCCATATACGTGTCTCCATTCTCCCAGCATCTCCATTGTCCTTTCCACCTGTCAGCCACTTATAATTTCCATGGACACCCTCTTGCTGCTGTGTTTCCTGCCATGGGATCAAGTCATAGTGGCCATGAACATCCATGTATGCCAGCTCATTTGGGAGAAAGTCCCCTATAAATTCCCCTTTTCCAAGGGTGGCAGTCATTTGCAGTGGGTCAACACAAAAAAAAAATCTCTCTTATAAATGAGTGAACCCCCTAGAAACTGATTTATCTTCACAAGGGAATCTCTTTTATGAGACCTCATGCCCCAAGCAGTAAGCCAACCAAGTTCAGATAAAAGAAGAAAGCTACATATATTTGGACATCTATTGTGTCTTACTGATTTAACTGATGTTCTGTTACTAAAGCAAATGTGGGTTGTTCACTGTTCTAGCATGCTTTGTCTCCATTTGTAGGTCTAGCATCAGAGACAGGCTAAGACTAAAAAGTGAATCAGAACCAAAATTTAGCATATTGAGATCACGCATGCTGTATTTGGACAGAACAGGGAGGACTTAAAATATCAATTTTCTTTAATTCAGTCTAATACTTTTGTTATGACTAATATTTTATGTTTAGCTCATACTTGGCAAACATTAGGAATTTTGTGTTCATGTTTATAAGCAAGAATAAAATTAATTAGTTAATTGGATTTTTTCAGTAGAATGGGGGAAAGGATTTAAAAATCCATGCTTTTTTCCACTAGTCATACATTATAATTTACAGTGACTATCTGCTTTCTTCTTTCTGACCATGTAGGAGGGTTTTTTAAAAATAAACAAATAAATAAATCAGGGGTTTTTTTGGTCGTTGCATTTTCAAAGCCCATTTCAATGCAATATCTAGGGTCTACTGACTTTTCCCCTTGTATTTGCAGTGCTGGAATGAGAATGGAAGAAATGTAGCTTTCACACCTTACGCTGGCATACCCAAGTTCAATAGGGCTTTATTATTAATATAAAAAGGTATAATGTTTTCTCATTTTGCTGTATGTGGTACTGATCATGCAAAACCACCCAAGTTCATTTCCATTGCAAGTCCTATCATAGACCTTTCCCTCACTAAGTCAAATATGTTTATAAAAGAAAACAATACTGTACCTCTGTGATGCTTATTAGGAATGGAGACACCCATACAGCAGACTATACAGTGAAAGCCCTTTTTATTTTGATGGCACTATTTCACTGTCTATCATAAACTTAGCGAAGCAGGCTTTCTCTATCCAGCTCTCCTTTTATTGGGCATAAATCACTCCTGACAGGAAGTTTTATGCCTAAATCCGTTTACTGTCCTTGTTGGTAGTCTTTAAATTAATATTTATAAGCTGAGAGAGGCCTAAAAGGATGCAGCCATAAAATATCTAAATGCTTCAGTTTGGCTTGAACTGATTTTCCCCTTCCTGACCACTGACATTCTTTAATTACTAGTGACCCAGGCATGTATTGTCTCAGCTATCCCAAGCCCACAAATCACTGCCTTTCATGGTATTGTGACTGACAAAATGAGAGATTCAAGAAGAAACGGTGTGTGAGATATATTGGACAAACAGGCCTAGGTACAAGGAAAAAAGGAGATACAAAGGAATAACAAAAGAAAGGGAAACAACTAAAAGTTGAAACAAAGCAATCATGATCTGAAAAATGGGTAGTATTTTCATGGGGCAAAATATATAATTTGTTGAAATTTTAAAACAACAGAAACAATCTGCAAGGTATGCTATGCTTACAGAAACTCAAATGGGCATACACAGCTTCTGCACATACAAAACACAAATTCACAGCAAAATGCTCATTTTCATTAAAGCAAGCTGAAGGACAGCATCTTCCGAATGTCAACATTTTTTCAGTAGGTTGCATGGTTACCTTAAATTAGAATACAACTGTTTGAGTATGTCCACACGTCTCTTTTATTTCGAAATAACACTGGTTATTTTGAAATAAAAAAGATTAGGTCCACACGACGTTTTCTTATTTCGAAATGACGGGCTCCGTCATTTCGAAATAAGAACCGTCATTTCGAAAACAGCTTAAACCCCATTCATTTCAAAATGGCTGTTATTTATGACTTATTTCAAAAATGACATTTCAAAATAAAACTTTCTGCGTAGACATAGCCTTTAAGAACAAAACATGATGGCTTGGCAAGAAGTGTTGGGATTGGGGAAAGAAGAAAGCCCCACTGCTTGTCTTTCTTAAATTCTTATTTTATTTATTAATTTCATTGAAACATTTTGTGAACTGCTGTCTTTTTGTTTTGAAGTTCTCTTTCAAAATGAAATTAAAACTGTTAAAAAGTCAACACCTAAATAAAATATTTTGTTTCAGTTCAAATGAAATGTTTTACTTGACCAGAAATGATTATTTTTAATCGCTGGTGTGCTGAAAAATCTGTCGCTCACACAGCTCTAGTGTCAATCAGCATGCACCAGAATCCTCTAATTTCAATTAATAAGGATTTCCAGAAAACATACATCTCCTACCATTTGATTTTGGGGTTTAAATTGTAGCAGAATGTACTGTACCATGCATTGTCTATGAGTCTTTCCGAAGAGTCCATAAAACCCTATGCCCTACCTATTTTGTATGGACATCCTTATCCCTGCCCCCCCCCCACCTACCTGGTGCTGATATTCTTCATTGCTTATCTTTCCAGGGGAGATGCACTTCATATGTGCTCTATTTATATATTTACTTTGGAACACATTAGGATGCTATATAAATGTAAAGTACCACAATATTGTTTGATTGCTTGGGAGAAGATTGGATAAGGAACCATTTTTTTTTCTGTATCTCAAAACTCTACTATGCTTTTGAACTCAAAAGCCTAAGCAGGGTTCAGGTAGTCCTCAATCATAGTTAAGAACAGCGCTCCCACCAGCTGAGACAGCTAATAAATAGGCATAATCCCACACTTACAATTACAACACAGACACAATTATATGTTTTATTAGAATGACTCAGGCTTCTGCTAAATCCTATTCTTCCAGAACAAGATAAAATTATAAAGGCTAGTACAATAAGCCGATCATCTGTTGGGGCAACTAATTCTTATATAAGTCTCTCTCCGCTCTTGGGTGACTAAGCATCCACAGTGATTTATTTTAGAGCTTAAAAGGATATAGCTTTTTGGCACCTGGGCCAACTAACCACAATCTCCAGACACATATACAAAATTCCATAGGTACCAGGCTCACATCTGGTATTAAAGGATTTGTTTAATATAAAATATTTGGTATCGATAACTCTGTGAGTTGACAACCAACTTTAAATCCATCAGTTAATTATTAATCAGTCCCCTATTCTATAACTCAAAACCGAATTTGCTTCTTTTTCTGTCATCCTAAAATATTAATGGCATGTACCAGCAATGAGATAGAAGAGAAGTAGCTCCAGAATGTCACATTATTTTGCACCTTCTTTTCTCCACAAGCCGATCAAGTTTTCAAAATAGCAAGTATATTGCAAGACCAGCCAGGATCTTTGTCTACCAATGTCTGTTCTCAGTGTGTGGTTAGATAAGTACCCATTCACCATGTTACGCTCTCATGTGACTAAACACACAGTCCTAGCAGCATTTTTCCCCTAGCTCTCAGCATTGTCGGTGCTCTTAGAAGTCCCCTCAGGTAGGCTCTAGATCCTGTCCCTTTTGTTACCAAATTGTTTCTTTAAAGGCCTGACAGAAAAATGAGAACTGCTTGACTTTATTTGTGTTTTTTATTTTTAACTCTTTTCCTGTCGACATTATCCCTCTCAAAATGATTATTTTTATTTTTCTGCTGTAATGGTCAAAACAATGAGAGCTTTCAACCCTATGCTCAGCTGTGTTGACATGCTGCTTACAAAACTAGTTCTGGGCTTAAAATGACTCCTCCTTACTGCTATCAGGAAAATCTAGTGTGGAGCTTTTCCACTCACAGCATCTCCCAAAAAAAGCACCCATCCCTCCTGATACTATTTTCCCTACAAAATGGATTAAGAATGTATGCACAGATTAGCATGCCTTTCCTGGAGTGCCTGTGGCAGAGAGATGTTTGTTAAATGGACTGTCATGCTTTTTAAATGCTCCTTCCCTAGTGTCTTGACCTGAGCCAAACCCACATGGCAACAATTTTATATAGTTGGAAGCCTCTGAAATTGAAATGTTTGGAGGTTGCTTTTCCATTGGCTCTGACCCATTGTTCTCAGTGGCCCACTTACTTTAATTTCCAGCTGTCCTAATAGAGGCAGAATAGTTAGTTCCCTGCTTTCTGCTGTGTTATGAAATTCTTCCCTATAGCCCAATATGAAGGCATTGGTGCCTTGTTAGAAAATTGTGTAAACTGTAATAGGGAATAACACTGGCGTCAATATTTACATCAACCTAGAGAATGCTGTAGTAGGGATGCTAAGTTTCTATTAAATTCTTTATGTTGGTTTAAGAATCTTACAGAAATTGTATAAATCTCTATTAAATTATGGCGGTGTTTAGAGCCTTGCTTTTGCATAGGGATATGCTATTGTGGATTCCTGTGTCTATGCATAATCCATAATCCTCTACACTCTTTTCATGCTGTTTCCTCTCTGGCCCAGTAGGTAACCAATCATTCTCTTGCCATTTCTCTTTGTGTCCATACCCTCCTGCTGCTCTTCTTTCTCTTTCTCATCCACTATCTAGTTAGAGCTGGAGGGAATATCTTCTTAAAGAGCATGAAAGACTCTCTTCTCTTTACAGCTCTTTGCTTATTCTTCCAGTACAGGGCCCTAACCATAAATAGGGTTCACTTAGTGTTTCTAAGCCAGTCAGCCTCCTCACATATGGTTATCACCTGGGTTACAGAAAACAAGAAAAGCTAAGCCAGCCTTGCCTGTGTTCTAGCTACAGTGCGATGCACTGGGCTCTTGCTTTGAGCCATAAATTCTACAGAGCGTCTGCTTTTCCCCTGGGTTGGAAAGAGTGCTTTATGTCACTTTATGTAGCAACCTCTCCATTTCAAGACTGATGTTGACTGGCTTCAAAGTCAGAGGAAATTGTATCCATCTGTGTTTGGCCAGAGGGATGGGATAATTGCTGTGATGGGACTTGATGAGGAAGTGGGAAATGAAATGAAAATGAGAGGGATTCTCGGGGCTGCAAGAAGGGTTTAGATGTCCACACCCGCCTCTAATTGAGCCCTTGGGTAGCATAAAACCATGAATAAGAAACAGCAGAGTTACAGTATGAGGCTTCTGGGCTGCCACATCAATAGCAGGAACTCAGCTTCCCAGTGCAACTTCCTCACCCCATAGGGGAAGCAAAATTCTGCCTGGATGATGTGTCAGTGTCGGTGGGACTCTGGCAAAGAGACTTTCAGATGTTTAATGAACACAACAGCCTCAGAGAAGGAGTGCATGTATGCATGATACTTTTAAAATTCCAAGCTAACTAACTAACAAGGAGTGAAAATGTTGAAAGAAGGCAGTGTTCATCGCAGTTATCACATTTCAGGTCTCAGGACCAAAAGGGTCAGGGAAGGGAACACTGAAACAATACATAAAACAAAGAAGTGGGGGATCCAGTACATGGAACAAGGCTTGCAAACAGAGACCTGACTGTCATCACAACCTAGCTTCATTTATCACTCTTTGGTGGCAGGCTGGATCGGCCCAGTGGATTTCAGTCAACCCTACCACCTCCTGTGGTCTTTTAGTAGTAGCCTTCTTTGCTTACACTTTTTCTGCATCCAGGAAAACATTCCTCATGTTGTTCTGTTCTATTCATTGGCTCTTCTTTGTGACTTCAAACTCATAGATTACAAGGCCAGAGCAGAGGGGATCATTGTGATTATCTAGTCTAACCTCCTGAATAACACAGGCCATATAAATTTCCCCCTTCCCCCAAAAAAAAATTCCTAGAGCATATATTTTACAAATAAATTCAAGTCTGGTTTAAAAATTGCCAGTGACACTAAGTACTTAAAAATTTACACCTTATTTCAGGTCTGAATTTGTCTGGTTTCAACATCAACATTGGATTGTGTTATACCTTTCTCTGCTACATTGAAGAGCCCACTATCAAGTATTTGTTCCCCAGGGGAGGGTATTATTATAATGTGACCAAGACACCCTTTAGCTTTTGCTTTATTAAACTAAATAGCTTTTTATCTATCACTATAAAGCATGTTTTCAAATCCTTTCTCTTGGCTCTTCTCTGAACCAACTCAAATGTATCAACATCCTCCTTGAATTGTGAACACAAGAGCTAGACACTACTTCATCAGAAGCTGCACCTGTGCTTCTAATCAAGAGTCACTTATTTATGTAGCCCAGGATTACCGTTATCTGTTTTGGGCACAGAATCGCATTGAGTGCTAACATTCAACTGATTCTCCACTTCCACCTCCACATATTCTTCAGCATCACTGTTTCCCAGGATAGAGTTCTCCATTGTGGGTGTTCCTAGATGTATACATTTACAGCCAGCTGTATATTTTAAAAATAACATAGGGTGTGTACACACAGCAGTCTTATTTTGAAACAACAGAGGTTGTTTCAAAATAAGAAAGGCCAGGTTCACACGACGCACCATTGTTTCGAAACAACGGGTTCCATTGTTTTGAAACAACGGCGTTGTTTCGAAAGAACTTAAACCCCATGTGGGGACGAAACAATGTTGTTTCAAAATGATTGTTTCGAAACAATGCTGTCTGAACATGTTTCGAAACAACGGTGACTCGTTTCGAAATAACTATTGTCTGAACATGCTATTTTGATTCCTACTTTTTTCCTTAATTCGAATTAACTTATTTCGAAATAAGGCATTATTTCGATACAACTTGTATCAAAACAACTTGTATCAAAATAACCCCGTGTGTGAACATAGCCATAATGTTTGCTTGCACTCACTTTACCAAGTGATTCAGGCTGCTATATCAGTGACCTGGCGCTGTCATTATTTACTACCTTCCCAATTTTCTGTCACCTACAAGATTTATCAGTTATTATTTTTTTTTGTTCTTCCCGGTCATTGATAAAAATATTAGATAGTGTAAGGCCAAGAACTACTCCCTGTTGGACCCCACTAGAAACACACCATTCAATGACAATTCCCTGTTTACAAATACATTTTGAGACTTACCAGTTAGTCAGCTTTTAAGCTATCTCTGTCTCCTATCTGCTGCTTCACAAGGCTTTTGCTGCCAGCCTCACTGTTCTAATCTCCACACTCCTCTCCAGTTTTTCTCTCCCACTCTCTTGCACCTTTCTTCACACTACCCCCTTGCTTATCTTACTCGGTATTCTCTGTCCTCTTTTTCCACGTCTTTCAAGTCATCTGCATATCTTTCTTTTCCTCACACATGCACACAGTCAACATGCATCTAAAACAAGCTGCTCCCTCTCATCCAAAATTCTGTGACTGCCGTACCATTTGCCAGTCATCACACAGATCATTCTACTTATATGTTGCATTGGTTTCCTTGCCCCTTTTCTGTCTTGACTATTTAGATTGTACAAATATATAATAGTGATGTCATCTGATCTCTTTTTTTCTCCCAGTGGTCTGGAAATGTTGTATCAGATTCCACTGACACACCACACATCAGTGGCAGTTAAGTTAACAAAGATACATACTGGCTTCCTCATTGCTCTATCTCTGAATTCCTTCTCCACGGTTAACAGCCACTCATCTGAAGTAAAACTGCTTCTGCCTTGCACCTAATCCACCCACCTATTTTTGTTTCCATATTATCATACTTCTTTTTTATTCTCTCGTAAGAAATCTTTCAATGAATATCAAATAGCATGGGCATCAGCTTTTAATAGGAAAAAATATACTGACATTCATGTATTCATTCAGATATGCTTCCTACATAAAAGTCCAGCTTTGCAGAATATTCCACATATGCTACTCACATGCTATCTATCCTGTCTTTACATTACATGATGTAAATTTAAGATTTGCTAATAATAGCATAATTCCAGTTTGCAAGCATTTTATTTCTACCTTTTATAGATTGCAGCAATTATTTTCCTCTGTTTTTTGGTAGCACTAGTTCCACTGGAACATCACTCTCTTTAATTGCTTTACTTACATTGTGTCTCTTTCCTCCTTTTGCTTTGAGAAGAATTTTACAGAAGGTTTGGTTTTGTTTTGCTTTGTTTGCAAAGGCATTTGAAATGGATCCTTTAGTGTTAGGTGAGCTATGGGGATCAAGCTGGTTCAGTGAACTAATAATTGCTTTTTCACCTCTGGGATCCATGCTCTAACATAGCCTTTGACTAAAGTGCCTATAAATCAATCTGGTAATCATTGTCTTCATTATAAATGTGTACCTCTTGAATCTGCACTGAGATTGGATGAGGTTTTGTGATTCAAGGAACTGCCTTTCTTGCAAAGCTCCTGTAGGCTTCATTTAAAATAAATATGAGAGACCAAATCCATCCTTGGTGTAACTCTGTTGGCCTCTATGAAATTACACCAGGGACAAATCTGGCCAGATGTATGTGTCATCAAAAACATTTTATTTGAGCAGTAGTATAGATGAACAGGGCTAGTCACTTCATAAGTCCCATCTAGAGATTTTAAGTTGCCTCAGTTATTACCTCAGGCCCCTACTTTGCCTCAGGCTGAATGGGATGATAAGGTCCAACATGTCAGGACTCATTACTTATTCTGAAAACCATCACACCTTTGACACATCTGTCAGTTGTTATACAAAAACCGAATGAGCAAGGATGCTGAAGTTTCCTTTCAGCACACTAGAAGGCAGACCTTTTTAACCACACCCTCAAGGCTTTCATGTCAGGGCTTAGTTACAATGACAAAGTAGCATGAGGGAGCTATCATTTTGCCTGTCCATACTGTACTTAGCTTCTGCACAGATTATACTAGGCCCCTTGTATTTCGAGAGAACAAACTTTCGTCTATGTATTTAAAACACTTGACACAGAATATAAATATCAGATGTCCAACTTGCTATGAGAGTGGTGGCTTACACAAAGAAGTTGCTTTTATTTTTCTGTATCATGCAAAATACAAAGCTATATAGCCCCTCTCCAGAATTCACTGTTTTGTAAGAGCAAACAGAAAAATACTTGTACCAGGAATTTAAAATAAAAATTAAGACCTAAGAAAGCCAAAAGATACAGGAGCACAGAAAAATACAATTGGTTTCTAATGAATTTATGGTCAAATTTGTAACTTTAAATATGACACTATTATTTAAAAAAAATACTAAATTAATGTGAAAGTCACTGGGGACTGCAGGAAGCATTATGTTGCATGGTGTACATGACTAATGTTTATAGAATAGAAGAGAGATGGATAAACATGGTTGATTTATAAAAATTCTAAGTGATACAGAATTCATACATTCCAGTGATTGGTCTTAGGTGGTATTTAAAATAAAATTAAATTAAATGTGCTCTTTCATTTTATGTGAGCTTTATTAGCCACCTCATCCAGAGCCAGATCCTATGCTCTTTACAAAATCCTTATTCATAAACATTTTATTTTCCACTGGAGTTGAGGATTTGGCTTCAAGTTTCCAAGCCATAGATAATCCAGTTTTCACTGTCATCTTGCTTTCTCAGTACAACAAACCGCAATTTTATGTAAATTAGTTCTACTTTAAATGTTCTTGTCATAATAATATACAACACACATATTATAGGAATGAAATAAGGCAGAAACACACATTTTTTTCCCTGCCAATTCCTGTGCCCAGCTAAACTAGTGGTCACAAGAAGGAGGAATACAGCTATATAGAATTTAAAATTATTAATAGGCTATGGGTAAGCAACAAAATAATGTTCTTCAGTCACATTGCGTGCAGAGCTGTGGTCTGAGTTCCATCTCACAATTCTGTTAATGCATCCACAACCTGACCTTAATAGGCTAGGCATTGATGGAGTTTTTCCATGTTTACAATTAGTTTACCAAGCCTTCCTGAAGACAATTGACTTTTCCATGTTGCACTATGTGTGGGAGGCTTTTTTCTTTGACAGTAGAGGCCTAAAGAGACAGTTAAGTTTTAAATGATGCTTTTTACTAACATTTAAATACTTTCAAAAATGCCTGCAAACATGTGTTGTGGTGTTTTTATAGTCTTTGATCTGCTTATAGCACAGTTCATAGTATTAATAATGCGGTATTGAATATACTCTAGTTCTTTCTTGAAGCATTATTTCTGCAATAGTTTTTTTTTAATTGTGATGAACAAAACTAAACAACACGTTAACTCACATAAATCTAATAGAACTATTTTTCCTTTTAGATCTACTCTCCTCTTGCAATATCTCATGTTTAATATTAATATACAAAAAAATCCCTCCATAGACTCTCTTCAGTGATGTAGAAGGAAATCAACTCAGCTCTGAATGTAGATGCTGGAAAGAACTAACACATGAAACGTAATGTAAAACAAGCCCCTAAGAGCACTGTTAATGCTTTTGTATGTCTATTGTGTCTCACAGCTATTAGGCCTGATGCAGATTTCTCACTCTTTTGCACTGCTGTAATTTCTTTGACTTCAGTGGATTTATCCATGTAGTCCACTGGCGTGAAAGCAGCATCATCACGCCCACTGTGTCTGCTCTTCTATTTGTGTTTGTAAATATATATAGTTAGTGATTTTTTCTTTTAAAATAGTACATGAGAGACAAGATGCTCATCAAATGAGCCTGAAATACACTGAAAAAACCATGATTTGATCTGTTTTGTATTTCCACCCTCCCACTCCCAATTTATCAGAAAGATGAGTGAAGGTGCTACATGGACATAGTATTAAAATGTCAAAAACTGTTACCACCAAAATAAAGATACATTCCATATTCTAATATATTAAAAGGTGATGAACTGCAAATTATATTTTAACTCTTTAATCTACATCGCTTGACTGTGATTGAAATCACCCAATATTCATGGAGCAGGAAATGCCAAGAATTTGTTGATTTTTGTTAAAGAAATCTCCTCACCATGCTGGTTTTTCCAGCCTCAGCAACTTCAGCTCATATGTGATTTCTGCAGATTCATCCAGGATGCCAATAGTGGCTGAGGACCTGATCCATCTGTTACTGAGGTCAATGGCAGGACTCCCACTGACTTCAATGGCAGCTAGATCACAACCTGAATGAGAGTCAGCAGATACATACTGGGTCTTTAATAAATGTATTGACTCTCAGACTCAAATTGTATCCAGTACAAATTGTCAGGAAGTAAGTGTAAACTAACAGTTTGCATTCTGAGAAGAAAGCAGATATGAGGGGAAATGTAAAAGGAGCACTCATTCAACATTATATTAGTAATGTAACAGGACACTGGACTGAGTGATCCAGGCCCCAGTTCAGCAAAGCATTTAAGAGAGTGCTTAATTTAAATCCGTTCTATCCCACTCTTCTTCAGCAAAGCACTTAAGCATATGATTAAAATTGAGCTTAAGTGAATAGGGCTGAGATCATTCACATGCTTGAGGTTAATGCATGCTTAAGTGCTCTGCTGAATCTAGGCCCAGATATATACACCATTAAATCATCACGTTCAGAAAAAAATGGAAAGCTGGTCCAGTTTCCAGACCTTTTCAGTCAAATCCTCTATCTCTCCTGCTTCTCTCATGATCTTTCTTCCTTGCTAGCTGATGGAAGATGTTTTTAAAGCTCCAGTTCACCAAAAATGATAACGTTCATTGTAATTCAAATTGCCCATGCAGCCCCAAGCATGTGTTCAAACATATAATCAGCCAAACAGGAGACTTGAATCTTGCCAATTGGAATACTGTAGGTCACAGATGTCTTACATACATTTTTTTTTAAATCACAAATGGAGATAGGAAGATGATTGATAAAAGTTGGCCTTTGCTGTCTATTTTTGGTGTTCTGTTGTTGGTGTTTGGGTTATTTGGGTACATGTCTCTTTGTGTCCGTGAGGGTTTTTTTTTCCCTTGCTTCAGTATGGTCAGAGAAGCAGTGTTCATCACCTGGAGTGAAGGCTGACAGGAATGAACACAGGCAGGAAGCAGCGTGACACACACACATTGTCATGCATGACTGACCAGCAGCCATCAACAGCAATTAAACATTGAGAGCTCCGGATCTTTTTGGACAGGTTCAAGTTTCCTGGCACTGCTGTGATTAGATGTTTTGCACTGTTTCCCTGTAGTCAGTATATGACACATTCCCTTTTGCTTGCTCTTTTCTGTTATGTATTTTTGCATTGCCCTAATATTAACGTATTTTCATAGTGAATTTCTCATGTAAAATGGGTCCATTTTGAACAAGATTTATGAGGCAAATTAAAAGACAAACAGATAATAAAAAAAAAAGTAAAGCATAAAAAAACCCCCACGCTCCACATTGCACTGTGTTGAAATCCTTTGATAAATCTAGTTATATACAGGCCCCCCTAAGAGGAAAAACCCATTTTATTGTAAATGGCAAGGGACATGAGTGCTGGATTTAACCAAGTGACTGTAATTTTATTATAATTTAAGGTAACAACAAGATAAAACAGAGGCTTGTAAATTTTAGTGTTCATTAGGATACACACTAACTAGGTTGTGTTGACCCTCTGAGGAGTGCTAAAAGTTTTCTTGTGCTCATTAATGAAGATCTGTTGACACAGGACTATATTAATACATTCCAGAGAATTTTTAAGTCCATGCTCACCTGATCTGCATCGGTCCATTAGTGTGTGACACGTCCTAGTGTGACCTAAGTTTTATACCCTTCTGGTGTGGACTAAAACCATGTAGATGAGCCTGGAGTTATCCTTTGCTTGCTACCTTTTCATAGCTGAGATCCTCAATGTCTAAGGCCTAACCAGGCTCACACAATTCTAAGTTTTATCCAAAGTCTGCGGCCAAGTGTAAGCTATTGCATGAGGAACCTCTGAACTGTGGCACAAGAGTTTGAAATTCAGCTTCTTTTCTTACCAAAATTTGCCTAATTGCTTAGAAGTTAAGTGCACAAGGGAACTTTAAATCAAGTAACCTAGATACATCTATGCTGAGCCTCCTAAGTTTTATTAGAAATATCCCAATCTTTGTAAATGGGTGGAAGACTCAACAAACAAAGCTAGCTGCACACATAGCTGCAAACATATAGCTAGTAGCAAGCCCACAGAGTTCTGTCCACAGGGTGTCTACTTTCCTCTTCTTGAACTTGGAACACAGCACACCAAGTAAGTGTGGTTTGGACAAATGGACGCGCACTCAGAAGTTGCAGGAATCAAACGTGGTGTTGGCAAGCCAAGTATAGGCTCATGCCAAGCCTCACTGAATACTTACAAATGAATAGCTGGAAACCAGTCTGGTTCACCTGGGTGTTAAGTTCATAAGATTGTGTTTAGTGTCTAGACTTTATGAAATGCTTGTAGGATCCTGCACGTATTCATCTTACTTATAACATGGGGTACAGCTATTATATTAAGTGTGTGCACTGTAATTATGTAAGTCATCAAACAGGAAAGGAACATTAATTAATGCAGAAATGCTGGCATCCTATACAGGGATATTAGGTCCTGCCCACCCAAGGAAGCCCATTGAAAGCAGATGAGCCATTGTGACACATCAAAGAACAGAGACTTTGGTGATTGTCTCCCCCCACCCCGCACCCACCCACACTCACACACCCATGAAAAGGAGACATGCACATGTACTCATTGCATCACTCTGAAGTATGGGGGAAAGGAATAAGCAGACCTAACAAGAAGAAACCCTATCTCTATCCTGTTTGAACTCAGGGGTGGTGGGGCCAAGATACGTAAACAAGAGTTTCCCAGTGGTTCATCTGTATTAGGCCTAAAGGACATAGCGTTTGCAGATTATAGGAACTTCTATAGCTTTTGGAACATAAGATAACACATTTGTGTACATGAATGTTTGTTTACCTGCTTTAACCTTGTAAATAACTCTCATTTCTTTATTAGTAAATCTTCAGTTAGTACACTGTAGGACTGCCTCCAAATATTGACTTTGGAGTGGGGTCTGAGATATAGGTGATTTGGGGTAAGTATCTGAATACTGTCATTTTTGGGGGGTGAGTTGGGGACCCTCTAACACAAAGGCAAGCTTACCTAGGTGGCAAGATAAGCTGGAGTACCCAAGGGGACAATCTGTGACTACAAGAAAGGCTGGTGTACCCAAGGGGACAGTCTGTGACTCCTGTTAAAGTGATTATAATGGTGGTGTTCAAAGCGTGTGGCGTTCCTATTTCATTGGTGAAATCGAACTATAGAAGATGACCAGATTGGGGGTAATGCCCTGATTTATAGCAGTCTGCTCTGACCCTGGTACCCCCCCGTCATGAGCCACTCTAGATAGCTTGACATGGGAAGATTTTGCTTTTTGAGGCAGACAGCCTGCTAGTATTAGGATGGAACCTGCCCACAATGCTTGCTGAAACAGCAAGTGTCCAGAATTGGAGTAATGTGAACACCTTGAGGCAGTGGTGTTAGAACAGTTTTTAGAGTAGGAATGCTATTTCTTAGGTGACTATGTTGCTGTCTCTGGGTGTCTGCACTGATGCCTCGTTCTAAGCATCTGGTCCCATGGATCTCACCTGGGAATAGACAGACAGGAGGTTCTATTGCATTTCGGGTACAATCTGAGAGGTGTGCTCAGAGACCACCTACTTCTGCACAAATGACCTGGGATGGCCAGGGGAAGTACTGTCAGCGTCTCTCATAATCTTTAACCCAGTGATTACGGAACTCATCCAAGATGTGGGAGACTCTAGTTCAAACACCCTCTGCTTGATGAGAAGAAGGGGTTTGAACAGGCATCTCCCAGCCTTCAAGTGAGTGCTTTCACAACAAGGGTAGTCTGAGGTGGGTCCCTCTTCACTTCTACTGAAGTCATCACATGTTAATTGACTATTAATTAGCCATAAAGGAGTCAGAATCATTCTTTCACCCAGTGGTTAGGGCACGCATCTGAGCAAGGGAGACCTCTATTCAAAAACTTCTCATTGGTAGAGGAGGGACATTAAATCAGGGTATCCAACTTACTGAAAGAATATCTAATGGAATTTCTGAGCTAAAAGGTAAGAAGAAGGCTTTTCCCTCTCACTATATGAGGTGGTGCTAGACAGGCACCTAACTCATTCTTGCTAGAACCTGTTTAGGTGCTTGATGCCCAAAGAGAGGTTCCCATTTGCAGATTGCTAGGAGCAATAGATGCAGCCCTGTATCTGTGACTTACACAGTGAACTTCAAAAGAGGGTGTATGTTGAGCCCTACCCCTTGTCAGAATTTCCCAGAGGCTAGTTGGCTCCTCCTCTAGCATACTGGCTTTTGTGGATCCCACTCAAAGGCACGAGTCTCTCCCCATTCATTTTATATGGAGACTAAGTGCATTTAGCTCAGGCTCATAGCTTCCATTCCTGTGCCAGTGATTTTTTTTTTTAGGTGCCTAAAACTTATGCATTGCAATGCATAAGTCCGTTTCCGGATATGGGTCTGAGGAACTTTTCTAAGGTCTCACACTGAATCAAAGACAGTCCTGTGACTAGGTGCTCAAAACTCCATTTTCCAGGTCCTGTTCTACACCCACTTATCATCCCACTTATTTTTGTGTTTTGATTTTTTAATCTTTCATATTATTGCATTGTTTTACATCCATTTAAGATTTACGACGTTTCACTTTTCTCCTCACAGCCTGTCCTCACCTCAATTTTTTAGGAGCACCTCTAAAACTCTTAAGGAAAGAGCAACTGCAGATACCTATATGTTTCTTGAAATTGTTACCCCAGTAGTTGACACTTTTAAACATGCTAGGGATCTCACCTTGGGAAGCCTCCTCTACCCAGGAAAACTGAGAGTCATTTCTTGGACCTTGATGCTGATGTCATAGATATTCAAAAGTACCAGGCAGGAACAAAGATGTTTTGGATTCCCAGACAGGGTAGAGCTAAAGCACTCTTCCTTTACCCAGAGATGGTTTTCTACAGAAATTGTTAAATTGACCCTGCACTGCAGTGAGGAGACACACCCACAAAGATAACACCCACAATGATAACTTCATTGGCATAGCTAGGAACCTGTTATGTTACAGCTGAGCTACACCAGCAGATGTTGCTCTAGGCAATGCAGGAAAAGATGTGTAAGGACACAGCAAGGCAGCAAATTAAAAAGTACTGCTGTATGTAAGTCAGCAGATAGTTGATGACATCAATAAAATATTGTCCTTTATTATAGTCATTAGGGAACCTTTTAACAGTAATTAAAATTTCTTAATACCATAGTAAAAATTTTACTCGTTGCCTGGAAAAAGGGAAGATATTCTGAAGTACAGGATGGTGGAAATATTTCAACCAAATGCCAATTTATGATATGGAGTATTAAAAAGTACTTGTTACTCAAAGTTGACAGATATTTTGTTTCTAGTGAGCACTCAGAAGAAGTGAAAATATAGGAGCATTGGAAATTTTCTGGCTGTTGGAGATGCAGGATACAAGACAAGTTATTCATCATTGAGACTGAAGCCTTATCACCTATAAAGTTCTGATACATATCAATGGACAAGCTTTGATGTCAGCTGAATGTTCAGGAGGTCACTTCAAGCATTCCTAAGGCATGAGGGCCAAGAAGTTAAACTGAGCAATGGGTTAGTTCACATCTCTCAGGACCATTGTCAGGCTGTATTAATCTGCATGGTATGTTCTGATTCACCTGAGCAATTCCTGTGGAGATGAATGAGACATGCCCTAGGCGACTGCCTAGGTTGCCTCTATGGAAGGACTGACCCTGCTGTTGAGATTCAGCTACAACAGGAGAAACTATAAGATCATGTCCTCAGTAATCCAGGAACTGCATTTAGGCCAGGATTAGTGAACACCACCTGGCTATACCTGATTTACACTCAACCATTTCATCTGCTCTGCACATTCAGAGTTGCCAGTAGTCATGACACCCTGACCCTTGTCCTCTCCTTTTTATTGCACTAGCATGCATGCTACTAGATTGCTAAAAATCACCACACCAAGAATAGACTAGTGTGCTCTTCTGACTGTATAACCAAAGGAATTCAGCACAGAATGAGCGGTCTGTGATCCCTTTGGGTACTGATCCTCTTCTTCATATCATGATGGAAGTTCCAGCAACCTGCGGCAAATAAGATGTACATCAGTCAGTAGAGTTGACCCTAACATAGTGAAGAGAAGTGCACACTGACAAGTGAGCATACAGTTCTGCAAAACATAGCACACCCCATAAAATGATGAGCTGTGACTGAACCACATCCACAGTTTACTCCCCCTGCTAGCTCCAGGGGGCAGGGTTGACTTGTGGGCAGGGCTGCTGGGTATCTTACCTCTGTGTTGCCTGGGTCTCAGCAGTTCAAGTATAGCTGCATTCAGTATTCTGGAAGGTGCAACTGTTAGTCAACCTCAACTCTGTGTTAACTGAGTTTTTGAGTGGAGAATTTAAACGATGAAATGTTTGCCTACTGCAGAGACACAGGGAGTTGCTTTGATATGCTCCCCTAGGGCTTTAGAACTAGAGCTAACCAATTTAAAAAGCCCTGGTGTCTCAAGAACAAATCAGGAAATCCCTAGAAATTAGCCTTCTCCACCTCAGCAACCATTGTGTCAAACAAACGAGAAATTCATGGCTACAGACTATTTCCCCAGTCATGCTATGAAACGAAGGAACAAAAACACTGAGCTAAATGTACTGTTTGCATTCCTCCACTTTTGAGCTTTTTTCCTCAACATTTCAGTGGTTTTTAATGTTTTTGTTGTTTTAACTTTTTACTTTAATGGCAGAAAGAGTTACACTGAGATCACTCTATTTGGTGAGATTAGCTTCAAAATGCTTCTGGTAAAATCTTTATGCCTCCCCAACTTCTTAATTGCATTGTTATGCAATAATCACAGGGGCTAGATGTACAGTGAAATAGTTTAGCCATCACAATCGTGTATCAAAATGGCCTCATAAAATAATCCCTCTAGAGATGCAATGAAATCCTTGTCTTGTTGTGATAGCATTGCCAACTCTAATTGTTATGGCATTATTCTTGTTTTGACATTGACTTGCAGTCAGTATTGCAAAAATCAGATGCCCATGCACGTTTACATTATGTTAGTACACTCTTTGGCATTAGATTTGATGTCAGTCTAATTATTCTTCAGATATAAGCTTTTTACAACTTTTCATCCCAAAATATACCATGATAGTTCTACAGTGAGGCTAGCTTGCTTACCAAAATATTACTGGGTGGAGGGCACAGAGCTACAGAATTTTTTAAAAAAGCATTTGAAATTGTATGAAAATATTTTACAGTTCTACAGTTTAATGTAAGGTTCTTCTTTTGGTTCTCCAGGAACCCCAATTACTTAGAAGTCAAGTTAACATACCCAGGTTTATTGTGGGCTGTGGGATATTCATATATAGGACAACCTGATGGTCTCCTAGTGACCATATTTAAATTTGAATGAACACTTAGACTCGTTGGAGCCAAAGGATTGGGCAGTGGGTCGCCCAACTCACAGGCAGATGCACCAACCACCAGACTACAGACTCATTCTCTCTTACTGGCCTAAGGCCTCTTAAAATATTTATCTACAGCAGAACAACTTCAACAGAAGAAAGTGAAGGAACCTTATCCCTGTAGCATTCCATAACTCCAGTTCTTCAAGCATCAGACAAAGTGGGATTTTCTCCCCCGAAAGCTCATGCATTAAATAAATTTGTTAGTCTTTAAAAGCTCCACAGGACTCCTTATTTGTCTTATATAACTCTAGTGATTAGCATACTCTCCTGAAAGGTAAGAGACACCTGTTCAACTACTTATTCCTTTTCAGACAGGGGGAATTGAATCTGGATCTCCCACATCCCAGCTGAATGCTCTACTGAGCCAAAAAGTAGAGCATAAGTCTCACCTTCTCTAGCTGTTTTGTGCAAGTGAAGCAGTCATCTCACTCATTCATGTGAGAAATGACTTAGGCACTTAAATTGTCTGGCTCAAGAGAGGTTGCGAATCACTAGCAGAGATGGGCCTTTCTTTGCAGATAAAATTGAAGAGCAAATCTTCACAAGAGGAGAAGGGCTTAGGACACATTCGTCTCGTTGGCATCTCCCTGTGGCCAGGTTAGGTGGCTCACAAGCCAGCATGCTGGCTTGTGCCTTACATTCAAAGGTACCTATCTCTCCCCGTCCACTATATAGGAGCCTAGGCACCAAACTATCTGTATTTTCCATTGTTGTCCCTGTTACTGTCTAGGCACTTAAAAATTAGGTGTTAAAATGTGTCAAGTCCCTTTGTAGATCTAAGCCATAGACTCTAGTTTACACACCACCTCCTGCAACTGCAAGGGACCTAGTAGCCATGGGTGGCAGTTGCGAGAAGCTCGAGGAAATTAAACTTTCATGAACAGCCACTGCTGGAAGCTCTTGTTTGGCCTCTGCCCCTGAGACCCCACCATTGCTCTATCTCTTTCTACCTCTTTTATGCCTCTTCCTGTCCCTGCTGCCCACAGGAGCAAGTGGTAAGGCCTTGAGGGAGGAAGAAGAGTGGGAGTGAGAGTGGGAAGAAGCCGTGTGAGAGTGGGGAGGAGAGAGGCAAGAGGAATGAGCACCACAGGTGAGAGAGTTGAATGAGAGGAAGGCTGTTTGGGCGTGTGGCCTGGGGTAGAGAAGGGTTGGAGCATGGATCAGGCCACAGGGGCAGGAGGCAGCTTTCTCAAATTCAAGAGGCATGTGACACCTCTTCTGGTAACTGAGTGTGCCCTGCCTCCATTTCCAGGGTGGAAATGAGAGATCTTTTGCCATCAAAACTCTTTCATGTTACTGTGAAACAATTGCAAGATTGCAGGGAAGTGTTTTGTGTGTGTGTGTGGAAGGCAAAGAAAACATCCCTTTGCTATAAAAGTTCCAGTATATATAACAAAATTGGTTGGTCTCGCACTTGGAATTTAATGATGTGAGTACACATGGAGCTGGCTGAGTTACCTAGTGGCTAATAAAGTAATCAGGAGTTGCTACACATTACTGGATAACCAAATAGCTCCTACAGCATTGTTGTGAAGACGTTAAAGCACCTGAGGCAACCTTAATTTATGCATCTGAGCTTTCCCAAACTAATTTTGCATTCATGAATTGTTGCAGTTTGTGGAGGGGCTGAACCCTCTCATTCTTTATACTGCTTCCTGAGCTTCTTTAGGAAACCTCCTCATTCCCATTTTACCATTTTCTTGTTGGAATTACAAAAAGAATAACTGTGTGGAGTGGAAGCGGAAAAGCCATATATATGAACACACTAGTGTAAACCTACTTGTGTGTCACACTGTACATACACACTTTTCAGTGCACATCATTATTAAAATTGAATATCTCCTGTCTCGCAGTAACTCAGTTGTTTAATTCACTAATGTATCCACTTGATGTCACTATCAGTGCCCAGTACAATGGTATGGCAAAGGGCTCTGGTCCTAAACTCTTGCATCAGTAACCTGCTGAGCAGCACACCGTGTGGAGCCTGGTTGATTTTTGGTTGTTTTTGCCAAAAGACCACTACCATATGATAGCCTGTTCATTTCACTTGGGCACTCTCCTATCATTGCAACCTACATTCAGATTTTTGCATCCCTGAAAAACAAATAATTTTTTAAGCTGTATAGTGCTATTATCCATGAAAACCTTTTATGACTTGTCTTCTCGAATAATTAGTATTGTAGTATACTCTTCTTACCTTTGAAGATGCATATTTCTCTTTTTCTTTAACAAATTAACTATAGCAAGACCTGATGATTCTTAATGTGTCAGCAAATTCACTGTATTATTTATTAAAAGTGTGTGAACTCTGATTAATTGTAACTCCTTTGCCTTTGCATAGGGTATATTAACTTTATTATAGGGTGGAGATTCACTATATTTTGCAACTTCCTCTCTTCTTTACCTAGATCTTAATCAAATCATAACAAAGCAGAGCAGTGATGTTTATTCATCCCTTGTTTGATGCCAGGAAGCGAGAGTATTTAATGAACTAGAAAGCCTATAAAGAAAGGATTCCAGAAAATGGATAAAAACTGATTTCCATTCCCCCCTCCCTTTTGTCCTTCTCCCACAGACTCCTCAGATGGAGGTGTCATCATGTGACAGAGAATTGAGCACTTCTTTAAGCCTGGATTTAAACAATTGTCCACAATGAAACACAGCTATTCCATGTGCACTGTTCCTTGCCAAAGCCCATTGGCTAGGATTAAGTGCTTTGGGGACAGCTGTATCCTGCTTTAAGGGGTCTTGATCCTTTCACTGTTGTCTTCTTGCTGCCTGGGTAATAAACACTTTCTATCAGTTCAGAGTTATCTCTTCAGTGCCATGGTAAAGATCAAATCTGACAAAGCAGTGGAATATGCTGTTTTCTGTTCCTTGGTCTAGGCACTTCTCAGTTCTCTCTCCTACCTCCTTTGTAATATCTGTCATTTTTAGCCTCCCAGTCCCTCAAACAAATTCCACAACTGGCTTGTGTAACTGCATATTAGTAAACTGTACTGCATTATGTGAGTGTGCATAGGTATTACTGCAGGCTCTGAAAAGAGAGAACACAAGCCTCGTGGAAACACACACAGAGAGACAAATTCTCATTAAAAACTGTCTTACTATCTAGCCAAGAGAGACCCAAGGATGTTCTGGGTGCCCTGCAGCTTTGAGGCGTCTCTGAAATATGTCTTGGATTCTACAATACTCGCCAGTTCTGAGCTTCGCTCTGAAAGGAATTTCCCAGATGCTCCCATGTGGATACATGACTAATTTAAGTTGTATCAATAGTGCAAAGTAGTCTTAAAGTTGTTTGCAACAAGAAAACAGAAAGATCACAGAAGAGTAGATGTTTCCTTCAGTGGTTTAGAACTCAGATAGCTCCTCCTACACTGCTGCCACCACTCCCTGTTGGTGCCACACTCAATTTGTCCTCTTGTATGAGTCCGCAGGGGCTAGTATGTTAGCGGCCTGTATAATTTAGAGTAGTCCTTAGACTCAGGCACCAGGGGACTGGTATGGCATGCAGCTGGCTCAGGATTATGGAAGCACAAAGGCCACCCTTGCACACTCCTTCTGAGCTGTGCTGTGTCCACTTCTAGGTCACAACCAGGAATCCGGTTCCAAGCTTCTCCCTTTGTCCAGTGCAAACGTACAGGGCTACATTCTCTCCTTCAGCAGAGCTCTGCTCTGTGTGGGTTGGGAGTGAGGGGCAACCAGGAACTGGTATAAGGAATGTAAGTACACTACTCCCTCTAGTGTATACTTACACTGCAAGTGAAGGTGTGATTGTAGCATGGGTAGCAAGAGCCGTGCAAACATGATGGCCTGAGCTTCAGCACAGGTCCCCAACAGAACTGGTCCTTCCATAGAGGCGATCTAGGCGGTCACCTAGGGCACCAGACAGTAGGGAGCACCAGGGGCTGCTGGGCTGGGGCCAGTGAGCCTATTTTAAATTTCCCTCCCTGCTCTGCACAGGCACATAGTCCAGGGCAGAGGAAGGCAGGAAGCTATTTCGCCTGGCTCTGCTCCCCAGAAAAGGTAAACGGGGTTAGGAACGGGGGACTAAGAGAAGATGGAGGAGGACGAGGACCCCTCGCCTGGCCCATGGTCTGGCACAGCCTGGCCAAGGCCACCAACCAGCCACATCACTCGGCCAGGGCCAGCCAGGCCCTCTGCATGGCTCGGCATGTGGCTCAGCCAGGTTTGGAGGGGGGGGGGGGGGGCTAGGAGGAGTGGGAGGGAGGACCCACCACCTGGCCCATGTGACCCAGGCCAACACCGGAGAGATGGGGGGCACCAAAAAACCTTGCGTTGGCCCTAGTCAGCAAGCTGAGTACATATACAGGCTCCCTGACAGGCTTCTACTCACATGGCTTGTATTCACATGCCATCACATTTAAGCAATTACTGTTGCCCACCAGAGCTGTAACGCGGAGTTTTGCCACCCGGGGTGCGTTCCAACTGGAACACGCCCCTTCCCATTAGCAGTGCTCAGAGCCGGCTCCACAACACCGCTCCTTTAATAGTGTGGCTCTGCTGAGCCACTTCTGGCCACCCAGGGCTGTGCCCCGTCGGCCCCGCCATAGTTACGGTCCTATTACCCACACTAGTTATATTTACCCATACTAGCTAGCTGCATTTATAGTGTATTCTGTTTCACTTTTCCAGTTAATGCCCTAATCCTGCAAACACTTATCTAGTTGGACATAAGCGGTCCCATTGGTACATTACTTGCATGCATAAAGTGAAGCATGTGCATAAATGTTTGCAGGACTGGGGCAGAAAGATGAGGCTGTGAAAAACTGGGGCCTTTTTTTCAAGAATCTGGAAATTTTTTGCTGAGACATTTGCATAGATCAACTTTACTTCCCCTATCTCCCCGAATTTCAGATAGTTGAAATGTTTCATGCAACAAAATTAAAATCAGTTTTACTCAAAATTCTGCAACTAAACAAACCTTCAATCATTGATGCTGTGGGTTCCTCAACCAAGCACATCTTATTGATTTGTAGTAGACATGTATATCACACAGTTCACCACACATGACAGCTCATGCATTTCAGATTAAAAGTATGGCAACTTTTCCCATGTATTGGAAGTGAAATCTCCAGTAACAGTGCAAATCCACCAGATCTTACCTGAATACTAAGGGATAAGAGGTAGTTTTCAAAGGTCTGCATAAAAAGGTATATTTAATAGCACTTTCTCTAGGTGGCCATCGTCAATTGTAGAAGAATTCCTGTCTGGTAAGAATTCTAGTAATGTCTCCCACTGAGAATGCCTCTGCTTACGTCAAGTCCTACCAGATGTGCATTTGGCTTATGGGCCTTGTTTTCATGGGAAAAGACATGTTTTAAAGACACATTAACTAACATGTTTTTAACACCTGTTCAAATACAAATTGCACTTCCTACGTTGGGCATTAACACATTCTAAAAACCACAGCCCTTTCTCTAGTCACTGGCAGGTTATTGGTAGCCAGTGAGAAACATAAAGCGTAAATACAATGTATTTTCCAGAGTCCACATAGCTCGGAGTTAGGCAGTGGTACTTCAGCTGGTTCCTCTAGGTAGAGCTCTAGCTTACAGTTAACAGGAAATGTATCCTATCTATTCAAATCGTTATGCTGACCCAGTCAATAAAGTACCTAAACCCCACCCAAGTAGATTTAGAAAGGACAACAAAAATATTAGTTTTTCCATCCTTCCCACATTGTAGAACAATTAGTTTGATGTGGTTACTTCTTGCGTGTGTGTGTAGGTAAATTGAGTGGAAGTGGGAATTAAAAATCCATTTAAACTAATGGAGAACCAAGTCAAAGAAATGAGTTTCATTCACTTCTGAATGCTGCAAAGTCTGTGTTCACTCATCACTTGCAAGAGGGAATTCCACTCTGTCACACTAGGGAACTTCCTTCCCTTGGTCAGCAGTTCCATCTTACCCAGAGGACACAGCTATAGCGATGAGACTCTCACTCAGGTAAGAGTGGTCTGGGTCAGGAGGCTGGGCAGAAGAACCAGGATTTCAAAGACTCATTGCTGCTTTTCCTGTGGTTTCTCCTCTGAGGGTGCAGAGGGATATGAGATGTCATGCACAACTGTATGGCCATATAGCACAGCATTAGTATGCACAGAGAGAGAGAGCATCTTCCTGTGGTTTGGATTGCTCCTAGCCTTTACTCAGCCATGCATGGAAATAAGGGCAAGAAAACAACCTCCTATTTGGCTGTGCAGGGACTGTTCTGATTGTGGCTCCATCTTCAGAGCTCCTTATCAGACAGCCCCCTTGTAAACAAGTGAGGAGGCGTAGTTGAGGCGCTTTGCCTATAGCCTCTACTTATTAGACAACGTAGCTGGTCAGGTGAACCTTAGAGAGCACTGCGTCCCTTGAAAAAGGATGAAGCAATTTACTGACTTCCCAACACCAGGCAAGGAGGAAGAAAAGGAAGACTGCCTCAGAAAGCCACGACCTCAATACATGATCCCTCCCTGCACCACTCTTAGGAAGCACAGCTTCCATATTACCCCTATTCTGTGCAAAGCCTAATAACGCAAGTCCACCACATGTGACTGCTTAGTATTTACTAGAGCTCCCAAGGGCACCATTACTGTTATACCAACTTGTTTGCCATGTGCCTTTCTGGGGCTGGCCCTTTAAATTTGCCAGAACTGAGCAGCTGCACCTGTAGCAAGGCCATTTCCCATCTGTCTGCTGCTCTTCTCTCAGTTCCAGCTGGTAAGTGTTCACAGCTCTTGGTGGGTTTTCTCTTTTTTCCTTTCCCTATTCTGGGAGAAAAGATATATTCTCACAGAGGGCCTTAGGCCTGTGGCTAATGAGGGAACAATTTCCTAAATGTTGGCAGATTTTCTGCTACATGTTTTAAAACAAACACAAACTCTCAACATTCTTGCAGTGTATAAATTCAGGGCAAGCCTTAACCACTGCAATTGTAACCTTTGGGTGGGCTGGAATTTGTTTAATTGCCCTTCTTCAGTATCTCAAAAGAAATAAACCCTAAATCTTGTAGATATGCAGCTAGAGACCCAGGAGTCAATCAGTAAGGGACTCCCAGCAAAGACTTACCTAAGAACAACCATAATGAACTTTATTTATTAACTACTAACAAGATAAACCTTTATCATTAAAAAAAAAATTAAACAGAACAGTCCCCACAGAAACATTATGAGAAAGAAACCCCAGAATCCCAAAGTTTAGGTGGCATTCACCCAAATTTCAGTTGCTGTTTCTTTTCAAGTCCAAAGCTTTGAGTTGCAAGGAGCAGCAATACCCTTCTTTTGTTGCAGGGATCTTAGGTAAAAATCCATGCAGGCTTTTCTTTCTTTTCTGGAACCAGCACCATAAAGTCAGTTGACTGGTTAACCAGCACTCAATCAAATATGAGAAAATTCTGCTGAAAAATGCTCCACAGCAGGGAGAATGCATTGTCCCATCCGCTCCTGGCTCAACTTCTCCGAGTCTCACACTGAGCACAAAGGAACTTCTCATTGCAACTCTCAGACTGCTGCTCTCATAGCATCTGACCATAGCACCCCTAGAAAACCTTGTGGAGCATGCTCATTGCAACCACCCACTAACTTTCCAGAAGCTTCTGGCTCTGAGTTGCCAAATCTGCCCAGCAACATAACCCACCCTCAAGAGACCTGTAACAGAGAGCTCCTTTAGGCATATGGGTTATACATAAAATTTCATTATTGGAAATTGTTTGGAGTCTGTCCCTGATCATGCCCTGTCAGAAACCCATCTTTTCCTTTCAGCCCCTGTAATCCACACTGATGGGGTTTACTCCTAACTAGGCTGGTCCACATTCCCAACTTGCATAGTAGCCTGTTCAGAATTGGTGGAGAGATTCCCAGTGGCATACAATGAATACAGAGGGTTCCCCTTGCAGTCATTCTGGTCCACAGCAGTGTTTAGGAAGTGCAAAGGTCTGTAAAATAGCTGCCAACACTAGGGTGAAATTTACTCTTAAGATTATTTTTTCCCTGATGTGGTTGTCTCCATCTTTAATATGGGAGGGAGTTAGAGTAAGGCTTGATCATCAGTTGGTGTCAATTGCTTTGCAACAATGAAATCAAGAGAATATACTGGTTTACACCATCTGTGGATCGAGCCCTCTATTTCTGAATGTTCATTGCTTTATCTTGCTCAGGGGCCAATAGCAGCTGACCAAGTAGCATGAGTTCATGCCAGCATGTGAGGAAGGCCGTTTTGATCAGGCTGAGGCACCTAGGACTAAATCATACTTCCATTACAAGCACTGTAAAACTGCTGCAGCAGGTCAGTAGTCTCTGTAAGTTTAACTGATGTATGAAAGATTGCCCCACTCATAATGGACTGAGGGGCAGACCTCCATTTCTGGCCAGATACTTACAACCAAGATTTCCAATTATGTGGGAGTTTTAGGGTGCCCAACCTGAGACATCTTGAAGGGGCTTGATGATCACCGGATGGGTGCTGAGTAACTTCTGAAAAGGAGGATCCTTCAAGGTGCCTTGGGTTGACCACACAAAAAGTGAGGCCCACAAAATCACTAGTCACTTCCGGAACAAATAAGTCCCTTTCAATAGGCAGCATTCCATTGGGCATGTCTGACAAAGAAAATGTAAAATCTTTATTATGTGGCCAGAATATGTGTGTCTCATAATAAAGTGACAGAAACACAAATGAGATCCTGGAAGTCACTGCTTATGATTAAAAACAAAACCAAAAAAAAATTAAGTATACCATAAAAGGCTTACCTCTACATCAAGATTTAATTTAGGTTTTTAATTTATATCTTGGCTCCCTTTACCAGCAAGCACTGAGCTGTCTGCCCATCTGTGGGTCTCAGCCACGCTGATCTGCTCTGATTTCTTATACATTTTTTAGCTTCTGCTGGGGCATGTTCAACTGCTAACATAAATCATTTACTGTACTTTGAAAGTTGTATAATGTGTTTGATGCACCCAACATTAAAAATACACATCTGTTTTGATGTAGGATGCACTGTGCCAGTAAATAGCATCATTTATCTTAATATTTCTCACTTCACGTATAAACGAATAATGAATGTACATTCAGAGAGGCATTTCCAAATGATGGGTTGGGTTTTTCCACCCTAGCTTAACACCATGTTGTTAAAAGTTCAAAAGAAACTTTGAGTCCCAAATCTCTGGGATCTGATTAATTTCTTCTCTATTTATAACCCGTCACATGAGTTAAGAATGGATGGGCTGCTTTTGCTGTTGGTTTCTAGCTCTCTCTGGATTTTGGCTTCTCAGGGAAGGCTCGTATCTATTAGAATGTAGCCTCTTGGGGCCCATCCACACCTAGTGGCTGTCCAGCCCTGGAATATATGGACTCGGACACTTGGGTGGATTGTTTTAGTTGTTTTCTCTCTATTCTGTTGCTGGTGCCACTCCCATGTGGGAACAAAATCCAACATCATTTTAAGTGGGTTAAGAACAAGGATGCAACTTTTATTGAAACAAAGTTACTCAGATTTCAGGGCCCTGTAGCACTAAGTGTTCACTGAGTCTGCCCTGAACCGTGAAGCAGCATGACCCCCAAACCACTGCAGTATTGACAAAACCACGTGTTCTTGTGGGAAGTCCTGTGTGCTATTGGAAGGCCCAACCCACAGTCTGTGCTCTTCTCCTTTTCTCTTTATATGTGGCAGAAGCAGCTTTTGGGGTAGGTAAGGCAGGCGGCTGCCTAGGGCCCCAGGCAGGAAGGGGTCCTGCAGAGTACTGCAGGGGCTGTCGCCTGCTTTGCCTCTGTTAAAAAGTGAGGCGTCCCAGGACTGGCTCAGAGAGTTGCAGCACGCCGCACCCTCCCAGAGTTGGTTTTTGTGCCTCCAGGAGGTGGTGGCTCGCTGCACCCCCAAGGCAGGGAACAGCTGGCCCCTGGGCTGGAGCCGGTCCACCCTCCAGCCGGCATGCAGTTAGCTGCACCACACTGGGAGTTTTTAAATCTCCTGCCAGCAGCTCCAGTGGCCAAGTAAGGGGGTGAAAGAAATAGGGAGCTGGGGGGGGTCAGGGAACCAGCAAGGAAGACACTGGGGAGTTAGAGAACTGGTGGGGAGCTGGGGCTGTGCAAAGGGGCAGGGCCAGCAGCTGGGAGCTGGAGCTGGAGGTGGGGAGCTGGGGCTGCAGCAGGTGGGGAACGGGTGGGGGGGGCAACAGTGGGGAGCTGGGGCTATGGGGGAGGTGTCATGGGGCCTATGGGAGCCCTGCAATGAGCCTTCACCCAGGGCCACAGATAGCCTAAGGCCGCCTCTGCTACGTGCCATGTTGATGCTATAGTGGGTTATCTCACCTTAGCTCCAGCCACAAAGATGTTAGTAAACTGGATACTTGTTGATGAAGTGTTCACATCACAAAACCACCAACAAATCTGGAATTAACTAAAGCCATTTCTAGCCACTGCAGAGTGGTCAAGGCTTAAATATAGAGACTGAACTACTTGCTCTATCTTAAAAGTAACCCTCCAGGTCAAGATTAAGGCATGGAGGTGGGGAGGGAACTGAAGTTGCTGTGTAGTGCCAGGAAGGCTTTCATGGGTACTATCCTGCACTCTGTGTATAAATATATTATCTCAGTCTTGAAGATGATCAGATTGTCACTTCTTACCATCACTAAATTCACCAAAACACATTTCTAATAGATGGGAAATAGAGTAGATTCAGTGTCGCTCCTTAGTTAGTTTTTGTTCTCTTGTGATTAAGGACATGTAATACCCTTCATGCTGAAGTTTGAGAGAGATGCTTTTGCTCTAATGTACTGGCTAGTGTTAATGCCCTCAACTGAATAGAATCTGAAAAGCACAACTTTGTGTCGTAAGCCCCGTATTAGCATGGCTAACATAGAGTTTTCTTTATTTTACATGGCAGGAGGGCATGAGTTTTATGCCTGTTCTCTTCATAAACTTCCAAGAGATAAGTGTACAGTTTAGTGGTAACCAAAACATCCCAAGGGCCCAGAAGACTTGTTAGAGCCATGCTAGTAGAAAGCAAGAATGACAAACATTCTTGAAGTGTTTTATTAGAGACCTTCTTTTTAAAAAATGCTTTAGACTTATTAACATTTCCTTAAGGGGCTGTATTAAGGAAGAATCAGAGATTTCTAGAGTCTCTTGCTAGTAGGTAAACACTGTTTGTTTTCCTTGATAAGGACCGCTACACTTCAGTGGGTTAGTGTTTTCTATCACATAAATCCTTGCGTCTGAGACCAGCCAGGGTTAGCAGAGAACAAACCAGTCTAATCTGACGGATGTGAAAGTTCACAAATGAAATGGATTCTGATGATCTTGACTTAGTCCCCCAGCACACATGAATACACATAATAAAACAACAGTACACTGGCACCGCTTTCTCACTCTCCACAAGGGCCAAGAAGTGAAAAGGGAATAAAGAAATGTATGTCTCTAGGGCCAGCAGCCGGTGATGGCACCAGGTCAGGTCTGATAATCAGGGAAAGGTCAATGGGAAGAGAAGATATTATTACAGCCTCCTGCTGTAGGCGTTCTTCCTTTTTGCAAATAATACAAAGGGAACATTTCCCTTTTCATATTCATACTTAATGGCTATGTGTACACTGCCAAATTAGTCCAGACTAAAGAAGCTTAGTGCGGACTAATTTAGCCCTTGGCTACACTAGGCTTTGCCTAGTCCGAACTAGTAAGACCCAGCACTAGTCTGGACTTACTCACTTAATTCAAACTAAGCGCATGCAATGTGTAAACTAATGGTTAGTTCAGACTAAGCCATTAGTTGGAACTAGCCACGCGTTCTAGTTTGAACTACAACTTTGGTTCAAACTGGAACGCACAGCTAGTTCTAACTAAAAAGCTGTGGTTAGTTGGAACTAGCAAGTACAAACTAAAACTGGTGACCTAGACGTAGCCACTGGCTGCATTCCATAATGTTAACCAGCGTGGGTTATGATCTTGCAATTGACAGTGTGCAAGCAAATTGATGTGGCCACACAGAGCCTCCTGGAAGTTGATGGGGCTTTGCGTGGGCACTGCCGTCTGCCCACATCCTATCAATTCCAGGATTGGAGCCTTAGCTTATGTTCTTAGTCTCTGGTGCAATTTCAAATCTTAGTTGCTGTTGGGAAACCAAACAAAATTGTTGCTACTTTGTTTTGCTCCCTAGTCCCAATTTTGATCATAGCAAGGGGCTCACAGATGAAACTGAACTGTTCTATGCCCTCTGATTAAATTGGCCAGGCCAAATCTAGCCCATAATTTGAGTGGTAAAATGAGGCAGCTACAGCATATGTTCAGAATGATTGTCCAAGAAATTATTTTTGTAGCTTTCACTTGATATTGTACATGTACGCTAATGAGACTTCCTGGTTTATCTTTTGCAAAAGGGATGGTGACTGCTTTCCCATCTTGTAACATTTCTGTTGAGTAAACTCCTTGAGCTATGAAACACTTTAAAAAAAGAAAAAAAAAACCTATATCCTGATGGACAGCAAAATCTAGGGTGTGACAAATGGCACCTGACATCCAGGAAGGAATATATCCTTAAGAATAAGTTCATATCTCCAAACTATCTCTAATTTTATAGGACAGCCTTTCATTCTAGATCCGTATCTACCACAGATCCGCAAAAACGAGATCTTATTTTTCAGTTCCTGTGAATTAAGCATTATAAAAGTTCAGTTGTGAAACTAAGTTTTATATTTACTTATGTTATCTGGATGGAGTTTCTTCTTTTTTGAGTTTGTAGTCGGGGTCTGATCATAAAATGCAACCTGAAACAGACACCCTTGATTTTTGGCTGGGGAAGCAAATTTGGAGGCAGAGGGAAAAATAATGATGCTTTTGAACCGCACATAAAATATGTCCCTGTGATGATCTATATTCTTGACTTAAAGTAAGATGCACAACTTTAATCACATGTAGTAGCACAAGAATGATATTTTTGGGTGAAGAGGCAAATAAGGAAGGCTAGATTAAGAACTGCCCTCCTAAAAATTCTTCTTCTTTTGTATGGTTGGTGTAGGGTAGCAGCTGCAATTTCACCTGAAGTTGGTCAAGCCAAATGGCAGGATTAATTGCAATCATGTCTCCTTCATATTTGTAAAATGGAAGTAGGGGATGATACTCTTAGTGGTCTGATATGGGGACCCACACTGGCATTTTGGGAAGTCCCTGATTTTTTTTTTCCATTTGTGCATTAAATGTCTGCATCTACCATCATTGGTTCAGATTTGATTCAGAGTTGGTCAAGGCCTCTCACAGACTTTTAAAATTAATCCTGTCCCTGAGATTATGATTCCATTTCTGTTAAATGCTAGAAATAAACTGGAAATTGGCCTTTTCTTGAAGTTTCATGCAAATGCAAGGAAGTTTTTGCAGAAGTCCAATTACATAGGACAATATATGTAAATACTCCATAGTTGTAATGATTTCAATTATCAAACTCTCTTAAGTATAATGGCATAACTCCTCAGCATGTAGATCTGTTGATATTCACTATCCTTTCCTTTACCGTATATATGAATTACTCTTGTTATGACATTCGAAATGCTGGCTTCCCTACTGTCCTCTTGTATGAGTGGTAAATCTTAATAGAATAGATTCATAGGGCTGGAAGGGACCTCATGAGATGCTCTTGTCCAACCCCCTGGGGTTTGAATCCAGGACCTTCTGCATGTAAAGCAGATGTGCCGGCCACTAGGCCATTTTCTTCGGTATGTTTTATAATCTCCTATACTTCCTTTACTAATCTGAATGAAACATCACTATTTGGTATTAGAGTAAATTCATGTTTGTTTAATGTTTTGGAGCCAACAAAATATTTGATTAAAAGTGTCCCGGTGATGGGAGAGTGACTGATCTCTACCATACCAGGGTTCACAAGGCAGTGTGGGGAAGGTGGAGTTCTTGTTACCTATAAAAGAAGAAAGGAATCCTGTGGCACTTACATAAAAAAAAAATCTGTTAGTTTTTTTTGCATGATCTTATCTTCTCCCATGAAAGCTCATGCAATAAATAAATCTGTTAGTCTTTAAGTGCCACAGGACTCCTTGCTTCTTTTGCTGAACTAGACTAACACGGCTGCCCCTTTGGTACTTGTTACCTATGGTACGTATGAATGAAATTTTTCTGTAGTACTTAAACTAGACAAATATTTCTATGTGCAAATCTGTTTTACTAACAGTGAGTGATCTTTCACTACTTGACTAGAGTTTATGGGAGGAAAGTATGAGAACAGAGCATGGGTATCACACTAGCCATAGATGGTCTGCCTAGAAAATCTGTCAGTGGTTTGCAAACATGAATACAAGAGAATGAGTGTCTGAGAGGTGGGTCAGAAGTTAACAGGATTTTGCCCTACTATGGAAACTTAAGCTGCCGATCGGAAAGTGTTTATGTGATATCACAATTTGAGTGACAACTGTCAATAGGAGCTGGATGGAGGTGAGGTCAGTATGGATTTTTTCAAAGGCGGATGGCTGCTATTGCCTGTCATGAGATAGCTGTCATTTTCAAATCACTCCATATATTCAACAAAAGTAATGCATCAGCATGCTGGCTGAAACACTGAGTAGTTATGAGTTTTGTTTTTAAAAAAGGATAGGTTTTTTTCATTTTAATAGTGCTGGCTCTGAATTTTCTATATGTTTAGGACACAATTGGGTTTAGATGATTGGTATTTTGCTATTTTTGTATATTTCATAAATTTTTGTTCTGGAAATTGGTTCTTTCAAGACTTTTGTTAATGAAGGGCTGCAATGTATCTTACATTTCCTTTAATGAACAGAAGATGACTTTTGTTCAAAAGGACTTCATTGTATGGTATTATACATTTTTCATTTGATGTGGAGAAAAATCAATTATTTTAAGAGATCTATTCTTCTGGCAGTTCAATTAAGTGAATTCTTACTGTGTTAAATGATCATCAGTATTTTTTCTTTAAATATCAACTCCTGGGAAAGTATTGTAGTGCAAAAAAAAAAAGTGTAATTTGCTGTCATGTAGATAGCATTGATTTTGCTCCCCTTTTTAAAAAAGAGAGAGCCATTCAGATACAGCCATAATATTTTTTTAAAAAATCTAGAGGAAATAAAAGTGATTGAGTTCGACTAGGTTGTTTAATCATTGGTCTGAATATATATGTTATATGCTACAATTAGGGAGGCTGGTTCTGATTAGCCAGATGTACACAAGTATAATCTGATTTAGCTCAATGGAGTAAATCATGATTTACATCAGTGGGGGATCAGAATTGGGTCTGTAACAATAACTGTTATACATGCGTGTTTGAAAATATATTCTTCACATGTGCAATAAGGCTTATAGAAAAGTTGAATCAGACTTTGTTTATGCTGAATAAGAAAACATGTCTGTAGAGCTCTTTTTGACAAGCATATGAGTAAAAGATTAATATGAGCTTTTATCTAAGATTCTGAATTTTATCTTCCAGAGCTGTAGGAAAAGAAATGAAGATCTTCCCCTTATCTCCAAACCAGCAGATTTTTTTGAGGTCAGGGGCAGCTTCAAGTGGTTTGGTGATGTGTGTCTTAATGTTTGTGTAGCACAAGAGCCTGCAGCATGAAGAATATAATTCTCAAAACATGCTTTTAAAACAGTCTTCACAAATGCTAAATTAGAAATGTAATTGCTAAAAATGACATGTTCAGCAGACACTGCAGTATGACTGATCTGCAAGTTGTACACCTTTATTTGTTGTGTGAAGGAATAAATTTTATTCTTCTGACAGGAAGAAAATGGTAATACTTAAGTCAGGTATAAAATTGACCAAGAGTTCTACTTTGCTACCAAGGAGTGTCGTAAAGTCTGTATTTAGAATAATGTTATAATGATTTAAAACATATTTTATTTGACGTTAAGTCTACTAACATTCTTTTAAGCATTTCTCAAACACTAAATTAATTTAGCTGTTTTTACACATAAGACACTCGCATACTGATACTTGCATATTTCTCATAGCTCCCAACCCTTACTAGATAGCAAAAATCACAGACTATTGGTAATTTTTCATGAACAATAAACATCTCTTGAGACTAAAAATACTTGGTCAAAATTTGGGATTCAGTTTTACATATCATCATGCTTCAGATTTTGATAGGCTGCAGACCCTTTGGGATTTAGGCTTATAACATTCTCATATTTTAATAAGGGACAAAGTAGTAGTTACAAGGATCAATTTAGGCTTCCTTTGCATTGATGGATTTATCAAAATGATCATGACATTCTGAAACACAGACACTTCCCCAGTCAGATATATACCCAGGAACAAAAACCATGCCAAAGCAAATTTTTGCCGAGGCAGGTCAGTCAGATTATAAGTAGCTCTCTCAAAAGATGTGACATTCTTTACCTGCTGCTGAATGCGTTAAAATATAGCCCAAAGTTCTTTCCTACCCAAGAAAACTCAAAGAAATCACTTTTGCAGCAGATCTGTACAACTAGCTATTTACTTTCAGTACAAGAGCAAAACAGCACCCGTAAGTAATGGGCTTTGGAAAGTAATTTTTTATCATTATAGTGGTGATCAACAAAACCAAATTTCACTGTCACAATAAATGGTTACTAATTTGAGTCCCTCTTTGTGCAATTATTTAATGTGCTACTTTTCCAAATCTTGGTTACGTAGGTGCTAGAGTGGAACGTCAAAAAGCCACCCTGACAAAGCCCTAGTCTTCACTAAGAGGGCTTTTCAGCAGCAGTCGACTGGCAGTTACTCAAGGCACGTAAAATGCCTTGCATAACTGCCAGTGACTTCCTAAGCTCAGGGACACACTGCTGAAAGCCAACAACAAATGGCTTGCAGTCAACTTTCAGCAGCATCTCCTAAAGGGTAGGACTTCCAGCAACAACCTGCCAGAGTGCAGCAGAGAGTACATACTTGCCGCTAATCGTGCCTGGAATGTCAGGCTAACGGTGGTGATTTTGCTGCCATTAGTGTAGACATACACTAAGGAGTGGCGTGTAATCCTGCAACCATAGGACCAGACCTGAGAACAAAACTGAGACTCAGACTCATTTTCTCCCATGCTCTGTCTCCCCACCCACCCTGCTCAGGAACGGGGTCAATAACTTCATCCCCTCTTTCGGAGTGTGCTCTTCCCAGCAAGCAGGGGAAGCAGAGACACAGCTTTTCCCACTCTGTGCCCTTTCTGCCCTTTACCTGCCCAATTGTGGGGAATTTCTAATGCATTTCAGAGCAGGGCTGAACATAGGAATAATGGGGGGTGATTGGGCATTTATCTTGTCTTGCTCTCCAATTCAACTTAAAAGGTCTGTGATGCTGGTAACCTGTCGTGATCTGGCTAGTGGAAGTGGAATTTGCCACAGTGATCTGTGACTTTGTCATATCAAAAAGGAACACTACTGTGTGTGGGGAGGGAAGCACAGCCCATGTCTGACCACTTGGAAGCTTGAGGATGCTGCTTCCTGCTTGCACAGCGTATTTCGTTTACTGAATACATTGTGCTTGTATTCTAAAAGATTGCAGTGGCTTCCTGTTAACGTCTAGATCTGTTTAAAATGTTGGTTTGATCTAGAAAGCTCTTTGTGACTAGGATCTTAGACTGTCTGGAACTCACTTGTCTCTGTTTGTTTCATCCCAGGAATTCAGATTACCTGAAGTTGTCTGAGCTAGGTGTCCTTACATTGTAAGTCTGTGTTTTCTTAGACCATAATTTCAACCTTTATTTATTTGTAGTCCCCTAAACATTTTCAAATGGAGGCGTGGACCCCTTTGGAAATCTTAGACATAGGTTGAAAACCACTGTTCTTAATAGAGGACCTTTAGTCGTATCATGCATTTCCAGTAATCCATCACAGCCAGTGCCTGTTGCATCTCTGGGCTGCTGGATATACTGTTACAGTTTTTCTGCAAAGAGATGTGTTAAGCAGGAAGGGTTCAGTTATCTTGTCTTGTGATATGGTGAGTAATTTCTCATAGAGTTGATTTTGACTTTATTTTATTTTTTCTTAGAATCATAGAAAGTCGAAGGGATCACAAGAGGTCATCGAGTTCATTCCCCTGAACTCATGGCAGACCCGAGTACACTCTTAAGCCATCCCTGATAGGTGTTTGTCTAACCTGCTCTTAAAAACTTGCAATGACAGAGATTCAACAGCCTGCCTAGACAACTTATTCCAATGGCTAATCACTCTGACAGTTAGGATTTTTTTCCTTATGTCCAACCTAAACCTCCCTTGCTGTAATTTAAACCCATTGCTTCTTGTCCTACCATTGGCAGTTAAGGAAAATAACTTTTCTCTCTCCTCCTCATAACAACTTTTTAGGTACTTGAAAGCCGTTTTGTCAGTGTTTTAACTGATTGCATGTGTACCTAAAAAGATGGTGAAAGACTCACCATGGGGAGCTGGTATCTGTCACAGTTGGGCAATGTCTCTCTGTGTCATTTTAATGGTTTTTTTACATTGTGACGGGGCTGACTCGCCCTGCACTGCAGTAACCAGCCTGCCCTGTGGGGGGTGGAAGCTCTGCCCCTTAAGCCCTGCGGGGCATGCTCAGGCTGCTGCCACAGTATAAAAGGGAGCAGCACAGCTCAGTCTGGGTTGGCAAGTGGAGGGGAAGGACGTCTGCTGGAGGCTCCTGCCCCAGAGCTACACCAGCCTCAATCCAGTGGAGACTCAGCGGTCAGAGCGGACCCTGCAGAGCTGCCACCTGGCAAAGAGAGCCTTGGAGCTGATGGCCAAGACCTGTGGGAAGGGTGACAACTGCAGCCTCAGGAAGGAGGGAACAGCCCACTGACCAAGCCCTCGCTCCAAGACAGGTAGGAAGTAGCCCAGGGGGCCCGAAGTGTGGTGCCGGGGTGTAGTGGTTGTCTCATCAGCGTGTTGTGGTTTGGATCCCTGCTGACTCAGTGCTGTAACCCGCTCCATCCGTAGGGCCCTGGGCTGGGGCTCGGTGGAGCAGGAGGGCCTGAGCCCCTCTACCTGGGCACTGCACCCCATCACAGAGTTGTTGCTTATAGACTCTTTGATTATAGACTGTGGCTACTAGGCTGTGCTGCCCTGACCCAAGGGCTGCTCACAGACTTGTTGCTTATAGACTTTTAGAGACTGTGGCTGTTAAACCTCGCTGCCCTGACCCAAGGGCTACTGATAGACTTTGATATAGACCGTGGTTGTTAGGCTGCGCTGGCCAGATCCAAGGGTGGCTGAAAGACGTTGTATTTGACTCTGACTACCAGACCAGGTTGCCCTACCGCAGGGCTGAGTTGGTATAAAAACTGCGTTCAGAAGCTCATGGGGGCACCCTCCCTGATAACTCTCTCCCTGTTTCCCCATGAGGGGCTGCTAGGAACGGCTTACCCTGTGATATACGTATACAATTTTAAAAGGTCTAATTTTTAAAAACCTCTTAATTATCAGCTGAGTTGAATAATAACCTCAGCAGTGCTAAGTGCCACATGGGACCTATAGGTAGGAGTGAACTAACTGCTCCCATTCTAGAAGAGTGGTTTGCAAATTTTTTTCCTCTGGACCCAGTTGAAAAATACCACTTATGCCCTTGACCCAACAATTACATCTTTCAGCATTGCATTCCAGTCTTTTGATGGCAGTATGCAGTTGGCACTGCAACCCCGTAGTTGAGGGTCTTCAACGCAGTACTGAGTCATGACCCTAAGTTTGAAAACCACTGTTCTAAAAGGCATGGGCCTTCACATAATGACTTCAGGGTTCTGTGAAATGCTGATAGTGGAAACAGCAGGCACTATGTGCATAGAAGAAAGTACTGAAAAACTAATTTTATTGTTGTTGTGGTCATTGGATTGGCAGGAAGAAGCTGTCCAAAAGGCTGATGAATATTGCCATTACTGCCTGGATTTTCATTAATGTAATTGTACAATTAATCTGCAATATTATTTTATATGGCAATGTCTTTTTTTTTGTTGTTGTTACTATTTCCAGATGGGCAGCAGTGTTAGTTTGTGTACAGTAAAAATAATGGGAGTCCTGTGGCACCTTAAAGACTAACAAATTTCTTCAGGCATAAGCTTTCGTGGGCTCCAACCCACCTGACAAAGTGCATTGGAGCCCACAAGAGCTTATGTCCAAAGAAATTTATTTGTCTTTAAGGTGCCACAGGACTCTTGGTTTGGGGGTTTTGTTTTGGTTTTGGTTTGGTTTATTTTGTTAATATATCACTTTTCTTGAGTGCAGACCATCTTTCAACTTTACTCTGCAGCAAGAGACTTTTTGTCATATTTATATCTATATTGATTCCGGAGGTATGTTCTGAGGTATACTTACTATTACTTTTTTAGCAATAGTTTAATATATTAGTATTTACTGATCTGCAGAGTCTGTGATTAGGAAAGAAGAGGTAAAACTAAATTAAATATTCTGGCAAAGATTACTGTATAACAGTCAAACTTAAATAGTGAAGAAAATTCCTCTGTGTTTCATTTTTGTAGGAGAATGTAGAAAGACTACAGCCAAATTATGCATTTTCTAGTTCTATAGTTTTTAATCTGTTCTTTCAGATAACTTCAGGGCTAGTCAATGGGATCTCACTCAGGCAACTTCCCACTGACTTCTGAGTAGTATGAGCATCACAGTTACTCCAAACTAGGGCTGCAACTCTGTTACAATTAAACAAAGAGTTTGGTGGCACTTTTTAAAACTAACAAACGTATTTATCACATGAGCTTTCATGGGCACAATCCCACTTCATTAGATGCATGCAATGGAAACTACAGCATGTAGCTGAATATATACAAGCAGAGAAGGGTAGGTCAGAGGGTCAGGTCAGACATTTTCAGCAAATCAAGCAAGCTTTTTGGAGTAAGTGTCTAACAATAGATGAGAAAGTAAGAATTTGATTTATCTTTGGTATCAATTACCAATTTCAGGTCCCTATTTAAAACTTAGTCTATGTCAAATTTGCATATGAATGCCAGTTCTGCAGTTTCATGTTGAAGCCAGTTTATTTTATTTTATTTTTATTTTATTTTTTTTGTGGAAGCACTGTAACTGTCATGTCTTTTACAGAATGCCTGGGGAGGTTGAAGTGCTCCCCTCTTTGGTTTTTGAATATTACCATTCTTGATGTCTGATTTGTGTCTATTTGTTCTTTGGCCAAACCAGACTGTTTCTGTACAAATGTACAAGGCAGAAGGGCATTGCTGGCACATGTCACATTGAAAGATGTGCAGGTAAATGAGCCCATGAGAGAATGGCTGATCCTTTGATGGTGTCACTTGAGTAGATGTGTGGGCAGAGTTGGCAAAGGGGTTTGTTGCATGGATAGGTACCCGCCTTAGTGTTTTTGTTGCATGGTATGCAGGTGCTTGTGAATATTTGCTTAAGGTTGGTGGGCTGTCTGTAGGTGAGGAGAGACTAAAGGTTCATCTTGTAGGATTGGCAGTAGCTTCCAAGTCAACCCTCTCCAGCACATCATCAGGGATCTACAGCCTATTCTACTGGACCTGACTCCTATTCTAAGTGCACCCAGGGGAGTTCTCTGTAAACAATCTGTTCCATCTTGTATTTAGCTGTGACACACTGAGTAGATTTCCAAGACCTGTAAAAAGAGCTCTGTGGAAGCTTGAAAACTTCTCTCTCACCAGCAGAAATTGATCCAATAAAAGAGGACTTCAGTTATTCAGACATAGGTTAGGAATCTATTACAGGAATGGGTGGGTGACATTCTGTGGCCTGTGCGGGGCTGGATTAATGCAGGGGCTATAGGAGCTAAAGACTCGGGCCTTGGTCTAAAGGGGGCCCCAGGCTCTAGCCCCTAAATCCCATACCTAATCCGGCCCCCCTCAGCCCCAAAGGGGCTTAGAGGAGTGCTCAGAGTGCTCCTACCATGCTAGCACTGGGGGGTGGGCAGGACCCTGGGGCCAGAGACCAGGCTCAGCCCTCTCACCACACCCCAGGCCAGTGAGTCCACCCTAGTGATGGGGGGGATAGCACCTGTTCATTCTGCCTCAGGGGTGGGGAAAGCTGGCATGTGGCCTCTGCTCTGGTGCAGTCGTTCAGGGCCCATGGCCATGGGGAGCTGGAGCAGCAGCACCACTGGTAAGACCCCAGGCCCCCCAGCAGCACCTTTTGACATCTTTTGTGTATGTATCAGTGTGCATGGACCAACCACAATTTGGAGAATGAAGGGAAACAATATATTGTTCAGATATGTTTATGCAGTGTGAGCCAGCCCTTTTAGTAGCATTTCTTTTTCATAGAACATGAAGTACAGTACAATGCACTATCTTTTCTTTTGTCATCTATGTATTATGCATGACTGAATCAAGAGAGCAATGATAGGATGGGGTTCTTTCTCCTGTTGATCACTTGTTCAGATTCATCCTAGCTAAAGTTGTTACCATCTGACAGCTGGAGCTGGGATGTTTTTCACCATCCAGTGAAAATTTTTGAGATTTCAAAATTTGTCCTTGCATTTGGACAAGACTTTTTGATGTTTTGATTAAGAGGCAGAGACACCCATCTTAATCTATCTGGCTGGTGGCAAGGGCATTCATCTGGGAAGTGAGAAGGGACTCGACCCCTGAGTCTTTCACTTTCCAAGTGAGTGCCCAACCATGGGCTATGGGATGTCATGATCTCACTCTCTGATTTTGGCCAGAAATTGGACCTGGGAAACTATTAGTTCAAAACTAGTACTTTCTATGAAAAGTTTGTTTTGACTGATTGGTATTTTCTGGCAAAAATAGTATTATCAGAAATTCCCTAGCCAGGTCTGCTAAGAGCAGTTCAGTGCCCTTGGTGAATTGCTAACCTCAGTCCACTTCCTGATGCACGAGTATCCATGTTACCAAAAGTCTTGTCACCAGCAATAAATAACACCTGCAGACATGCCGTGGATTGAATGGGCATGGAGAATACCTTTAGGCCAAAAGAAGCCTCACCAAGTTAGGAATGAGGCAGATGGGCAGAACAGCTCTGACTGACATTTCCCATCCTGGGAAGTAGCCAAGGATTAGACAGTAAATGTCTAATCTTAAACTATCCATAAACATCTCAGTGTCAACCCGGTCTTCAGTTTTGACTATCACCAGGTAGAGAGGGTGAAAAAATGACACCACTGCCCAAGACGTACAATGTCTTTTCTAAGGTACACAATAAGAGAGGTGTATAATCATGCCAATAATTTTGGTAAGACATCCCCTCACTCAGTGATTTGTCTGCATGATGAAATTCATGTCAAATTATCATTCCCTTTGGAGGTATGAAATTGGACTAAAACCAGTATTTGTTTTAAATGCTGCCAAATCCTGGCTCTTTAGGTTTAAGCCTAAAAACAAGTATTAATAAATGTGGCAAAAATTGTGCTATAATTTGTTTATTCTGGCTAGCCTAATAATGCACAGCTATTTCAGCAGATTCCAGGCAAATGGTAATTAAAGCCAGGAAGAGGGAGGTGGGGGTTATGGAAAGCTCAAGGTTATGCATTAAAACAAACTGACCTTGTCCCTGACTCCCATGCCACACATTAGATTGCCTACCTGCTGCTCAGCGTCCACAGGGCTTGTGACTATTCTGCAAAGCATCCACATATGTGTTTTTTTGGGGATCTAGGATCAAGACATGAGAGCTGTGTGCTCCACTCTCTCTCTCTCTCTCTCTCTCTCTCTCGTGGTTATGACTTGTAGGGAAAGGGTGTAGCTTGTGAGCTTTCAGAGGAGTACCATGTAAGACAACACAGAACTTCCCATTCAAACATTATGATATTGCCTCTGCTTGTAACATAGAATTTAAATGTTTAGTGCAGATACAGAAGGCCAACTCCTCTGCTGGTGTAAATGATCCACTGCAATCAATGGAGTGACACTGATTTATACCAGCTGAGATTCAGACCCAAAGGGTATATATAACAATAGCACCTGGAGCAAGCTGCCGATTTTGCAAGGCTTGTGAATGGTCATACCTCTCCAGAGGTAGACCGAGGCAGAGTTATAGTCTGTTATCATGGGTAATATCTCAAGAGAGGGGATAAAATGGTTTATTCCATCTGTTTTCTGTGCTATTTGTATTAATACTACATTTAGCTGTAATAACAATTGTACGCATTCTGGATATCAAAAAGTCTGTATCCATTTTCATACTGTTTTACATTAAAATAAAATATACATGTTTTATGTGCATGATATCATGTGCTGAATCTTCTTTTGTCTGTAAAATTTCAGCCCTATTTTACATTATTTTATGCTTCAGATACTCTATTTTTTAAGTTACACCTGCAGATTATTATCTGTGTTTCATCAGCATAAATGCTTCAGGATCAGCACTTTTCTGTTCTCCCATGAAAAGTGATGAGGACTTGCAGTGGCGTAGGTCATATGATCTGTCTCAGTGCTGTCTTCTACGAACTCCAGGAGAGGGGGAGAGAAAGTGAGTGCTATTTTGGCCACGCTTTTTTGAATTCCCTGTGCAGATGCTCTGCATATTGCACAGCAGAATTAGTAACAGTAATCGTTGTGGAATATTGAAAATGTCCCCGCATGTGTCTGCTGCTAGCACTGGCTGATGACAAACTTGTTCCATCCATTTGACACCACAAAAAATCCACGTGTTGCAGAGCTGTATGGTGCTGAAGTGATTAACATCATGGGAATGAGCAAAACTTGGCTTCAGTACCTGAGACTTTCTCTGTCTGACATGCAATACTGTTAGCAGGCTCTATGAGGTACAGTAGATCCCTACACTGCAGCTCTGCTTTACACCTTGTACTCTGAGGAGAACTCATCAAATACATTTCATTTTATACCACCTACATGTATTCCTGATCTTTATGTACCCAGTTTAGAACAGCCCATTTAAAACATGTGGTCTGCATATCTAAGCAGTCTTTCGAAAGTGTCATTTGATGAATTCTAAACAGTATCATTGACTCAGACTCTCTGAAATAAATTTGCAAGCTTTTCTTGTACTTGAACCAGAAGTTAGGTTCAATAACACTGGTGGTAACTCAGTGATACCCATCAAAGCCTGTGGTTAGGGAATAATTAGACTTGCTTACAAGGCAATAATATAAGACTTATCTGCTCAGTGTTGAGGCTTTGGGGAGATGGTGTTTTGGGGTTTGGGTTTTTTTCCTTTGGTTGGTTGGGTTTTTTGGTGGGTGTCTTTTTTTTACAGTATCCATAGAATGGCTGATGGCTTACATTTTGGAAGATATATAGAAACAAACTAATTTTGCATACAGTGATGTGAGGGATTTAACTGTGATTACAGAATTATTTAACTCTTGGTTATATTTGTTTTCTGTGCAACTGATCTAAAATAATGATACCTCTAAAAAGTAGCTTTCAAATATGTGTTTTCTTCATTAAAGTGTAAAAACAGTCAAAAGCACATAGCATCCGGCAGTTAAAACAGCAGTATTTTCCTGAGCATGAATGATGGCTTTAACATCTGTACTCTAAATAATTATAAATACGATAGGTGTGATTTATTGGTTTAAAAAGGCCATGTAATAAAAAGGTATCCCATATCTTTTGGAAATATCAGTTTTACAACTTTGGTTTATAGACTTTAATTAGAATGTGAACTGTATACCACTGCATTGAAAATACTCAAGATTTTAAAAACTTCAATATATTTCTGAATAAATCATGGTATATGTGTGACCTGCAGCTCATGAAGCAATAGAGGAGAAGGTGGATAGAAGACTTTGTGAATCTGATCTACTTTGGCACAGAGGTATGATTTTTATAAACTGTGCAATCCCAGTGAAGCCAAAAAGGTTGAATGGGTGAAACTAAGTAGATTTGGCTGCAACATGGCAACAGCCTAAGAGTACAAAGCTGTCAGGACCAAACGGGTGTCCTTTCCGACTCTAAAGATCAGATCCTAAGGTCGTTACTCAGTGTGAAGATGTGGAGTTTGCCTGAAGTAATGACTGAGTAAAAACTGAATAAAGACCTGAGGATTTGGCCTTATATCAGCAGAACTGTTTAGAGTTACAGATGCATTAATGAACCCTGGATTCCCCAGCTCTGCAAGAGTATCATTTTCCTCCACTGCAAAGAACCTTTAACTTCTGGGGAAAAAAAATGTTATTCTTCTGCAGAGATCTGTCTGGGTGCAATACAGGATCGGGAGCTAACAAACACTCCACTTTCTTTGGGGGGTCTCCAGCTGGAGGAATTTTTGAGGGAGAAGATGATCTATGTCCCACCATCTAGGAGTCAGTCCTGCAGGTGACATCCACTTGTCTCCTTTTCACAGTCCAAATTCTGTCATTGTGTCTGACCAATACCTATGCCAACTTTTGTCTCAGTCTTGGTCCTTCAGCCTCTCTGTATATTCATCCACTACAGCCTGTTGACAACACAACTCACTGGGATGGGATTGGACACCGTTGTCCAGCTTCCTTGACCAAGACTAATAGGCAGGTGCAGGTTCCTGAAACACTTTATCCTTGAGCTCTGCTCCTTATAAGTTATGGAGGTCTTTACTTCAGGAGTATTTGCATAAAAATATTCAGACAACAGTAACTAAACTAACTAAAACCAAGATTTATTAACACAGAGAAAATGGAAAAAAAGAGGAGAAATTTGCTTAACTTTTCTACATTTGAGCTTTTCATATACTAAACTAAATCAAATAAAGGACCCTCAGCTTAGTTACAGAGGAAAAAGAATAGTGTATTAATATACTTTCCATGACAACAGTTCTCCTTCCTTAGTCAAATTGTTGTCATTGCTTGGTGACCGACAGCATTTCTTTGCTTCATTTGGAGATTTCTTTTATCCAAGACCACTTGGTTGGGTCAGCTTCTGCAGATGTATGGCAGCCATCAGTATTCACCAGCTCAGTTCTCTACAGTTACCTACACATACAACAGCAGTGTTGCAAACTCTTGCAATTTTATTGCATGTGTCATGACATGTGGTATTTATCTTAAAGCACAGGATCCTGGATTCATTTGTGAGCATGAAAATCACAGATTTTACATAGCTGTTTTTAGAAAAACAAGTTTCTAGCCATCTTGGTTGTGGACAGAGTCCTGAAGTCCTTAACCCCAAGATTCCAGCACCAGAAGTCAAAAGAACCAGAAATGATTTTTAAGCCCATCTTATAATTTGTTTTAATATTTGGGGTCGGTAGTTCTGCAAAAGGGTTTTGGGGTAACTCCTTTGCCCACTGAGGATACAGAATCCTGAATAATGATTAGTGGTTTAGCATTTGGTCTGAGAAAACTGCATTTCTCAAATCTGTATGCATGTTGCTATCCCAGCCAGTTTCTGTGTAGTCCTTCGAAATAGGCAGATTGACATTTCTGCAGTACTTGCCCTGCCCCATTTTGTATTGTCATGACTATAAATTAGGGATGGTGGTGCAGATCTACTGTCACTATTCTTTTTGTGTGAGCCTGTGGATGGACCTGGACTGGAGCTACTTACCTGAAAACTGAACTTAGACAAACTAATGCTGATGGGTCAGGGGATTAACGGTAGAATGGAGGGGGGATTCTGCCTGTTCTTTCTACTGGAGATGTAATGCTGCCTCTTTTCAACATGATTTGCAACCTTAAGGTCCTACTGAAATCTTCTCTACTTCTGAATGCACAGACAGCAACTGTGGTCTGTAGTTCTTTTTTCCCACGTGTAACTCACCAGTAGATTGCTGAGTCCAAAGGAGTAGCTGTTAGTCTAGTCCAGCAAAACAAACAAGGAGTCCAGGGGCACTTTTAAAGATGAACAAACAAATTTATCGCATGAGCTTTCATGGGAAAGAATCCCACTTTGTCAAATGCTTCCCACCAGACTCCTTCTTTGTTTTGACCAACAGATTTGACCCTTCCTGCTGAGTGTAGACTTTGCCATAGTCTTCCAAGACTTTGACACCTGTAGATAACTCTAATTGGCCCTGTGATAGATAAGTATCTGGAAGTATGGCTGATACAGAACTGGTCTGCTCATCTGAAGAGGTTAGGTCACCATAGGCACTGAACACCCGTGTCCCACATACTGCACTAGCTATCTGTTAGACAGGGTATAATTTAAGATGCTTGTGATTATCTTTGAAGATGTTGGCCTGGACCAAGTTATTTAGAGAATCAACCACTAATCTTATGCTATATTGTGACAATTAAGGAAAGCTGAGGCATTATTGCTGTCCATTTCTGAATTTCATTTATCTGTGGCAGATGACAGAGGATTCTTACTTAGGGATCCCTATCTTCAGTACTCATTTCCAAAAATTCTTTGCCAGACTCTGAGTACCAGATCATTCCACTAGATTTTTTTTGTTTGTTTGTTTGTTTTTTGCTCGGTTAGTCTTTTTTAGAGTTTTGTCTACTCTAGATTACTTTATCCATGGTAAAATTTTGTAATTTGAAATAAACGTCTGGGGATTGTTCATAACAACCTTTATAGATGTGTTAACTTATTGTCAATTAACTCCAGGCAGTTAACTCTAGGTAAAACTATCCAGTGCAAACATACAGTAAGTGGACACTGAGGATGGGGCTTCCAAAGGTGCCTAGTGTTGGTCCAACTCTGCTTTCACTGAACTCACTTTCACAAAAGAGGTCACTGTCATATCCCTGTTTTGCAGATGGGAAACTGAAGCGGGGGGAGTTGAAGTGACTTGCCTCAAGTCATCCCAGCAGGCTAGCAGCAGAGCTGGTAATAGCCTTTGGGTTTCCTGAGGGCTAGTTCAGTGCTCTGCCCACTAGGCCAAAGTTGAATGCATTTGTAAACCCACCCCCTGAACTTTACCTATGTAGCTGGCTGTTTTTGAGAGGGAAATAAGATGTTTGTCCTGTTATCAACATTTTTTGACCATAGAAAACATTTTTAATGTTTTTATGGGAGAGGGGACTAGATAGAATTCTGACAGATGCTAAGTACATCAAATAGTGAAAACGTTTAGGCTAACTTTTACTTGCTCATGCTGTTGGGTACCATTTTTAAAGGGCCATTCTCATCTTAACATTCAATGTAGAGAATATTACAATTGAGAGACTTAGGAGTCAGAATCTGAATGGAGCTCCCACTCTGCCTCTTTTTTTTTTTTTTTTAGTGCTTACAGTTTTGGTATACAGAAATGTATCTCATTTGGACATCAGAGTTCTTAAGTCTGCTTTCCAGAGGGGTAGCCATGTTAGTCTGTGCACAGCAAAAACAACGAGAGTCCTATGGCACCTTCTAGACTAATGTCTACTTGCCATTTTCAGTGTGTGGTTTTAAATAATTGCAAGCAGAGTTGATGTCAAGAAATGAAGCTAGGTTTTAAAAATGTGGCCAATGAACCTATTTTGATTTTCACCATTTGGGGTATTTTTTGTATTTGCTCATCTTGGATGATAAAATAAACTAGTCCATGTGTAGACTTGGATAATCAAATAAATTTAAATAAACTAGTCCCATGACCTAGAACAATACTTCTATATTTAATTTTTTGAAAATTATTTATACTGTCTCTACATGTAAAATTATTTCTAACACTGGTTTTCTAAAAACCTTTCTCTTTAATAAAAAAGAATATATGTAAACTACCTGACCCTGTCACCTTAATCTCCTATCTCTTTTTTTTTAAACAACTGGTTTAAGCTATGGGTGTAGATTAGGCACAAGGGACAACCCCTGCAGTTTTAAATCATTGATGAGAATATGGGATGTACTCTGTCTTTGAAAATACAGAGAACTTTACCGCAGAAGTGTATGTCTTGGGTTCACCCATGTTTGTGAGAACGTTAATACTGTGTTGTGGGAATAGTGCTGCGCTCCCTGTTATCATGCAAGCAATTGCTAACTGTAGACCTCTGACTTTGTAATTTGTTCTTTATGGACTAGCCTGCAGCCAATAAGCAAAATCAATAGTCTTTGCTGAAAAGTAAGCAAGTGCCAGTGTGTTATGTGACAGGTGAAGATACATGTGCTTACCAGGGGTCAGGGGGCCACATCAAATTTCTCTCTGACTTCTTTTCAAAAAGCTAAATCCATTTAGGGAGCATTCGTCATTGGAAAATGTTGCAGTGGGGAATTAGGCAGGCTCCTACTCTTCTTTTCTCATTTAACGATGTTTGTTTTCAACAGCCTGTTCAATAATGTCACTGAGAAGAAATTATGTGAGAAGAATAAAGTGCTTATAGTCCATTTATTTATTCATTCATTTCTGTAGAATAAAACTAGCTGTTGAATTCTCATGTTTGTTAATACTAGTGCAGTAGTCAAAACATTTGTTTGTTCTCATCTCTCTTTGAAAAAAAATAAGGTGGGACTCATGGTGCTATCAAACTGATTACCTCCAGTTTAAGTCTGGGATGAAGGTTGTACAGGATTGATGGGAGTTACCAGTATGTATTTCTATAAGCTACCATTCTCTGTATTTGAATAGCATGTAAATATATTCCATAATTTCTGTATTGCCAAGAGATTGGGAAGCTTTTTTGTTTTTCAAATTGGAATGATTGGACTTGAGGCTCTTCAGAAAAAAGCCACAGCAGATTTAGATGGACTCGACTGAAATGGGCTTTTCATCTTGGAGATTTTTGCCACCACAATTCCCTTTTCTCCCCGTCCCCCATCAATTATTCAAAGTAGATGAATGTTCAAGTTATTAGGCAAACAATCTAATCAAAAAGCCTTCTCTTGCTACACAATGTTAAATTGTAACTGAAAACACTTGCTGATACTTTTAATATTAAATTCTGAAGAGGGGTGGAAGCACAACAGAGAGTGGATAACCTCTTTCAGAACTGCCTACGTGATTTAGGTTCCTATGTCCTCTCTTCAAAACAGGCGTAGGTATTATCTCATCCAAATCCTACTAATTTTTTTGATGAGTGTTACGTGACTATCTAACTCAGTAGCTTTTGAAACCCAAGCTCCTAAATCACTTAAGCACTTTGAAAATGTTCTCCCTCATTTAATGAAAATGAAAGATGCCTAGTACTTTAATCTGAACACTAGTGACCACAACTGCTCTATTCAACAGCCTGGCTTGCTGCCATTATGCTGCCATATCTACCTGCATGCCTGTGGTCAAGAAAAGCTGACGGTTATCATTGCAGATGTGATCAGATTAGAGGCTCCCTATGGGGAGGAAGAACTAAAAAAAACCCTCCCTGCACACAATTAGATTACTGTTTTAAAATCTAAACTGATGTTGTGCCATGTTTCAGTCTAACACATAATACAACCACCTCTAATTTTTCTTTCCAGAATTTTTCTTAATACAAATATTTTTTTTGCCTGATGACTAAAGGGATTAGAATTAGTATTTTCTCTCCAATGAGCACTGCCTTTGAAGATGCTGAATTACTGCATGCAGTGTTTCTAGTAGGCTGTGGCTGATGCCTTTGAAACTGGGTGCTGCTATACTGTGTACCCACACCAGGCTCTGGGATTTTACAAGCTGCTTTTGAAGCTATGTGTCATCTAGTGAGTAGTTGTCTTGCAACAGTATTGAAGAGAAATGAGAAAAACTTCCAAGCTGACTCATGCGGTTCCTCTAAGATGCTAAAATCAAGAGGCCAAAAAAAAAAAAAAAAAAAAGAGCCTATTTATCAGCTGTGTTTAAAAAAAAAAAAAGTACACTTTTTTTAGTCTGTAGGCTACAAACATTACAATCAGGTTTGAGTTCCAGTTATCAGAGTTTTCACTTATGGAACCTGTCTTTTCCATTGAATCTTGTAAATGTGTCTGTCTGTCCCCATTTTCTATGGCTTTTGTACATTATTTGATAAGGGCAAAGCCTTTGATAATTTAGGACAGCATTATTCTTAATGGATGTCAGTCCCATTTTTGGAAATATGAGGATCGGGATTTGGATTTCACAGATGACTGTCCCTCAGTGAGTGAGTCCATGGGGTGAACTGCAGACAAAATGGGAATTAATAGTCTCTTCCCTGCATCACCCACATTGTTTATAGGGGAAAAGGTTTGACTTTTTTTTTTTTTTTTTTTTTTAAAGAGTTCATAAAGCATAGATTTCATCTAGGCACTGTGTAACTAGGAACACAGAGATCTGATGGCATTATCTTGTCTTTGTGGTGGTCTAGATTTTTAAAATTTTTCCCCCCTTAGATTGTCAATAAATCCCAATTTCTTTTATAACCAAACACCCTCTGATAGGTTCTTTTTACTTCTTGAATGGCAAGTTTGGGGGAACTTACACTGCTGATACAGGCTCATTGCTAACATACACTGGCTGAGTCAGTTTCAATCCCTTCACAAATGGCTGTTGGACTCAGTAGAAGAATGTGTATTTTGTGCCTTTCCTGGTCACAGCCCTCATTATAGTGCCCCTTCTTGATGCCATTATTGCATTATAAGCTCAGACCTACACTTCCTTGAAATTTCCCCAAAGTTTGACCAGATTCAGTCCCCTGAACCCATCGCTAAGTCTTACAATACAGTGTGAAGTTAGAGTTATCATTCAGCTGAAAATCAGTTCAGTGTTAGGCTGCCAGAAGTCTAGTTTGATTAGAAATCTTTCTTCTAATGTTCATAGATACCTATCAGTTTTTGTCTTGGTTTGTTTAATGAATTGTGAGTGCCTCATCAAAAGAAATTACCAGCAAAACCACTCATTTCCTCCTTTTATCCTGCTACCAGCACATAACACATACTACTTGCAACAAATCCTATCACAGGGGTGGCCAAACTTACAGAACTGAAGAGCCACACAAGTTGATTTGTTAAACCTTCAAGAGCCACACTGAGGCATATAGCCATATTAGCCATATAGCCTTACTCCAAAATTAAGTTTTAAAATTCATGCATACTTTAATTTTACTGTAAAAAAAAAAAAAAAAAAAAAGAGGGCAAATATTGATCCTATTAATGTCAGATTCTAATAATTACTTAAGGTTACCATGAAAACTAGCCCTACCTATACAGTAAAAACTTGGCTTTTCCCTGCTGCCCCAACCATGCCGTGCTTCTCCCCACTGTCCCAAACCCCTCTATATCCCCCAGACCCTGATGCTGGCTCCCCCGGGCTGACCCCCCCGGCCACGTTACCTGGCCGCTCCAGCAGCTAGGCATAGGCTGGGGCTCACTCCCCTTTCTTTAAGCCTTGCCTGGGCTGAGCATCCAATATGGCTGCTCTGGTGGCTAGGCACTGGCTGGGGCTCCCCCCAGAGCATGCTCAGGGTGGGAGATTTAAAACTCCTAGGCTGGGACTGCTTTCCTCTGGCTTTCTTCAGTGAGCCACCCTTCTTCATTCAAAAGCCACGTGCAGCTCCCAAGCTGCAGTTTGGCCATGCCTGTCCTATTATTTATGACTGTCAGTGCTATCCATTTGGTATAACACAGAGAGAACAGTTCAGCAGTTATAAGTAATACGTAGGACAACATGCTAGTTACAGAGGAAGGATAAATGCCTGGAGATGATACCTACGTTAGGCTCTCATCCCACTTTGGAATCCAGCAGAGACATACCCTGCATCTCTACAGAACCACATTAGAAGATAGAAGTTCATGTGAGTACAGAAAGAACTGGATGACTGAGTTCTTTATGTAAATCTTCCTGTTGGTTTTCCAATTAGATTCCTCCATTGTATCCCTTTGATGTGTATTTTGCAGCCAGCCACCAACCTAAGCCTACTTACTTCTGTATAACATAACCCACCATTTATACCACCTCTGAATTTAGCTTGATCTCTTTCAATATAAAGTTTTAAAGCTGAATGAAATCTGAATTTGCTCTCTCTATATATAGACTTAGAGAGAGAGATATCCCTTTGGGTCTTGCTGCTGAAACTAGTTTTGTTCTACATCCATATTATTGAATCTAGTAGAGAACAAGGAAGTCAAGTTCTAAAATGAATTTTGTGGGGTTTTCATGCTTGTGGGGCTGATTCTGACTTCAGACATTGAGATGTGGGGTACTATAGCTTCTGTGACTTGAGTCGATCCTGATTCAGTTGCCTGATCTGAAGCCCACTGAAGTCAATGGAAAGATTCCTGTTGACATCAATGGACTTTGGATCAGGCCTAATAGAGAGATGAGTGACGGCAAAATTATACTACTAATAATTTTAAAATACATGTATAATCAGTTCTGACAGCTGTTATTGTATGACCTGATCCTATGTTTTACACCCCCCCTCATTTATTTTCATTCTATTCTGTAAGTTCACCCATCTTCGAAGCATCTGAGGAAGTGGGATTTTCTCCCATGAAAGCTTATGCAAAAAATAAATCTCCTAGTCTTAAAGTGCCACACGACTCCTCATTTTGTTAAAAACCTTCTTTTTCTTCCCTTAGCAACTCATACACATATCTGGTGATACTTCATTCAGTTAGTTTTGCCTTTTTCTGTTTTTGAGTTGTCTATGAGCAGATTGAAATATTCTAAATGTATTCACTGTTTGAAATTGTTCACAAAGTGATTTCTACAGTACAAGTGGTTCTTGGGCCTTGAACCTTCAAAGGCTTACAGGTACATTTTACCATAATGGAACTACTCTCAGTGGATACAATTAAGTGTATGCACAAATCTTTGCAGGACTAGATCATAATCTGTCATGCTTTTCTTAAGCAGTTCCTTATGAATATTAATATTCAAGTGGTTTTGCCTGCACACACAGGTCACATGATAGTTTTCTTTGCTCTGATTGGATGAACATAATTTAGAATCAGGTTTATTACTTAGTTAAACACTTTACTCATTCAAAGTTAATTATCCTTGAATAATCTATACAACTTGTTCAACTTTCCTGCCAGTAAATTTGTTTGCTAGAATATTTATGGAAAATAAACACAAAAGGGATGTCAATATAGCAGAAGAGAATTTTAAAAAAAACCCACCAATATTCATGGGGAAAAGTTGCACTATTACTCTCTCTCTGCATAATTTTCTTTATTTATTTCAAGAAGAAATTGGACTGGTTGCTACCCTAAATTGGATCAGAACTACCTTAAAACGGGATAACAAATAAAAATATATTTTACTTTGCTCAGATAGGAAAAAATATTAAAATAAGTCACAGTGAAGGGGGAATCTCTTAAGAAGCAGACTGACTGACCAGTCCTTTGGAGAAAGTTTGAGATCAGAGCATCAGGCAGTCTTGTGCCTGTTTCTGATCCAGAGCTCTGTACAGCACAGCAGGATAATGTTCACTTCATTTTGAGTCTCTAACCCCTCCAAATAAAAGGTATCAGTGTTACTTAGCTGTGATGCAAATAAATATTCATAACAATGGCACATGCATAGCTAATTGAACAGGTTTTGTTAATATTATACTAGATATTCATAGACATGTGCTTTTTTTCTATAATGAAAATACTGCCTTAGGCGAGCTTTGTTTTTCTTGTCAAGAGCAATTTATGTGCTTTCATTTAAATGAATATAAACTCCTATTCTCATGACAAAATAATTCACCATTAATTTGGGTAAAGATTTTCTTTTATTCCCTCTCTGATGTATTGGGGGGGGAAGAAACCCCTAAATGTATCTTGAATTTTTTTTCAGGCATTATGTCTAATTTCAGGGCACATAATGTGAATAAATGGTGATTCCTGTGATTGTTTGAGGCATATATATTGTTTGTCTACATAAGATGTTTTGTTTAAAACTAACCAGGAAAGAAGTAACTAAAAAAAAGAAAGTGTTTCCCATGATGTTGATAGGATTATTTGACTTGGTTTATTATTTGTCTTACTCTTAAAAAAAAAAAATCTCCCTTTTGCACCCTTTCTTTACTTACTGCTGATAGCTTCATTCCTTTTCTAAGAGCAGTTGAGATTCTGATCCTGAAGAGCTTTTTTTCAAAAGGGTTAAGACTTGGGATATCAAAGATTAAGATAAAGAAAGAAAATTTACACTTAGGACTGAAAAATTAATCTAGCAGGAGGATCAATCTGAGGCTTCCTGGCTGCTTTAGTAAAGTTTTCTTTTCTAAAGAAGATGATAATGTATATGGCCTTACTTTCACAAAACTCTATCTTCTCATTTACTGAGTGTTTAAAAAATTCTCTAATTTAAATTTCAATGATGTTATTGCAAGGTAACAAATAGTGCTAAACATTGAATTAACTACTCAATTAATTCAATTTGGACAGCAAATTAAGGTTGTGTAGTAAGTGGAATATAACTCTTTCTATCACAACCATAATCTAATGCATTACAAAGATTTTTCTGTGCAATACATTTTTTTTAATGAGTAAACAATAAATTCAGTAGAACTTGGTAGGTGGCACAAATAACAGGGAGATCACTGACAATTTAGTGGATTTGCCTAATTAGGAAGTAACCAAAGAAAACAAGCAGGCATCTAATAAATCAAGATAATACTGTGCTCAACCCACTCTCCTAACCTTTATGGTCCCTTTTAAGTTCTTTTTTTTTTTTTTTTTTAAGCTTCTCTCCTTCTTTCATCAGTGACGTAGGGCCAGGGTATTTTCCTCTGCATAATTTGTCTTGGAGCAGAGGTGGTCGCAAACACCATTCAGGTAATCCCCTCTTTCAGGAATATCAGCCAAAACACCAATTTCCTGTTCCTAGGGAACATCTCTCTCTCAAGAATTGATGCTAGAAAGCACAAGAAAGAGCAAACTAAACTCTCTTGTTTGCAACAGCTTCACTCAAGATTCTGCCTCAAAAAAAAAAAATTAGATGACATGCTAAGAAAAAACTTGTAAGACTATTTGTGATGGTGCCATATTGTGACTCCTGTTGTTGAGTGAGAATTTAAAAAGTGTTCCATGTTGGCCTAATTCTGCTCCCACTGAAGTCAGTGAGAGTTGATTTCAATGGAAGCCAGAGTTAAATCACTGCTGAGCAGAAATCTGTGTGCATGTGCATGTGCATAAATATTGGTCACCCATTTTTTTCCCTTTCTTTGTCTGTTGTATTCACTTCCTATGTTTTCTGTGAGTTAGTGCCCAGTATTACAACCATTTAACTCGTGACCTGGATGTATTCAATACTAGTGCTGAGTGAAATTTTACAGATTAATAGTTTATTCACTAATAAATGCAGCTTCAGGTTGAACAAAACTATTCATGAATATGTGTTAAGTTCATCCAATAGTTTCAACTGAACCTAAAAAATTGGAATGTTTTAGTAATGTGGAAATATGTTCCTTTGACCTGAAAAAAATTATTTATGCTTTTGGACATTTTTGACAAAAATAAGCATAAGAGTCACAAAATGGTGGGGAGGCAGGAAGAGGAAGTGCTTGCATCACTTCTAAACTTTAGTTCAGGGATTATGGTACTATCTTCAAATTGGGACATCCAAGTTCCAATCCTGTCTTCATATTAGGCAGAAGAGGGACTTGAACCCTTGTCTCGCACATCCCAAGAATAATCTGGTTGGGGCTTTCACAGTATTTCCTTTTGAAACTGTTCTACTTTTTATGGATAACTTACTAGGCATTAGGGCAGGGAATTGAATGTGAAACTCCCAAAATTTATGTGAGTGCCCTAACTGCCAGACTATATAATCATTCTCAGGGTATATCAGCTTGGCATTCCTGGAGTGTTTCACAACAAGTCTGAATGCTCTGCGCCAGTCCCAGAAGTTGGCCTTGGAAGCCCTGTTGGTCAGGGAGCATAGGGGAAAGCCAACAGCAAGGGTTTGTTGTCAGCTTTTCCCTGATGTGTACCGATGGATAAGAAAGTCGCCACCAGTTACACAAGGAATTTTATATTTCTTGCTTAACTGGCAGCCAACTGCCACCACAAAGCACCCAAGTATAGGCTAGGGCTCTCTCTCTTTCCTGGGTCTGATGACTATCCGTTATCCTTAGTAGTGGCAATTAACAGTCATTCATGATGCCAATGAATTACCATTGGGCCATAGAAAGAGAGTTTTATATATAAGTAATGAAGCCTTATGCTGGTATACATCTAAAATTTAGGTCCGCTTAGCTACATTGCTCATAGGTATGAAAAATTCACAGAGAAACATACATAAGCTGACCTAAGTTTCAGTGTAGATGCTGCTAGGTTGACAGAAGTTTTCATCAATTTACCTCCCATCACTATAGTAAATTCACCCCCCCCCCCGTGATGAAACAGCCTTCTGTTCCTCTAGCAATGTCTGCACTACAGTGGCATAGTGCTTGTACCATGTAACCTACAACATAAGATCTGAATGCATCACTCTGGTATGTATTGAGAAATGTGAGGAGGACCCTGAATATTTTGTTAAGATTCCTGGGTTTCTGAAAATCAACTTTCAAATTCCTTAATCCAAACATCAGGACTTGTCCATAGTTTTACAAAATATGAAGGGGTTTTGGTTTGTCATACATAAAATATGTGCACATGGTTTTAGGCAGTATTTTATGGTGGAAATAAAGAGCACATCACTACTGTATCCCTATAAAATATAGCAAAATCTTATCTCCTTGTCCAAATTGTACCCCTATAAGCTAGTTAAATAACATTTCCAATAGGAACTATGGCTGAGATGTTTTTACTTCATTGCTCGTGCAAGCAAAGCTGAGAAATCTTTACACGTAAATATCGCTAATGCAATTTCTTCTTACATAAACCAGTAACAGTACAGGAAGGGCAACAGAGCATCTAAAACAGTTTTCTGTATATATGTGCTTTCCTGCATCAAGGGTGTGGGACCGATTACCCAATCAAATAATGTACATTGCCAGGTATGTAACTAACAAACTGGCATTGTCAATCATTAACCTTATATACATTTTGACAACTGAATGGCATGTTCTTGTCCTTGGCCCCACTCCTCCTCAACCAGAGACAAGCAGATACAAAATTAGGTAAAGTTTCTGATAGAACGTTAGATAAAAAGAAAATCAGTCCATGTTATTTGCTCTTAACATTACCAAAGAGACTAAGAACTCTATATACTAGATATGAAATATCAATTTCAGATACACACACAAACATTCCATTCTTAACGTATCATTGGACTTAAAATTTGTGGGGCAAAGACATTTAATCAGATTTGCAAAGGCATTTAGGCACCTAACATTATACGTAGGTACACAGTGGGATTTACAAAAATGCCTTAGCAGTTTGGGCAGCTAACTCCCATCAAAATCAATAGGGGTTAGGCACTTAATCTGTTTTGAAAATCCCACTAGGTACCTATCTTCATCTTGCAATGCCTAACTATGATTGAAAATCTGGCCCCTTATCTTAATACTTGTTTATAAAATATCTACTTGGTCATCTAGGTGTATGCAGTGGTGACTCTGCTCACTTAGCAAGGCAAAAGTAGGTACATACTTACATTAGATTAATGGCCAAAGTAAAAGCTATCCCAAGAATTTACGCAGCAGTAGGAGTAATTTGACAACTGCTGTCTACAATCCTCACCAGCTCTTTTTATTTGTATTTTGTTTTGTTGTGTATTTGCTTGTTAGTCCCCCACCTTCTTTATGAAAAATTACTTATTTTTAGCAAAGTAAATGCTCAAAACTTCATTTTTCCATTGTTTGTTGCTTCCCACCTTTGAAGAGATTAATAGACCTAAATCCAATTCATCACCTCCGAGTGCATTAAAGTGCTATACCATTGCACCATTTAATGGTGTCTTTTATATTCACAATAAGACATTTATAATGAGAGACTTAAACTTTCATGTTTCTTAATTAAAGAGATTTTTCTAAACTAGTTGTAACCTGCATTTGGCCTTATGATACCTCCTGGAATAACAATGATCTGCCAGTTAATACGTAAGGGCTCACAACTGATTGTTGCTCCTCTTCTTCTGCATATTAAGTAGCATTCATTAATTAATATTCAGCTTGCTTTCCTCTTGCACACAGGACATCATCTTTGCACTGAGTTCCCAATAGACAAAGAATAATTGTAGTTTCAACAAAAAGCCTTTAAGTGGGGTGGTAAGATTACTACTACAAAAAAGTGTGCAGGGGCTACAGAGTTTTAGGAGGCTTTTTACAATAAAAATGTGTTCATAAATAGTTTATGTTGGTTTGGAACATAATCCCACTTTGTATCCCAAATGGGTATTATTCATATGGTTGTGTTGTCCATTTGCTCTCTAGCGGAATTGTTTACGTGGTCTCTGGAACCTAGCAAAATTGGTCAAAATCCACACCTAAAGATATTTCAGTGCAAGAATACGTCCATTGTCATTTCAGATTGACTATCATATTTTAATACAATTTAACTTAAATTAATTTATATTGAAATAAGGCACTGTTAATCTGTAACCAGTGTGTTCACACACAGAGTTCTGCTGCTATAACTAAAGGTAAGTGTTACAACTGATTTATCTCAAACCTAGTTTTTGTGGACAAGCTCAAAATGCCCAGTTTAGCAAAGCACTTAGGTTTGTGCTTAAGTCCATTTAATTTCAATGGCTATATCCACACATACATCATTATTTCGAAATACTTTATTTTGAAATAAAGTCCTTATTTTGAAATAAGTTAATTCAAATTAAGAAAATGTTAATTAAAATTAAGGGAAACCCTGCTATCGAAACAGCTGTTATTTCAAAACGGTTATTTCAAAATAACGCTGTTTGGACATGTTTCGAAACAATGGTGGTGTTTTGAAACAACATGTCCAAACGGCGTTATTTCGAAATAACTGTTTTGAAATAATAGCCGTTTTGAAATGAATGGGGTTTAAGCTGTTTCGAAATGACTGTTCTTATTTTGAAATGACAGAGCCTGTCATTTCGAAATAAGAAAATGTCATGTGGACCTAATCCTTTTTATTTCAAAATAACCAGTGTTATTTCGAAATAAAAGAGATGTGTGGACATACCTAATGAGACTTAATCATGATCTAAAACTTAATCATGTGCTTAAGTGTTTTGCTGAATTGGAGTTGAAGCTATTTCTTGGAGAGACAAAGAATATTGTACAACTGTGTCTGAGACTTTCAAATATTTGCCTTTGTACAAAGAGCTTTCCAGTGGCACAGGCTAGTTATTTAATGCTAATAATTCCTGAAAAGTTGAAAATAGATATCATAGCTCAATCTGATGATGGGATCCATGTACTAGGCAAAAAAATCTAAATTTTTAAAAACATTTTTGAAGTCACCAATAATGCAAACCTTGGTACACATTGTTAACTCGATGGGCGTGAATACCTACTGAAGTTAGAATCATTAAACCATTATTGAAAATAAATGATACAGACAGGTATCACAGAGATGAGTTAAAAATAAACAAGCTCACAGGCCCTAGATCCAAACATCCCCCAAATTTTAGAAGAATTTGCATCCAGATCCACATTTTGCAGCTTGGACCTGTTGCTAGAATATAATAAAAATAAGGACCTCTGTGATTTAAATGTTCTGGTTTTGTGCAGAGTCGCACATCAAGCTGGTTTGTTTTGTCCATATCACTAAGTTCTCTTATTTTTACATTAGCTCACTGTTGTAGGGTGCTGGGTTGGGTTTTTATTTTTTTTAACAATAAGTCTCCTTCTAGGATATGTCACTTGAAGCTTGTGTTTGTCATGCTTATGGTGCGGGGGAAAAACACACTAAATTCAGTCTTTAAATTAAGCTGTAACCAAGCTTGTATATTCATTAGAGGAGAAAAATTCTCTTCTGAGAAGTTCAAATTGTTTATTGATTTTCATTTCTGTGTTCAAGTGAAGCTTGAGTAAGTCTGTCTCACTGCAGTCCCTCTGGGGCAGCACCACCAACAAGTGCATCACAAGTGCATCACATTTCAACCCAAGTGAGCAGACACCAACAAAAATCTGAGAATTCCTTTAAAATGATATTAATAAATAGTTAGAAGGTGAGAGTTCCAGTTCAGTAACATTGATTCTTTTGCAAAGGGAATAACATCTTTAATTGAACTCTATAAATGACAATATTTGTGAAAAGCCTGAAATGGAATCAGGTGAGTGGAAAGGGCAATTAGTAGGATGATCTCAGGGGAAATGGGCATACTTTCTGTAAATTTTATAATGTCATAAAAATGATCTGAAGCTTCAGGGCTCTTATTGTATCCTTGTATAAGTTTGTCAACAGGGAAAAAGTACACACAGAGGGAACTGCTTACAGTAACATCCTTTTATCCTGTTTCTTTTTAAGACCATGTTGCAACAAACCATCATATGCTTCTGAAAATAAATAATTTCTGTACCTTAAAGAGAAACCTGAAGTCAGCCTTGAAAGTGAACTGAAGCTTAGCTTACATTTCAGTGTCTTTTATTGGCAATTTAAGTATTACTCTTCATATTAAAAAGTGTGCTGAGGTATTAGTCCTCTGTTTCTCAAGGTTAATTTCTATTTAGAAGTCTAATGACATGAACTTTAATTTATTAAGACATAGTCAGATTTAGGCAGGATGGGATTTTCTACTCCTCCTGAATCCATGTTTCCATATGCACTGGAAGAACTCTTTAGAGAAAAAAAATAAACCACGTTTGTATGTTTCAGTCTTGTCAATGGCCAGAAACTGAGACAGGAATGCGATATAATTCCAGCTTCTTCTTAGATAAGATAGCAAACAGTGTTTTATACTGAACAAAAAAAGGAATCAAATAAATTAAAATATATGCAGTCTCTGCATACTTTATTTAAATATTTATAGGGCAAAAAAGGAACACAAATGTATAAAATATATTTGAGAAATGAATATATACATTTTTAAATTCATTACCCCTGAGATGTGCTTATAGAAAAAAGATCAGCATAATTTGCGCATCTGCTTTGATGTATCAAATTGCTTTCAAATGCCTTGCAATTTCAGCTAGCTGCAGGTAGTTACATGAGTAACAAGAGTGAATTAGGAATGACCTGGGGGCTCTGTGTACTAAAGTGAATAGGTTTTAGTGAGTATCAATCCTAGAGGCAGTTAGTTAATCAAAAACTTCTCCATGAAGGAAAGGGGGAGAAAAAGTAACAGAAAAATCATAACCTCTGTTCTAAAAGTGTTCATATTATCTTTTTAAACACACATTTTTAAGTGTTTTGCATGTGATTCCACTGGCTTATCTTAGCTGTTCCTTTCTGCAATGAATCTCACTAGTGATTCCTTTTATGCATATTTCAGTTCTCATTGAACAGAATGCATCTAACTATTCCTGCAGCTGTCTGTTTTCTTGTTTCCTTTCATCTGATTTTTCCTCCACTTGTTTTATATGTTTGCAAGTTTTCTACCTTTGAGTGCTGTAAGCGTCAATTGGAGCTGAAATGTTTGATGTTAAGCATCTCTCCCTCCCTCCCCTGTGTCAATTTTCCCTGATACCCATTTATGCAATTTTGAGAATCTTGGTTGGTTCTAGTGATACAAAAAAACAATACTTAGAAAGCAAATATGATAATAGGTTTGAAAGTGTGGTGTGTAAGTGGTACATATAGTTATTCCATGCTTTTCAATTCTGACTGTGGCATTCAGATTGTGAGCAAACATTTGAAAAATTTTAAATGCCCATTTATATGGATGTGCATAACTATTATGATTATAAATCAGATTCTTTTTGAAAGCCCTACTTAACACATTTACAAAAGAAAAATAAAGTAAGGTTTTAAAAATTTCTTCAGCATGTTGTTTAACAAACCCCAAACACTGTCTAAAAAAAGTCAAAGGATTTAGGAGGACAAGTCCCATTTACTGTCAGTCGTTATGACTTTGAATTCAGTGTGATTTGTGCTCCTGACTCCTTCAAGCATCTTTAAACCCCCTCTTCTAATTTATAATGCACACTGTTATTTTTTATGTTACTGGAAAGAACCACCTGTATTCAGGTGTGATTCTGCAAATGTTTAACATGCCTCAGTAACTTTATTCATAAATGTGGTTGCAGGCTCAGTCCCATATCATGTGCTTGCTGTATTTGTTAAAACAGATGGCCATACATGCACATTCCTTTGATTTTAAATTCTCGTTACATTTTAATTTGAAACTGATCTTAGGCCTGGAGGCTACAACTGGATTCAAATGGATGGATCCTGAGTTTTTGTGTGAACCAGTGAAATAAATGAAGCTGGATCACCTGCATTGTGGACAGTTGCAGGATTGGGACAGGGCTTCAGTTTGACTTTTTTGTCCTTAATTCTTTTAAAAAAATATAAATGGTCACAGAAAATAATTCACAAAAATGTCCCCCAGTGTTTTCACCCATTACCGTGCATCACATCATACATTTAAAAATGGAACACCATATATTGTATTGCCTAATTAAATTTACATATCTACAGTGTATATATAAATTTATATACAGTATTCTTTCTTTCCAATGGGAGACAAGGCCATTGCAGAGCACACTGAGGTGCTCAGTATAAATGACTATGCAGGGTATCGGCAGGTGAGGTAGCTTGAGGAGCTAGTTTGTAATACACTAATTCATACTGAATAATACTCTGCCTTTTTGCGGGGCGAGGGGAGGATGGCACATTGAAAACTGATCAGGCAAATAGGTAAAGCAAAAAGTGAACAGTAATAGTAATGGTAAAGCAGCTCTGACAGAAGAAGGAGATGATTCTGTCTGCTAAAGAAAGTAGCAAAGAATGGTATTGAGGATCTCTTGATTATTATGATAGGATATCTTGCACCAAGACTTCAGCTAATGTAGATTCTTGTGGCTCCAGTGAAATCAGCGGTGTTATGTGAATTTACACTAACTAAGAATCTGGCCCACAATACCAGCATGCTTTATCACATCTGGGACAAGCTCCTTTTAAGCAGTTGCAAAACTAGCTCCTTACTCTGCTTCAACAATCTCCTCAAAACTCCTTTGCTGTGAAGCTTATTTAAACACCGACAACAGCTAAGCTATTAGTGTTCAGAGACCATAGCCCACAATCAGGGCTGGATTAAGGCAGAAGCTTTAGGGGCTGCAGCACCGGCTCTGGCCTAAAGGGGAGCCCCAGGGCCTCCCAAAAATCTGGCCCAGCTGGCTTCAGTGACAGGCTGCTGCTGCCACTCACCTTCAGTCTGCCTGCTGAGCTCCCCAGCTGGCTGCTAGCCTGCCAACCTGTGGAAGGGGCAGGAATACCAGTTTCTGGCCTGCCCTCCAGCAGCAGGGCCGGCTTGGGAGCTGCAGTGCGGCTCCTGCTCCCGCCCCATGTCCTCCTCCCACAACTGCACAGCCTGCGCCCTTCCCACAACTCCCCATAGCAGCACTTTGCTTCCCTAACCCCCTGCAGCCATGCCAACCACGGCTTCTCAACCCCTTCCACAGCACCAGCTGGAGTTCTGGAGCCCCTGACCCTGTCCCCAAACATGGGGGCAAAAGGAGGGGGTCCCATAAGGGTGAACAGCTCTAGGCCCCCTGTCTTGGTCAGCGCCATCCCTCAGGGGAGGTGAGCAGGGCACCGTAGGGTCCACACTGCAGCCCCCCCACCCCACTGCCACACAGCTCCCTGCCCCCCCTGCTGCCTTCCATGGGAAGCAGGGGAGAGGAGTGTGGGGCTCTCTGGTCTGTCCCATCCAGCCCCCAAGGTGGAACAGCAGGCTTGGGGTGGGGTGGAGAAGTGGACCCTGGCCTAGGGGCCATCCTGCTGTGCCCCTGAAGGCAGAGCAGTTGGCCTGGGGGAAGAGCAGGAGCGCAAGACCTGGCCTCTGGCAGCCCCTGGCCCCCAGCATGGGGGAAATGAGACCCGGCACAGACCAGTTGGCCCTGGGGCCTGCCCTTCCAGAGACAGCCCTGATCATGTTGTCTCATTGTTTCCTTGCACTTCCCTCTTGGTCTATCTGCATCATCTGCTATCTCTTCTCTGTTAGATTGTAGGCCCTTTAGGGTAGGGATTCATTTTCTATTCTATGTTTGTGCAGCACCTAGCACTGGGGTGGTGTGTGTCCAGTTTTTGATCAGAAAATCTGGTTCTAAGGGAATCTGTACAATGTCCAGTCGCCACAGCAAGGGAATGGGGAAAGAAGTGACAGGTCGTTAAGCTGTGCCATCCCCAGCTCAGGTGGGGCTGCCCTCTACCTGCATCTCATGCACAGGCAGGCTTCACGTCAGGGGCTGCAGCTCCTGACCCAGTCCTGGAGTAGAGATCACAGCTGTGAGTGGGGAAGTGGAGGGGATTAAAAGATAAGGGGGGGGAGAGAGCAGGTAGCAGGGGTAGACCTTGGAGGAAGAGGTGGATCAGGAGGTAGGGCCCTGTGGGAAGAAGACAACACAGGTTGGTTCTGGCATTTCTGCTGTACTGACCAGTCTTCAGAAATAAGAAATTTGGCAACCTTACCTAGGACAGTGATGGCCTGGTCCATGATTAAAGCTCTTAGGTGCTACAATACAGTCCAGCCTCAATTTCCCAGACTATATGGGGGGAAGACACGTCTGAATTTGGTGAAAGTCCAGAAAACTGAGAGCTGGGGGGGGGGGCAGGTAGCCTAGGGGAGCACAGGGAGCTGGTGGCATAGTGGAGGAGTGCTTTTCCTGCCACTGGCCACAATGCAGTGTAGGCCAGGTGAAGGGGCTGCTTCTGCTGCCATGGCCATAGCCTGCCTCACCAGGGGCAGGTGGGAGGGGTGCTTTCCCTCGCCACTGCCACAATCCAGCAAAGGTCGGGAAGGGGGCTGTTTCTGCTGTCGTGGCCAGAGCCTGGGTGGGAGGGGTGGGGTCCCCGGCGGGGGCCACACCGCAGCAGGGGAAAGCACCCCTCCAACCCACGCTGTGGCCACGGCAGCCTTTGCCGCATTGTGGCCACAGTGGGGGAAAGCACCCCTCCTGCCCGGTCCTGGTGAGTCGCGACCACAGCATGGCCCACTAGGCCTGGGGTGGGGGGTGCGCTGGGTGCCTTCCCTACCAGGCTTGGTGGAGCGCAGGGCACTGGCAGCAAGGTGTGGTGGGGGGGTATGGAAGGAGTCAGGGAAGCTGGCAGCAGGGCAGGGGAGACAGTCCAAATCTTCCAAAGTCCGATAAATTGGGGACTGGAGGACTGAGGATGGACTGTAATACAAAAAACGATAGGATTAATAACTAGTTCAGCTTTGTTCATGGCATTATATTTCTTTGCTGATTTGTTAGAAGCACTAAAATCAAAGTTTACATGAACTTATCAGAGTCACCAGTAAGTGTGCAACTGGTGCTGTTTTCTCATTGTTTTTTAAACTTTGCATTCTCATCTTCTGTGGAAGTGGAGGGCTTTCTCACGGTCCTGATCACAATTTCTGGTCTTAGTATTCATGTTTTGCCATTGTTTGGCTGCTTCCAAAATCCCAGAAAGTCCTAGAGCATCTGGTCCATGGGCCAGCTGCCACGGATGCTAATTTGTGCTGGAGAGAGCCCCAAATCCAATTATTGCTGCTTAAGGCCAGATCTTTCCCCCTCCATTGTTACCAGTTTCTGGTGTTTTTTGGATTCATCAGGGAAAATATTCACTAATAATCTACATATGTAAAATATATCATGCTTTGTCCCATACTTCTCAACCTTCAGAAGTGCCAATGTGTAACATAAACCATCCTTATGTGAGACAAATCACGATGATGTGGAACACCTGGACTTTGCTACAATTGACAGTTTATAAAGCGTTTTAATAACTGATAGGTTCTAATATTTTTTTATTTTAACCTTTCTGTTGTTAATACTTGTTAATGGAAACCTATATAATCTGTTTGTTTGTTTTTGTTCATTTAAATTAACAATTTGAGTTTTCATCTCCTGGAGCAGAAATGTTTGAGTGAATATTCTGAGAAAAAGGAAAAAAAATGTATAACATAGGTACTTTATTAAAATGCAGAGAAGGAAGGTGGGATACAAGAAGGGAGCCTTTAGCAACAGGCCTTTTATTCTCTGCCTTTTAATAAACAATTTCCTAAATCTCCTTATCAAAAATATCTTAACTTTTTAGAACACAACCAACTAATGTATCATCTTTGGTCCCCCTTCATGAGGAAAATTTTTTTAAGAAATCTGGTTTTGTTTACCACATTTAACCTCTTCTCCCAAAATGAATCACTTTGTTTCTGGTCTCTTCTTTTTGTTTCACAGAAATTATTTCTACACATGATCAACTGTCTCCTTCTCAAGTAACTCTCTGGTCCATTCTTTCAGTACTGCATTTGTTAATATCAAGACATAATTTTGCCCTGGTTTACCTTTGCAGAATTTCCTAGTGCATTGTAGATTTCCCTACCTGCCCACCCCAGCACACACTTTTATTCCAGTCTTATCTCTACCAATGATTTAATTCATTCCATTATTCAAATGTGATTTATCTTTACTTCTGTGTCTTCACGGTATTTCTTCCGCCACCCACAGGGACGAAGGAAGCTTCCTGCTTCTCTGTGCGTGACTGAATTCCAGGTCCTATCCCAGATCACACAGTACAGATTGGTTTTACAATTCCTAACTATCTCTCTCTACTAAAAGAATCAAATTTAAGCTGTTAGATCTTTCTAATGTCTCATTTCCCCCTTCCCCCCCCCAGCCTATCTCATACATATAAAATACCAAGCTGGGATGGGTTGCAAGTACTTTGGAGGATAGGATCACAATTCAAAATGATTTGGACAGATTGGTGAAGTGGTCTGAGGCTAAACAGAATGAAATTCAATAAAGACAAGTGCAAACTACTCCAATTAGAAAAGAATAATCCATTACACATATACTAAATGGGTAATGACTGCCTAGGAGTACTGTGGAAAGGGATCTGGGTGTCATAGTGGACCACAAGCTAAATATGAGTCAACATTGTAACGCTGTTGTGAAAAAAGCAAACACCATTCTGGGATGTATAAGCAAGAGTATTGTAAATAAGCCACAAGAAGTAACTTTTCCACTCTATTCCACCCTGATTAGGTCTCAGCTGGAGCATTGTGTCCAGTTCTGGGTGCTTCATTTCAGGAAAGACATGGATGTGTTGGAGAAAGTCCAGAAAAGAGCAACACAAAGGATTAGAGGTCTGAAGCGCTTAATTGATGAGGAGAGATAGAAGGAGCTGGGTTTGTTTAGTCTGGGAAAAAAGGAGACTGAGATGGGACATGACAGTTTTAGGTACTTAAAAGGTTGTCATGAGGAGAAGGGAGAAAAATTGTTCTCCCTAACCGCCAATGATAGGACAAGAAGCAATGGGCTTAAACTACACCAAGGGAGGTTTTGGTTGGACATTAGGAAAAAATTCCTAACTGTCAGGGTGATTAACCACTGGAATAAGTTTCCTAGGCAGATTGTGGAATCTACATCATTGGAAGTTTTTAAGAGCAGGTTAGACAAGCATCTGTCAGGGGTGGTTTAAGAGGGTACTTGATCCTGCCTTGAGTACAGGGGACTGGACATGATGACCTCTCATGGACCCTTCCAGGTTTTTTTTTGTTTGTTTGTTTGTTTGTTTTTTAAAGAAAGTCAGTAGGATGTGGACACATACCTTCTTCCATTCATTTTTAATTCACTAGGCTGCTTTGAAAATTCCAACCTATGTCTTTCACTTTGCACAACATAGGCTGCAACACAGAGCTTTCCTGTGATAGTTTTTATGAACAACATTTTACCAAACTGGAAACTGTGATGTACATCATGCATCATATAGCTGTCCCTGCAGAAAATTCACATGTTAAGGTTTATCACCATACAATCACCATAAATCAAGGACTAACTGGAAAGAGCTGCTTTGTTTGCAAACTTGTCAGTCAAGAATTATGTTGTTCATACACTAATAAAAGTGGTGGTGTTTGTCCTGATACATACTACAGATTTTCCATGGGGATATCTCCGCCTGTATGCATGTTTTACATCAGGTGTAAATAGGAGCAGAATCAGACTCTGTGTGATGTGCTTGTTGAAATCTTGTAGCCAATAGTAATCTTGCTACTGACACAAATGGGACCAGTATTTCCCCCTATTACATCTCACCATCAAATTCACTTTAGATTAGATAAAATGGGCAATGACTTCAGAGTATGCAACAAGCAAGTGTATTTCAATGCTTAATATCTGAGACTTGCGAGTATTGTGAATCTAAAACTTCCTCTCATTCAATCAGTTCACAAACTGCAATTTTTATTAGTGGGAAAAATGTGCCATATGCTCTTTTATAGTGAGCATGCTAATCTGAAAGCTGACCTTCACAGTACTGTCACTGGTCATGTGCAAAGCTGACTTTGTGGGAAACATTTTCATTGGGGTTTCAAAGCCCTTCAGTAATAAATGTACATACATGATAGTAACACTTTTTTTCAGCTGAAATAAAAGATGTTTCCTCAGGAGCAAACAGAGAAAAAAAATATTTATTTGACCCTGGAGCTATGAAGATGTACTTTAAGGAATCCTGTTAAAAAAAAAAACAAAAAAACAATGAACATAAAAGCAATCTGGGAGCTCCAAATAATTAAAATGAGAATTTAACCAAGCAAATGCAGGCATTTGCCTCACCTTCTGTTTTAATAGACTTGTAAATTTTAAATGTTTTTTTAATATGTCTGGCACAAAAAAGATTTAATTTCTGAATTTGAAATTTCATTATTAGAAATTTCCAATTTCCTATTCTTAGTAGTGGAATATGAAAATGCAGTTAAATCTGTAATATTATAGTGAATGTGGTGGGTGGGTGCGGATCTGTGTGTGTGAGAGAGAGAAAGAGAGCGCCAAACCAAGTATAACCTATCAGGATCCTGTGGGTACATCCTCAGGGTGGCTAGCCCATTCTGCTGCCCGTGCTATTGTGGTTACAAAAGTCCTTACAACTATTGAAGATTGTCCCATAGCACTACTTAGAAGAGGCCTGAATCTTTGAAAATGAAAGTCCTAGGTTCTATTGAGTTAAGACTGTATTTATGCAGTTTCTCTGGGAATCATTTTGTTTGTGCCTATGGAGATAGAGACTTTTGTGCTTTATATTTTCATTACTTTGACCTTCTTTCTTTGCATCTAGCTACCAGGAGAATTTTTCAGATGCCGCAAAACCTTTTCCCAACATCTGAGCATGCTGATAATTTATTTTCTGAGTCCTAGATAATACCTAAGGTAGCTCCATACCTGATCTTGTGAATTGGCGATTGCCCTAAACTCATATTGAAATAGATGATTCTGCTCTGGGGAGCAAAGGTTTGTAAGATTAAGCTTCAAACAGACAATCTGCACAATCTCCCTTCATCTCTGCCCCAGTCCACCAGCTCAAAAAAGAAACTATGGAGGGAGTCATGGCAATACAAAGATAAGAGCAATGTCCTCTTCTGTTAAATGCACAAATAAAAAAAGACAGGAGTATGGAACAAGGTAACTGCCCTATGATCCCATTAAAGGGACAGAGGAAAAGACAAACATTTATAGGGAGGGAAGATTCCCCTCTGTAACGGCCACAACGTTTGTTGAAGAGAAATAAATATGAAGAGAAGATGTACACAGTTGGATCTTGAAGAAAAGCTTGTTCAGACTTAATACTTTGGAAAAATTGTTCAAGAGCTATTCATCCATGTTAATAGCTATCACTGCTATCTTCGGCAGTATGACAGCAAGAGACCTATGGGGTCAAATGGATAAGTACTGGTCACTCATGTTTAAGTGCCTCAGGGCAGCTATAATTTACACACTCTGTTTTTCCAACACAGCAAAAACAATTTTTTTTTAAAGAAAGAGACCAGATGCTCAGCTGACATAAATTGGCACAGTTCCATTAAAGTCAGTGGAACACTACCTGTTTGTATAGCTGAGAATCTGGCCCAAAGTGCATGTCTTTGGACATTTGGGCCAGTTCCTCACTTTTAACTTTATCTTCTAAATTGTGAATGTACATACTTCAGTGCTTTAATCTGCAAACTTTAACAACCCGGACCCAGAGTTAGTTTAATTTGAAAAAAAGTACACTGGCACTTTCTAAATTCAAATTGTCTGAAAATCTGAAATGAACAAAGTCAGCAAGGGCAGGATAGATCCTACAGTCTGCAGCAGGATTTACTGTGATTAGACAGGCTTTATGCCAATCACAATTATCATCAAGGAAGTGGACTGGTATTTCAGGTCAGGGAACCAATTTAGAAAGGAGATTGACCAGATGGAAGTGAACTAAATGGATCTGTATTTTTTTTTTTAAATAAAAAGGCCACACTGGCCTAATGATAAACTTTTTGTTTTTGTTTTATTTAAGGGAAAATTGACTTCATGCTAAAACGTTGCATGTGAGCTATATCATTTACAAGACCCAGCAGAAGAAACAAGAGTTCCAGTAAATATGTGTTACTAAAATGGCAGATTCTAGACTCTGAAATGACAGTCTTAGTTCTCGGGTAGAACTAAGTATTATCAAGATGATCCCCAACAGGGTTTTTTCCTAACCTCTTCTTAAAAACCTCCACTGATGGAGATTCCACAACTACTGAAGATAATTTGTTTCAGTGCTTAATTACTCTTATAGTTAGCAAGTTCTTCCTAAAGTCCATCCTAAATCTCCCTTGCTGCAAATTAAAGCCATTACTTCTTTTCCTATCCTCTGTGGACAAGGAGAACAATTAATCATCTTCCTTTCTATAACAACCTTTTACCTAACAAGACTGTTATCATCCCTCTCCAGACAAAAAACTAAATATTTCAGTCTTTCCTTGTAGGCCATATTTTCTAGCTCTTTAATCAATTTGTTGTTCTCCTCTGGACTTTCTCCAATTTTTCCACATCTTTTTTCCAGAACTGGACATAATATTTCAGTTAAGGCCTTCTCAGTGCTGTGCAGAGTGGAGAATTACTTCTCATGTCTTGCTTACGCAGGGCCAGCTCAAGGGGCTGTGGTACTCTGAGCCAAGTTTTCCACCCTCATCGCCAACTCTGTGCCTGGAGTGCACTTGTGGGGCAGGGTTGGGCTGGTAGTCACATGGCAGCAGGCAAAATCACATGACTTCACAGCAGAGGGGCTGGCCATGCTGCCCAGGCACATGCAGGGAGCTGCAAAGCAAGACCCTGGGGGTCTCCATGGCAACCTGTTCCTGGACTAAGCTTTCAGTTTTTGGCACCAGCATCCCTAAGCTTCAGCAGCCTGACCCAGTGCCACACTGGCTCACTCCGTAAGCTGGCCCTCTGCTTTCAACGCTCTTGCTAATACATTCCAGGTATTTCTTTTCTTTTAACTACAGTATTACATTGTTGATTTGTATCTAGCTTGTGATCCATTATAATCTACTTTTCCTCATTCTCTTTCCTAGGAAGTCATTGATCAAGACTTCCTAGCTATGCAATGATCAAGAAATGTAAAACATAAACTTTAAGGTCAGAAGGGACCAACATGATCATCTAGTCTGATCTCCTGCACATTGCAGGCCACAAAACCTCACCGACCCACTCCTACAATGAACCTCAAACCCATAACTGAGCTACTAAAGTCCTCAAATCATGATTTAAAGACTTTAATTCAGAGAAGCAACCAGCAAGTGAGCCATGCCCAATGCTACAGAGACAGGCAAAAACACCCCCAGTGCCCAAGCCAATCTGCCCTGGGGGAAAATTCCTTCCCGACCCCAAATATGGCAATCAGTTAAACCCTGAGCATGAGGGCAAGTCCACAACAGCCAGTCAAGAAGAACTTCTCTGTAATAACTCAGAACACACTCGATCTAATGCCCCTTCCCAGGTCACTATCATACCCATCACCCATAGTAAAAGACAGACAATGGCCAAGCTACACTGTCCATCATATCATTCCCTCCATAAACTTATCAAGCTCAGTTTTGAAGGCACCTAAGTGTTTTTGCCCCCACCACTTCCCTTGGTAGACTATTCCAGATCTTTACTCCTCTGATGGTTAAGATTCTGCGTCTAATTTCAAGCCTAGATGTGTATAATGGAAATGCACCTGAGATACACAACTTGCCTTCTGAAAACCTCAACTTTTGGGGTTGTTGAGATCTGATATTTGCTTTTGGCCTGTTTATGGAGAAAATTGCCACTTGCTAAACTCTGGCCTAGATCTGGTTTTATGACTTCAAATGCCACTAAACAAAAGGGGAGTGTCCAGGATTTTGTTTGATCTATAGCTAATATTAAGCTGTAGATCTATATATTGCCATCTCCCCCATATTTTTTCTCTCTCTCTTTCTTGTGTCTGTATGCACACTAAAACTTTTTTTAAAGTGAATGATTGACCAAGGGACAGGGAAAAATAAGTGGCCTTATACTAATGAGTCCTTACATTAAATATTTCTGTGGAAATCTTGGGAGTCCATTCATTTTAAATAGGATTGCATGGGAGGGGTGTCCTTAGTGCAGATTTCAGTTTCTGTATGTATCAGCGCATCCTGCACACTGCATTTCTTATCCTGTTTGTCACAAAAACAGTCACAAAACACATCTAGTCCAGGAATAATGTTAATAATTAATTAAAAAAAGGTTAGTTCGTGTTGCACAATTCTAATGGAACTCAGTGCGATGATGGTTATCAAATGGACTGGACTGTATTCTGAGTTTCTTGGTTAACCCCTTTGACTTCAATGGGATCTTCCTTGAGAAAGAGATTGAGGATTTGGCCCACTGTTAGGTTTGAAAAAAAATACACTTTTTGTCAGAAGAGAAGGTCCTAAACAATTAGATGACCAGCTGCACACCTCTGCAATAATCCCTCAGGAAAAAAGGGCTGGTAGCTGGATTGCAGAGGTTTGTCATTGAATGTTTCCTTAGGACAGTGGTCTTCAAACTTTTTTTCTTGGGACCCAGTTGACCAAAATTATTTATGCACATGACCCAACAATTACATCCTTGAGCAATGCATTCCTGTGTTTTGGCAGTGACAGCAGGGGGTGCCGTGACCAAGTACCTGATGGTCCGCGACCCAGTACTGGGTCCTGACCCTAAGTTTGAAACCACTGCATTAGACTAATGAAATTCCACTCTACCCCCGCACAGAACAGGTACTAAGATTTACCTACAAACACTAAAGATCAGATTCTCTCTGCCCTTCCGCTGCAGCCTCCTCTACTCCCATAGTATATTAAAAATCATGAGCATCAAAAGAGAGCTTTGTACCATCTCTAATGCCTCTTCTCTCCTTTCTGGCTATGCAGGTCCAAGTGAGCAAACCTTATGGGGGTATCTTTAATTGGCAATTGCCAGGTGGAACATAATTTATAAGATATCTCTGCCATAGCATTGCAAGCAGTGCAAAAAATGAACTGCCTTTATATTGTGTCATCTCTTAGTTCTGCTGAGTGAAGGTACAGATTATGTGTGGCCAGCCCCAGCCTGCCTGGACACTACCTGATCTCCATTCCCTTGTAGATCTGGAGAGCACCCTCCACAGAGTCTGGACACAAGGAGCTCCTGCCACAAAACATCTGACTCTCATTCTGTGTGGGAAGAGTGGGGTCTGTGCATGGAGGGTCTGCTCCATACACAGGCTAGGCGCACTGCAAGTGCAAGTGTCTGAACACATCTAGTGAAGGAAATATAAAAAGTCTCCAGATCCTGTATAACAGCCAGCAATGGCAGTAAAGGATTCACATTATCTACCTTGTCCACATTTCCTCCAGGATCAATACAGCTAAGCACATCTTCTGCATGCTCCCATAAGAAGACAAAATAAAACTTTCTTTCATCAAGTGCATTTAGATATCAGCTTTAAATGTGGGGGAGGTGAAGGGAAAAATATCAATACCATGTTAGAATTACATTATTTGGAACAAGGATGAATGTGATGGTGCAAAGTCAAAAGGATTTACTCAGCAACTTTCCATACATGATAAATGATAGTTGCTAAAATATGGCTAGTGCAGTGTGTTGTACTAATATGTAACTTCTTTCAATTTGATGTTACAAAAGTGTCGCAATGTTGGACTATCCTGGCAGGCTCTCTAGAGGGGGAATATTAACACCTGATACAGTAATGCTCTCACATCAGCAAACTTCAGGCCAAATTTTAGTCTTTTGAGGAGTCATTTGCAAAGCCTTGCAGATTTGGGTGATCTTGATATATGACCAGAACAAGCTAATTTCTGTCAGACTCTAGGGGAAGGTCCTGCGGAGGCACCAGGCTGGGATTCAGGCGATATGTGTGTTTTTTCTGGTCTCTATCTGGGTGACCTTCATCAAGTCACTGGGGAGAGATTTCAAAAACAGAAAGAGCAGCTAGGTGCCTACGTCCTAATCACATTTTTTGGAAATCAACTCCTTTATATGTTTGTGCCTTATTTTTCTGATCTGTGAGGTGGGATAAGAGTACTCCACTGCCTCACAGAGTCTAGTGAGGGTAAATGATTTAATAATGTTTGTGAGACTGTATAGTGGTGAAAGTCATATCAGTAAACAGCTCATGCTTTGAGCTGTTGGAGTGGTGTGTGGACAATACACTGTGGGGCTGGTTCCTGACCTGCATTTTTACCAAACGCAGTCGAGGACAGACTATGCCTTTTATGCACAGCCTTCTGTAAGGAGCAATGAGTAGCTGTACCAGCTCAGCATGAGCCTTGAGGAGGAAATCTGACTCAGAGTCACAATGGCTCATATGTTCCAAGAGAGGAGTAATTTACTCCACCCCCTTACCAGGTATAGCATAGTGCTCCCCACAGTTTTGCTGTCTCAGCTCTGCTGACTGAGCACTATCCCATCCCTGCACATTTGCTAACAGTTGCCGTGAAGCTGATGTCACCCCAGACACGGAACTAATGTCTGGGGTGCTATTCCAGGGATTGGGAAGTGGGGGCATCTCTTCCACCTTTATAGCAGTGATTGTATTGGAGCAGCCAAGATATGGCCAGAAAGAGAGAATAGTGGAGACACATGTACTCTTGTGTCTATCAAGAGCCTTGTTCTAGCTGCACGGTTGGGAATGTTTCATCATCCTCTTATTGCCTAGACCCCCACCCATCATAATACATGTGCATTTTGAGGCAAATTCACAATCTGCAGGAGGTGGAGATCCCATTTGCACAGTTTAATTGGTATGGCTGACTAGTGCAAGGAGTGGCTTAGTGGGTGGTGGAGGCACGCTCTTCAGAAATGCAAAGCCCTCTCCCTGAGACAGTTGGAAAAGGCAGAGTAGGTCATAAACAGGTATGGTGAGAGGAAGGAACAAAGGGCTGCTTCATGCATCCTCTCTGTGCAAGGCACTTGTTATAAGTAAACAGGACTACATCAGCTATTTAATCAAACTGAAATGCACTATTTGGGAATACCTTTTCCCTTTATTGGACATAGAGCTTGCTAAATATATTATACCATATCTTATGTTCTTCTGTGCAGATCTGAGAGAAGAATCAGACCCTAATTCCTGGTCTACACCACAAATTTATGTTGGTAAAACTATGTCCCTCAGGGATGTGGAAAATCACCATCTCTGGGCAACACAGTTATGCCAGCTTAACTCCCACTGTAGCCAATGCTATACTGATGGGAAGACATCTCCTGTTAACAGAGCTACCTCCTCTTGGGGAGGTAAAGTTTCTGACTAGAGAAGATCTTACATTGGTCCAGGTGGAGTCTTCACTAACTGCTACAATGAAGTAGTCTGTCTGTACTTATCCATAAGAATAGACAAGCCCTCAGTCAGCTTGATACCAAGGAGGCAAAGGCAGGCCTACAGAAAATTATTGCTCTATAGTAGCAGGGGGAATGGAAGGAGTGGAGAAGTGGGGGGGGGGGTCTCTGAGCTATAATTCCTTCCCTCCTGTTCTCCTGGGGAGGAGTAGCAATGAGCCACTCCTTACAGTAGGCTCATATTCTAAAGCCATAAACCAGCCTTAAAAAGTAAATTAATGTGAATAAAGGTAGTCAAATCTGATCATAAGTAATTCCATAGTTATTTTTAAATCATTTATTTGCTTATCCCAGCTTAGTTTCTATGCTGTAACAATGAACAATGGATTTTCTGTTTGACCACCAAATGTAGATGTTGACACTCCAGCATAGCACCCTAAATTACATAGCATGAAAATGGTGAAACAAACTAGGGCCCCAGTCTCGCAGCCATTCCACCTATGAGACCCCCTCTGTGGCTTCAGGAGAGATTACATGCATGGAATGCATACTGGATTGTGCTTTAGTTGTTTTAATGCCAGCGGCTATGTCTACACTACAGGGCTGGGTTAAGCCAGTTTAATAAAGTCTGCTTAAAGTAGACCTTATTAAACCGGCTTAGCATATCCACACTCAAAATGCCAGGAGACTGCCCACATCCACACTGGCAGCTGCTAGGTCACCATAGGAGTGGTGCATTGTGGGTATCTGGCCCACACTACAGCACAGCAGAGGTGCCCCTCTCTTCCGGCCACTTCTTTACTACAGGAAGTGAGTGACCACACCACCCTCCATGCTGTGTGTGGCAACAGGGAGCCCATGGAGGCCAGGGAGCCTGATGTAGCCCAACGATGCATCAGTGCAGCACTCCAATCCCTCCCTGTGTTGCCCTGACTCCTCTGGCTCTGGAACAGGTGCTGCAGGGCAACCGCCAGCGCAGGGGCAGGGTGCAGAAGTAGTTAAGACTTAAACACCAGGAAACAGCACGTAAAGGAAGGTGAAGTCAAATCACCTGTTCTAATGGGGGGAAAAAATCCTTAGTCAGGATTTAATTCTGCTTTCACACAATCTAATCTAAAAGAAATATCAATTTTCTTTCTTTTTTTTTCATGTGCTATTTCCCAGTGTTTGAATCTTAACAACTGCTTTGATTTGCTGTTAGACTGTGACCTGATCCTATGTCTTACACTCCCCTGCATATATTTCCTACTATTCTGCACGTTCCCCCATCTTCAAACTTTCTGATGAAGTGGGATTTTTCTCCCATCAAAGCTCATCCAATAAATAAATTTATTAGTCTTAAACAGTGCCTCTGGACTCCTTGTTTGTTTAACAACACTATCAGGGGGGTCCTTTGAGAAGGGAAGACACACAGGGTTGGTTGGAGAGGGGAAGAAACAGGCAGGGTCAAGCTGAAAAGGGCAAAGGGGAGACAGGCGTTTGGGCAGAGAAGGGGGAGACACCGAGGATTGGGCAGAGAAGGGCGGGGGAGCACACAGGTTTGGGCAGAGAAGGGGGAGACACATGGGTTTGGGCAGAGAAGGAGTGAGATAGGCAGGGTCGGGCTGAGAACGGGGGAGACATGCAGCGCAGGCAAAGAATGGGAGAGACATGCAGAGCAGGCTGAGAACGGGGGAAATGCCAGGTCGGACTGTGATGCCCGGTCCGGCTCAGCACTGGGGAGATCAGTCAGGGAACATGGGGGGTTTGGCTGTGTTCCACACAGCTGGGAACGCTCCCAGCTGTGTTGTGCCTTCTAGCCAGCCTCCATCACCATATTTTCTGTGGTTGGGAGGCCAGTTAAGTCAGCTTAAGGCAACTTCCCCTCCACATTGCCTTAAGTCAACTTAATAAAGTCGACTTAACTGTAAAGTTGACTTTAGAAGTGGACGTTATAAAGTCGACTTTATTGCCCTGCAATGTAGACAGGGCTTTGTTCAAGTCGACTTAAGGGCTCTTACATTGACTTAAACACACAGTGTAGACATACCTACCCTGAGCTCTTCAAAAGGAAGGAAGTCTTCATTCCTGCAGAAACCTGAGCTCACCAGAAACGTATCACAGTTTTCAAAGTAAACTTAATTAAAACATCATTTATATGACAAACTCATTTTGGGGCTGCAAAAAAGTCTATGACATTCTTCATGAAGGTACAGAAAGGATTCTAATGGTCCATTAGTTTTGATTGTCCAGTCCCTGGTTATCAACTTATTTTATCACAAACCCCATAAAATGACCTGATCTTTCTGTTTGCAATATGCAAATGTTAAAGAAATCATGCTGAGTTTATTTCAGATCTTAAACCTGTAACTGCTAAGGGCAGATGTAAAATGCAACTAAGAATAGTTTTATATGCTGTGAAATATACAAATTGCTGGAAAATTACAGGTGCAGATAGTCTAGGATTCTCCATATGTCATTCTGCAAATGTCAAAACACAGGTGGTCTTTTTATATTTATGGATGACCTACAGTTTATGATTATGCAATTACATGAAATGAATGAAAAATTGTAAATTAGCAGAAGAAAATCAGTTATAAGCAATAGTGGTTTTGTCTTTTTAACAACAAGTATAAATATATCTTGTTTCTGGGGGATAAATGACCACATTTTTATGATTTATTTAGGATAATAGATGTGTGGACTTCTAAAACAAATTATAGCATTTAGAAACTGCACATGAATTAGTAAGCAACAAATTCAGACTGAAAACAAGGAGTCATAGAGTAAATTATCCATTGGGGCAGTTTACCGAGGGTCATGATGAATTCTCCATCATTGACCATTTCAAAATCAAGATGGGATGCTCTTCAAAAAGATGTATGATCTAGGAGTTTTTCCGAGGAAGTTCTTTGGCCTGAGTTATAAAGGAGATCAGACTACATGATCACTGTGGTTCCTTCTGGCATTGGAATCTATGACTCCCCTATGTCATAAAACTGAGAGTGAGTTGCAGAGCCGATACCTGCCCTTCACATTAAGTAGTATCTTACTCCAGGAATGCTCCCATTCTAGATTATAAAATCACTGAACCAGTGATGGCTTCTTCTGTTTGTACAGCACCAAGCACTATTGTAATAAAAATATTTATTAGTTTGGCGGAATGCTCCTAGAATAAAGTACTACTTAGTAGTGCTGGTCAGGATTTTTTTAATGAAACTTTTTTGTTGGAAGATACTGGTTAATTGAATCCAAAATGTTTTGTGTGGAAAGGTTCATTTCAACTAATTTCTAATTTAAAAAAAATAGGGGAAAAAAGTTTTGAAATAATTAAAACATCCTATCTGAGGATTTGAAGTGTCTGTGTTTAATTTATTGGGAAGGGGGAAGAGTCATAATAAAACATTTTGATTGACCAGAACCAAACTTTTTTTGAGGGGTTCAGTTTAGAGAAATTTCAATTTTTTCATCCCTATTTGGACCAAGAAGATGTGTTGTTGAATCTGAAAAGTATTTGTGGGATGGGAAAACCATTTCCCACTCAGCAGAGATGAAAGTTGCAGAATGATGCCCAAATTAAAGAGAGGATAAAATATATTGATTTTTATGTAGAAATATTTTGACTGTCTTTTTGGAGCAATGCATTGTTAGCTTCCTTTAAAAAAGGCAAAAACAGACCAGTTTCTGATGTCTTATTTAATGCAACTTTCTGAGGGTGACTTTATAAAGCCAGAAAGTAGAAAGCCATTTTAAAGTGATTTGCAAGAAGGATATGTACCTCCACAGAGAAACCTTCACTTGGGTCATTTGGATTTCTCTCTCTTCCCTGAAAACAGCTAGTCAAAACTGTCTGTATGCAACAGAAAGATAAAAATTTCAATTAGGTTGAGTGCTGTCATACGCAGACTACATGAGAAGGCTTGAGATAATATGCATTACATATTGATGTCTATCAGCACAGAGAACATAGCCATGTTTTATTCCATGCCCCTTTTGTAGGTTTGGCAGCAGTGGCACCCAATAAAGGCCTAATCATATTAATTTATGCCCCTATCAATTATGCATTCAGATTCCCCCGATAGCTTGTCAGTTTTTATTCACTATTTTCTGAAAAATACGCCTATTACAGTTACTGAGCAAATAGGAGGACTGTCAAAAACTGAGATTTAAAGAATATTACTTAAAAGGGGTGGGCTTCTTTAATTTATAAATCTTGTATTATATGTCATGCATTTGTTAGTTTTAAAACAGGTGACAGTTCAGGAACAGATGTCACATTAAGGACTTTCTGGAGATGAGGGAAGAAGTCTTCTTTAAAAAGCACTGATTTATTCAACTTTTCTTGAAAGCAAAGTGTGATCTCTCATTTGCAGATGTAAAAAAGTATAATTTTTGTTAGTTTAGTGTGAATTTGAAAGTCTCTTTCAAATGATATGCATCAATGAAGTATTTAAAAACAGTAATCATTTGTAGTTCATAAAATGATTCCTTTTTGGTGTAGGAAACTGTTTTATGTACTGTACCTAGTCACTAAATTCAGGGTCCTCCTTTAGTGTTAGCATAGGTGTTGAACAGAAGGTGTAAATAGAAGGACAGTGTGAACTGCATGAAACTGCACTTTTTCCTGGTTTGTATTGGGCACCTTGCCACATGTTCTGTATTAGTCACGTACAAATATCTAAATGGCACTGAATGCTGAGTGGCCACTCCTGCATACCTTGTTCACCTATAACTCTCATTCAAGTCAACGGAGTCATTGAATTTTGATGGGAGTTTTGACATGCAAGGAATGCAGGGTCAGGCTCTTAATACATGGTGCAATGCTATAATGTGCCTGATCCTTCCACAACTGATGTCAATGACAAATACCCACATTTTCAGAAGTGGTCACTGATTTTAAGTGTCCCAGTTTCTGGGTTTCTCAAGCTGGGCATCCAAAATAAATAGTAACTTTTGAAAATTTGGCCTAACACCCCAATTGGCTGACCAAGCCCAGACCTTTGTGTCATTTCAGTTTACATAATTCAGGAAGGTTTATGATGTCCTATTTTATCAGCACAAAGTCAAGCACTTTGACATCAGAAGAGTTTCATCCTCCAAATACATTATACTAAGTTACCCATATGTATGAAACTGATTAAATTTAAAGGGCTAGATTTAACCCTGGATTATGCAGACTCCTGAAGCCCAACCCAGGCAGTGGGACACCCATTAGCATAAATCTGTGAAAAGGGTGTTGTGACAGCACAGAGCAAATACAACCCCTCTTTTGGGAGTACTAGCCAGTGTATGGTTCGTTTGGTTTTTTTCACATCAGTCCTTTGAAAAGGATTTAAGACTATCTCTAAAATACGGTAGCATCTTCCTGAACAGACTCCTATAACCTTATGAAAGAGAGAGACAAGGTGGATGGGGTAATATCTTTTATTAGACCAACCAATATTACCTTGCCTACCTTGTCTGTCTATGGTTGTGGGACAAGTATGGTTACAACCACATTGCAGACACCCATGACCTCATGACATTTAGGCCATTAGAACTGTATTTTTATACCTACTAAAATAACATCCAAGGAAAAAATAGATCTCAGCACTAAATTGCATGTTCACTTGCTTTCTCATTGCTCCATATGCATGTTTTTTGTTCTTTACTTCACTTTCTACTGTGACCAGTCAATCCAAAATACTGCTGGCGAGAACATCTTCCTTTCCCCCACTCCAACCATGTCGCCTATACTCCCTGCCTGCTTGAATTGCTAAACTACCTCCATATTTAAATCAGTCAGTCCCTGCTCTCAGATCCTTATATACCTCTTCACTCTTCCCATGTTCTCAAAATCGTATCCTAACTGTTTTCTTCTGGAAAACTACTGCTGTCCTTACTTCAGGCATCTTGTCCCCCTAGGTGGAAAAACTGAGAAAAAGTAGTTAAGGGGGAAGGAAACTCAGTGATGAGAGCCTTGCTTTGTTTTCTTACCTGATGTCCCAGGGTAGTGGCGTGCACAAGGGAGGCAAGCAAGGAGGATGCAGGAAGAGGAAGGATGCAGCAAGGTGGCTGACTGACAGCTGACTTTCTCCTTCCCACAGCCCTACAGCTGCTGCTTCTCCTTCCTTGCTGCTGGAGTCTTATGTGTTGCCTCTGCATCCCCGGCCTTGCTCCCTCTCCAGGCTGAAGGGACATGGGCAGTGCCACTGTCAGAAGGAGCTGCTGTGTCCTCACTGCTGGGCATCCCTGCCAGAGGTGTCCCATGAAATGCAAACCTTTCATCTGGGTATTTAACATGCCCCCCTCCAAAGCAGTCAAACTTTAATTTCCATGCATGGGGTGGGTGAGGTTTGCTTATGTAGGAACAGATAATGTTGTCATCCCACAAACACAAGCACAGATCCTGGGAGGGATGTTAGTGGGAGGCCTAGACTACACAGAGGCAAAGGGCTTCTCATGGCCTCTTTGTCTTCTGTGGTTCCTCTGTTTTCTGATGGCATAAGCTCAGTGTAGCTATGCTGACATTGTGTCTGTAGCTAGAGCTTTCTTGGCTGGGCCCATCCTTTTTAGAGGGGTTCCCAACCCCAGTAATGAGGACGTGGGAAGATAATGTATTCTGTGGCTGTTTTAGCTTTGTAAGCAAAATTCAGTAGGAGGCATATCTCCTCCCACAGCCCATCTCCTCCTCCTGTGCTGATCCTCACAGCATCTTTGGCTGCTGTAGAGAAGGCTAACCTTTCCAATGAAGGGAAAGAACCACAAGCAAAAGGCCCCTTCTGAATGTGGACTTTACGATACAAGTGCCCCGTGAGTCCTTGTCTGGCAAAACTCCCATTGATTTAAATAGGAACCACACTTGTGTATATAAGGACTGGGCTCTTTGTTTCCTTTACTAATACCTGACTTTATCCCACTTTTCACCTCTGTCCATATACGTAAGCAATAAATACACAATGAGCTTTTGTCTACTGTATTAACCTCTTCCTCTCCTCTTGTAATTTTCCTCTTATCCTGGAAAATATTCCAGCTACAGTAACCAGCTGGCATCTTGTATTGTACAGGTTGCATTGTATTCTCTCTTGCCTCCAGATTCCAAGCCATTTGAGGAAGAGACCATTTCTCTGTTCAGAGTTACAGTCCCCTCATACACTTATGCTGCTATCTAAATCATCCTTCTGTTAATTTTAGATAGGCCTGCCATATTTTAATGATGAGACTTAGCACTTTTACAGACTTTTAAATCTTCAGAGCAGTTTACATATAGTAACTAATTAGTCTGTACAATACCTCTTTCACACAGGTAGATATTATTCACATCTTACAAGTGGGGAAACTGAGAGATGCTAATGGATTTCCCTAAAGCCACAAAATAAGCCAATGTTAGAGCCAGGATTCAAATTCAAGTATTCCTTGCTTTTCATTCCATGCTCAGATGTGTCCCTATGGCCTACACCACCACTGTCTTTCCCCTCTGACAGAAAGCAGCCTATTGAGGGTCTGAAATACTTATTACAATAATTGCATAAATCAGCCTTAGCAATTGCCTACCTTTGCAAGTTAACTGTTTTTCAGTTGCTTGCTCACCTTTGTATGTCCAACACATCTGTGTAGAAAACACACAAATCTTCCTATCAAATCTGCAGCTTCAATTAAAAAACTATGATAGGAATTCAGGGGGCGTATTTATAATACCAGCAATATTATTAGGATAGAATCCAAGGAGATTTTCTTGTTCAGGTGGAAAAACTGTAGGACTCTCATTTAACTATGTAGCTGCTATTCACTCAACCACCGTGATTATTTTTCATGTCCCAAAGTAGATATAAACAGGTATCTTTAGGACAGGAGTGTATTTGCATACATATCTCGGGTCAGGAACTAGGTAAATCCAAAGTGATGGAGTCGTAAAAGTGTCAATATCTGGCCTAATCAGTTAAAACTTTGACAACAATTGGCAAGGAGGAATAGCCTAATTAATAGGGTGCCTCTGGGCAGTTTTACCTTATCTAGCTGGCACTTCTGATACAAGATCTTAATGCATTACAGGGGTAATAATCGTATAACAATGAAGTCGTCTGAAGGCTTCTCTTCTTCATTCAGCATGGATGTCTTTCTGTTTCACCTTTTATTTTCTGTCAAAAGTATATTTATTGTAGCAATGTGCAGTGTAATCTGCTTCTTTGCTTCTATCTGAGCTTCAGCTCCCTTCTCACAATACTTCAGGGTATTAATGGAGCACATTGCACATGTGCCGCCTTAAAGATCCCCATTTAAGACTACAGTGCCCTTGGGCTACTGGTGGTGTTTAATAACTTTCTACACTAGTAGTTCTCTCCATCATTGCACTAGCTCTTTTTTTGCCTTGGTATATAAAGATCTTAAGTGTTCCCCTTGACCAGTGGCCCAAGGATTATACAATGGCACTAGCAACAGAAAATATTGAAGCTACTAGAGTGGAAGCATCAGAAACAGTCAAATGAGTAAATTGTACTGAGGCACTTTTTCCTCCTCCATCAGTATAATATGAATCCAACTAGTTACACAAAGGATCCTAGAAAGATTAGAAATATAAAGTATAATTAAATGAGATTGGAAAAACAAAAGATAAATGTCTTAAAATAATAAAAAAAAAACCCTCTGATCTTTAAAGAGAAGGAGAAACGTGATTACCAGTAAAAACCTTTGGGTCATGTAAGTAACAAAATATATAGGATTCAGTCAGCATATTTGGTGAAGTATATGCAGAATCATGCAGAAGGAAAGTAAGGTGGTGATCCTTGTGAAATACTACTTCTTTCTGGCCTTCATTAACTAAATGGTTTAAGCACTGACACATAAGAGTCCATTACTCTCCTTATGTAATACCACAGTTGTGATCATCTCAGGCTCTCAAGGTAGAACACGCATGGTTTAAGCTGAAGGGAGTAAGTGGGCATTCTCAGGGACCTTCAGATTTAGAACATGTTTCTGGTTTTAATCCATCAAAGCTTTGGTTTTGTGACTTCTGATTATGCTGAAACATTCATATTTTTCCCCCAGAATTTTTTAATTTTTGTTTTTATAAATGACTTCTTTGTTTCAACTTTCATGAGAATTTTGAGAAGCCACTAAATGCCTTCCATTGTGAACACTAGTGAAACTGACGTAGGATCTGAGGCTAATATAGGGAAAGAACAAGTTAAAAATGACTTACATAAGCTAGACATCTTCAGGATACCAGGGCCTGATGAAATACATCCTAGAATGCTCAAGGAGCTGACTGAAGAGACATCTGAGCTATTGGCAATTATCTTCAAAAAGTCATGGAAGACAGGAGAGAGTCCAGAAGACTGGAAAAGGGCAAATATAGTGCCAATGTATAAAAACAGGAATAAAGACAACCTGGGGAATTACTAACCAGTCAGCTTAACTTCAGCACCCAAAAAGATAATGGAACAAATAATTAAGCAGTCAATATTCAAACTTCTAGATGATAATAAGGTGTTAAATAACCATCAGCTTGGATTTATCAAGAACAAATCAGGTCCAACCAACTTAGGAGCTTTTTTTGACAGGGAAACAAGCCTTATGGGTAGGAGGATGTAGTAGATGTGATATATTTGGACTTTGGTAAGGCTTTTGACACTCACATAACCTTCTTATAAACAAACTAGGGAAATGTGATCCAGATGGAGCTAGTATAAGGTGGATCATAACTGGTTGGAAAATCATTCCCAGAGAGCAGTTACCAATGGTTCATAGTTAGATTGGAAGGGCATGTTGAGTGGGATCCTGCTGTTATAGGTCTTAGGTCAAGTTCTGTTAAGTACTTTCATCAATGATTTAAATAGTGGCATAGGGAGTAGCCTTATAAATTTTGTGGATGACACCAACCTGGGAGTAGTTGCAAGTGCTTTGGAGGGTGGAATCAAAATTCAAAATTACCTGGACAAACTGAAGAAAATGGTCTCAAGTAATTAGGATGAAATGCAGTAAGGACAAATGCAAAGTACTCCACTGACAGCAAAACAATTAATGGCAGACATACAAAATTGAAAATCACTACCTAGAAAGGAGAGCTATGGAAAGGGATCTGGGGATCATAGTGGATCACAAACTAAAAATGAATTAACTGCGTACCACCATTGCAAGGGGAAAAAAAAATATTATCTGAGAAATGTTAGTAGGAGTGTTTGTAAGCAAGTCACAAGAAGTAATTCTTCCACTCTACCACCTGCTGATGTAGCCTCAGCTGGAACATCATGTCTAGTTCTGGGTGCCACATTACAGGAAAGATGTGGAGGGGTTAAAGTATAATGGGGGGGGCCTGGAACCCTGCTATATTTCTGGGCCCCCCCCATGTACCCCAGCTACTGCCCCCAATATCCATTCCCCTGTCTCCAATACCCACCCCCAACATGAGCTGGGCTGCCCCAGCACTTACTGGCAGCCGGGTGGTGGGCCGAGAGACAATCCCTCCTGCAGGCTGCCTTTGGAGGCAGAAGCCTCCAAGCACAGCCTGTGCATTCACAGAGGAGCTGGGTGCACCCCCCACCTTGCCTGCCAGAATGCAGTAGAATGGCATTTCAGGGCCTTCTATTTTTAGGGGCTCAATGTTCAGTCTGCTAAAAATAGAAAATGGAACCAGAATGCTGCGTTCCAAGGCCCACTATTTTTAAATGGTGGGCTCCAGAATGCAGCATTCTGGCTCCATTTTCTATTTTTAGGAGGCCCAGAATGCTAAGCCCCTAAAAATAGTGGGCCCTGCAACAGCGTTCCATTGCATTTTAACCCCTGAAGATGTGGACAAATTGGAAGAAGTCTAAAAGAGAGCAGCAGATATCATTAAAATCTAGAAAACATCACCTGTAAAGAAAGATTGAAAAAACTGGGTTCGTTTGATCTGGACAAGTGAAAAATGACTGAGGACGTAACAGTTTCAGATACATAAAAGATTACGAGGAGGAGAAGGAAAAATTCTTCTCTTTAACCTCTGATGATATGACAAGAAGCAATGGGCTTAAATTGCAGCAACAGAGGTTTATATTAGACATTAGGAAAAACTTCTTAACTGTCATGGTAGTTAAACACTGGAATAAATGGCATAGGGCAGTGGTTTTCAAACCATGTGTCAGGACCCAGTACTGGGTCGCAGAACCTAAGGTACTGGATTGCAGTGTCCCCTGCTGTCACTGCCAAAAGACTAGAATGCATTGCTCAAAGATGTAGTTGCTGGGTCACAGACATAAATGATTTTTTTTCCAACTGGGTCCTAAGAAAAAAGTTGAAAAGCACTGACCTAGGGAGGTTTTGGATGTTTTTTAAGAGCAGGTTAAACAAACACCTGTTAGGGATGCTTTTGATGTTACTTCAGCCTTCCTTGAATGCAGGGGAGTAGACTGGATGAACTCTCAATGTTCCTTCCAGGTCCATGATTCTGGAAGTAGAAGTGTCAGGCAGGTAAAGCTGGTAGGAAAAAATTGGATCCAAATGCTTTCTTGTAAATCAGGGATTTGTCTAAATCCCCATTTTCCACAGGAAAACATCAACTTTCATGTAAGTTCTGTAAGGAGAAAAATCAAAATGTTCCATTTCATGTCAACAATCAGAAACAAATTGTTTCAATTCAAGAATTCTGAGACATTTTGTACTGATAAAGAAAAATCAAAAAACGTATTTCTGAACTGAATTCTTCTCATAATTTCTCATTCTGTGAAAAATTTTAATATTTTGACTTGAGACTCTGATTCAGAATTGAAAATAAATGTTGAAATATTGGAATTGGCCATGGAATGGAAACCCCTTTTTAGCAGTTCCATAGGGGTAGTTGTGTTAGGCTGTATATAGCAAAAGCAATGAGTTCTGTGGTACATTAAAAACTAACAAATTTCTTGAGACATAAGCTTTCATGCGCTGTAACCTACTGCATGGCTTTCATGGGCTGCATCTGATTAAGTGGATTGCAGCCCAAGAAAGCTTATGCCTCAAGAAATTTGTTAGACTTTAAAGTGCCACGGGACTCTCGTTACTGTTCGATCAGCTCTACAGGTGGGATTTGGTTGGATGATTTTAGGATAAGTATTTGAAGGGGCCGATGCATTATATTATTTTTTATTTGTTGTTAGATTTTGTACATTCATTTAGAGAGCCTTTAATCACAGAACAACGCTGAAAAATTGGAAGAGAATAGTAACAAAAATGACTAAGTGACTGGATGGTTGTTAGGAAAGACTAAGAGCTACAGCTTGTTCAGAACTTAAGTTAGGCTGACATAGTTACATCCGTCATGGATGTGGTGAAAAAAAC